>CABEGB010000823.1:205733-395180 GCA_901521435.1 Crematogaster levior | reverse complement strand
TTGGAATACGAACTGTCAAAGCTGTCACATGAAGTGTATCGTAAATAAGTGACAATTTCACATGACAAAATGTATAAAATTAATATCAATGAATAATTTTTTATTCACAGCTGCTACGGTTATAAAGTTCTCATTTGTAAAATAATCTCTTAAAAAATTTATGTAAATATTCCCTGTTAGCCTTATAAGCATTTCAAAAGGACCAATCTGAAATTTATCACTATTGTACATACGCATCGAACTGTCAAAGCTGTCACATGAAGTGTATCGCGAATAAGTGACAATTTCACATAACAAAAATGTAAAATTAATATCAATGAATAATTTTTTATTTACGGCTGCTACGGCTATAAAATTCTCATTTGTAAAATGATCTCTTAAAAAATTAAACAATTATAACAACAACGTATGTAAAATTATCAATTTCGAGAATAGAATTGGGGCTTGAAAACACCTTCACTATTGTACAACGTGCCATGCCTGAGCGCATGAATTTCGGACGACTTGATTAGTCAACTATAAACCCTTCTCATTTAAAAATTATAGCACCCTCGATATTGGTATTAGGATTTTTGTCTTGAAATGATCTCAGGAATCTCACCATTTACCTATGGTGCGTCAAGTCTGGGACACCCTATATCATATTTATATTAAATATTATAATGATATTTTCAACAAGTAAAAATCTAATTTTAATAAATTTTTACTGCAAAATATATAGAGAGTAGTCTAACAAGGGAAGTGTCACAACTGTTCGGAATCGATTTAATTTTCCTTTAAATATTAGGTGTAGTAAAAAGAAATCCATTATTTTTCCAATAGATGGCTTTAGTAATCTGTATCTCGCGTTGTATAAGTGCAATCAGGTTACGTTAGATGGCGTTAGAAAGATAAGATTTCGTACTAAAAAAACTTCTCAGACAGTTTTGTGATTGCTTGACTCAGTATTGTTTGAGCGCGCGTCAAAGATGGACACCAGCAAAGAGAAAATACGTCATATTTTACAGTTTTTCTTCGATAAAGGCGAAAACGCAAGCCAGGCGGCTGAAAATGTGAATAGTGTTTATGGTCCTGATACTGTAACAGCCAATCACGCGCAATTTTGGTTTCGTCGATTCCGTTCCGGTAATTTTGATGTCAAAGATGCACCACTCTCTGGAAGGCCAATTGTCGAAAATGTCGATAATGGAAATCGTCGAGTCCGACCGTCATGTAAGCACTGTTTCGATTGCCCAGGAGCTAAACATTGCACAAAAAACCGTTTGGAACCACTTAAATAAGGCTGGATACAAAAAGAAGCTCGATGTATGGGTGCCACACGAGTTAACGCAAAAAAACCTCATGGACCGAATTTCCATCTGCGAATCGCTGCTGAATCGCAACAAAATTGACCCATTTCTGAAGCGGATGGTTACTGGTGATGAAAAATGGGTCACTTACGACAACGTCAAGCGAAAACGGTCGTGGTCGAAACGCGGTGAGCCGACGCAAACGGTGACCAAGCCAGGATTGACGGTCAGGAAGGTTTTACTGTGTGTTTGGTGGGATTGGCAGAGAATCATTTACTATAAGCTGCTCCCCTACGGCCAAACTCTTAATTCGGACCTGTACTGTCAACAGTTGGACCGTCTGAAGGAAGTAATCACCCAGAAGCGGCCAGCTTTGGCCAATAGGAGAGGAATTATGTTCCATCAGGACAACGCCAAGCCACACACATCGATAGTGACTCGCCAGAAGTTCCGGGAGCTTGGTTGAGAGGTTCTTATGCATCCACCTTATAGTCCAGACCTAGCACCAAGTGACCACCAAGTTACCACTTGTTCCTGTCTATGGCGAATGATTTTGCTGATGAAAAATTCGCCTCAAGAGAAGCTTGTGAAAATCGACTGTCCCAGTTTTTTGCCAATAGGGACGAGGGTTTCTATGAGAGAGGCAGAGTTGAGAAATAACTTGTTACTTGTAACGAAGTTACAGTTACAGTTACTTTTTTTCGGTAACTATAACTTAACTTCGCTCCTTTTCTTCATCTGTAACTGTAACTTAACTTAGTTACATATTATTTGGTAACTAGTAACTAATTTAATAGTTACTTTAATAGTTACTTTATATTTTTTAAATTTAAAACTCTGGCATATCAGTGCGATAGCGCGACATGCGACACTCGATATATAATAGGCAGCATACAATTTATTTTATGGCTGCGTTTGCTTTGGTTGTTCACACGCTTTAAACGTTTCTTCTTTTGTTTTTAAAGAAGAGGAAAGACGAAGAAGAAGAAGAAGAAGTGCTTAAAGCACTATAATCGCCAAAGTGAATTCAATTGTAATAAATTAATAAGTTTGAAATGTAAGATTCTTATAGGGCCGCTTTGATCACATACACACAAATTTCGATTAACTTAATTAAAACTTACAGGGCGATCAATATAAAGCGATATAACTGTATATATATATATAAGAATTATATTGTTTGGTTGCCCTATAAGTTAATCGACGATTAAAGTTGATCGGAGTTTGGTCGAAGTGGCCTTTATTTAAAATAGTAGTGCACATTTATTACAAAAAAGTAACTAAAAAGTTTGATTTCTTCCAACCAGTAGAAGCAGGCTTTAGGAAGAGTTATAGTACCACTGATCAGTGATCACCTCCAAACCATTCGCACACTAGTGGAAAAATGCACGGAATACAATATCCCACTTAACATGGCATTCGTGGACTTCCAGAAAGCGTTTGATTCAGTCGAGACTTGTGCGTTCCTGGACGCAATGGACCTGGCGAGAGTTGATTCTAGGTATTCAAATCTCATAAAATACATATACAGGGTGACCAGAAGAAGATGCCCATATTTCTTTTTTTAATAACTCTAAAACTAAAGCATGTACGAAATCGAAACAAAATTTATTCAAAAATATAGATTAGACAAATTACTTATGAAATACGACATCTTTCAAATGTTGGCCATTATGGCTTACACAGTTGTTTAATCTTTGAACGAAATTTTTGAAAACTCTTTTCAGCATTTCGGGCGTAATCGCTGCAATTTCTTGACGAATTCGTGCTTTGAGGTCCTCTAAATCTTGTGGACGGGTCTGATAAACACGGCCCTTCAAGTACCCCCAAAGAAAAAAATCTGGTACTGTCATATCGGGTGAACGTGGCGGCCAAGCAAAATCTGTTGAACGAGACAGCAAACGCGTACCAAACGCTTTCTTCAATATTGCGAGGGTTTCGGCGGCAGTGTGGCAGGTTGCTCCGTCTTGTTGGAACACTGTACGACTGAGACGACGTCTATGGCGTATTTTTTTCTTTGGGGGTACTTGAAGGGCCGTGTTTATCAGACCCGTCCACAAGATTTAGAGGACCTCAAAGCACGAATTCGTCAAGAAATTGCAGCGATTACGCCCGAAAAGAGTTTTCTGCTGAAAAGTCTGCTGAAAAGAGTTTTCAAAAATTTCGTTCAAAGATTAAACAACTGTGTAAGCCATAATGGCCAACATTTGAAAGATGTCGTATTTCATAAGTAATTTGTCTAATCTATATTTTTGAATAAATTTTGTTTCGATTTCGTACATGCTTTAGTTTTAGAGTTATTAAAAAAAGAAATATGGGCATCTTCTTCTGGTCACCCTGTATAAACAAGCCACCCTTGAAATCAAAATCAATGATGACATGAGCACTGAGAAAATCCAGGTGAGGAGAGGAGTTAGACAGGAAAACACGATCTTCCCAAAACTGTTTACTTTGGCGCTAGAATACGCTTTCAAGGAGCTGTCCTGGGAGGAAAAAGGTCGACGGAACCTATCTGAGCCACTTAAAGTTCGCAGACGACATAGTACTCTTGAGTAGCGATGCTACGGAACTAAAGAAGATGTTGCAGGAACTTAATAGTGCGTCCAATAAAATCGGCCTAACTATGAACCTACAAAAAACCAAAATTACGTCCACCAACAATATCCAGATAACACTCGGAAATATAATAATCCAAAATGTAGAGGAATACATGTACTTGGGCTACACCATCAGACTGGGTAAGCAAAACCGGACGGCGGAGGTTGCGAGACGGGTCGGGTTGAGTTGGGCTGCGTTTGGTAGATTGAGATACATTTTAAAAGACTCCAAAATCCTCATAAATCTTAAGCGGAAAGTCTATGAGACTTGTGTATTGCCGGTGACGACATACGGCCTTGAAACTATGACACTGACGCAGTGCAGTGCAAACTCACTTAGAGTGTGTCAGAGAGCAATGGAAAGAGCCATGCTGGGGATCAGTCTGAGGGACAAAATAAGAAACAAAGACATAAGATCTAGATCAGGCGTCTCGAACGTCGTTGGACGTATGGCGGCACTGAAGTGGAGATGGGCAGGTCACATAGCCAGATGTGCGGATGAGAGATGGACGAAACACATCTTATGCTGGAAACCAAGAATGACAACAAGGAGTGTGGGTCAGCCACAGATGTGCTGGCATTAAAAAACATGCAGGGTCAAATTGAATGCAGGTCGCACAGGAGAGGGAGACATGGAAGGGGAAGGAGGAGGCCTATGTGGACTGCTTCAGGCTGAGAAAAAGAAAGAACTAAAAAGTAACGATTCGTTACTTTTTGAGTAACTGTAACTGTAACGCGTTATTTTTCAGAGCCGGTAACTTGTAACTGTAATTAGTTACTTTTTCAGTGAAAAAAACTGTAACTGTAACTAGATACTTTTATAAAGTAACTTTCCCGTACCTTGGAGAGAGGCATAATGAAATTACCTTCAAAATGGCAACAAGTTATCGAACAAAACGGTGCATATTTGACCTAAATCGGATCATTCTAACTATGCTAAATAAAGCCTTCAATTTAATGCAAAAATAATGGATTTTTTTTTACTACACCTCATATGTTGTTATGTATACAAATCTAAGAGACACATATTTTTTTATATGTGCTAATTTTGACTTTTAAGGGGTAAAACACTCCTTTGAAAAAAAACGGTTTTTATGTTTAAAGGCGAATATCTTTGAAACCATTAGAGATAGAAAAAAAATTTAAACGCGGTATTAAATGGCTTGATAAGTACTATAAAATAATGCAAAAAAATTTTTTTTTTTTTTTTCAAAAAATCTTACCTTTTACTTTTTTTTCAAAATTTTGAATTTTTGTTTTTATCAAATTAAAGGTTATTTTTTAACGAATTCATCCATGTATATTAAAGTTATATTGTAATATCATTTTCGAGAAATCATTACAAACCCCTCCGTATATACGTATTATTCGTGCTCGTATCGTACCTACTATGTACGTTATTGATTTGACCTTAAGTGAACGTGCCAAGGTCACGTCAAGGTCACCTTCAATTTCTTAAATGGAACCCTCTATTTTTCATTACATTTCTTGTAGCTTATCTCGAGAGCTTTCCAAAACAATATAATCAAGTATTTTTTCATCATAAAGTATTTTTTGAGTTATGAAGCTTGAAAGATACAGTATTTTGACATAATTCAAAATATCTTGAGAAACATTCAGTTTTCAGTAATCTTATCTTGATATTTTTTTTGCACAAAATAAACAGATCAATCAATTGGTGTAAAAAAACACATGGTTGATTTGAAAAAAAAATATGCTGCCAAACACCAAGTATGTAATTTGTCGTGTGCGTGCGTGCGTGGTGTGTCCGTGTCCGTGTGTGCGCGCGCAGGTGCATGTTTTGGTAATAATTATATTAGGTGTTCAAATTGTCTCCCTTCTACAGCTTGACAGTGTGCTAACCTTAATTCAACAGAATCTTTGACATTTCTTAACATATCAATAGTAATTAAATTAATTTTGATCTGTTATTCTCTGCTTCAATTCTGCAATGTTTGTTGGTTTTGTTTTATAAACACGCTCTTTTAAAAATTCTCATAAGAAAAAGTCAAGAGGTGTCAAGTTAGAAGATCTCGGGGACCATTCAATTGTTCCTCGTCTTCCAATTCATCTGTTTGGGAAAGTTTCGTCTAATAACCTTTGTACTCTTAATCCAAAATGCGCCAGGGCTTCATCATACTAAAACCACATGCAATCGAAATTATTAGGAAACAAATTTTGAATAGCAGGAATAATGTGCTCAATTAGCATTGCTTCGTACATTTCAGAATTAAGATTTCCATCGAAGAAAAATGGATCTATTAAATGAGTTCCAATTATTCCTGTCCAGGGTATAGGATCCTAGGATATTGAGATTTATTATCTCTCATCCAATATAGATTTTCAGAACTCCAATATCATAATTTCTGACGATTAACATTCCTATGAAAATCGAAAGTAGCCTCATCAGAAAATAAAATGTTATTTATGAAATTTCTACGTATTTCAATAAGTTCATAAAATTCCATTTTTTGGTTAAAATCTTCATAAACTAACTTTTGCATATAATGCATTTTATAGGGATGAAATCTGTGCTGTTTTAAAATACGACTGATCTCTCGTTGGCTTCGTGTTCTGCAACAACTTTTCTAGTAGACGTATTAGGCGTTTCGATAAAGTTTTGCAAAATTTCTCTCTTTTCGTTATTGGAGGCAGATTTTGGTCGTCCAGTGCGCGGGCAATCTTTTACGTTATCTGTTTCAGCAAAACTGGATTGTTCTTAAAATTGTAGATTTTGAAATTGGATCTCGCGCGTTTAAAGCTGCATTAAAAAGATCACATGTTTCTTAATATGATCTATTTTTATCTCCGTTTGGAATGGTTTGAAATGGCACCCTTTCATTATTAACAAATAAATGTGTTCTCTTTCTGACAACGTAGTCATTATTTTCAAGAAAATTCTACTACAAAAGCTTGAAAGAGAAGAAGCCCGTGAGCGTAAAGCTTTCGGCAGCTGCCTACCGAAATATGTAGTATGCTAACGGCGTATTGCCGGAGCTTGCAAGCGTAACCCCACTAATAGGAGCTTGCGCGCAAGCACGCACGCACGCGCGCCACACACACACACACGCGCGCGCGCGCGCGCGCGCGTACGCACACGACAAAGAGGGTTTGGAGTCATTAAAAACTGTGGAAGTGACGAACCACGGGGTCTAGATCTTTGTGTGATACACACACACATACGCCCGCGCGCGTGCAACCACGTATATCACTTACAAGGAGATGCCGCGAACTGCTAGCTCTACTTTTGTATGAACCTTAGTGCATTCGAAAGAGACAGGATAGAGTATAAACTATGTTAGAGGTTTTGTATGGACCTTAATTTTTAAGAAAATTGCATTTAAGTGTTAACAATTTTCAGCTGTAAGGGAAATACAATGGATGACTAAATTTAAGCAAGAATCGCAGGTGGCTCAGCAGGTTGAGTGAGCGCTTCAATATTTTGCCAACCGCGCAAGCTGGGTTCGAGCCCACAGCGGTAATTTTTTTTTTCAGATGACTTTATCTTTAATTTAATTTTTTTATTTGTTACAGTAAATAATTTATTTATTTTTTATTTTTTATACAGTTTTATTAAATATTTTGCCGTTGCTTCTATAAAATATTTTGCTGTTATATGTATAATAAAAAATAATAATTTTTGTGCATATTTTTAAAATCTCTTTTTATTTATTATAAAATTCTGACATTGCTGAACAGTGTTGCTCGCATATATGGATTCTTCATTCTTAGTTACTTATAAAATGAACATGTTTGCGATGTCACTTACCTGTAATGTATTTAAAGTTATGTATAGTCTCTACAAATTCCTTGGTTATTCGGTATACTTATATGTATATACTTGTCAGAAACGTGCTATTCTTTTACTTCACCAGACAGTTATCGATAGATGTTGCGATCACTCCTTCTTCTATTTTCACGATCTCTGCTGGATTTTGATCAGTCACAATTGTTTCACTGCGGGGTTTTAACATTAGTTTTTGTGGAGTTTGAAAGTTATGTTGCCAATACATAATTGCTTCCTTCCGCTATCAATTCGTGCAAAACTTCGCATATCATATTTGACTTGTTGTTTCTTGAAAAAATCAATTTTAAAAATTTCTTTGTAGTCTATTGAGAGAAATCATCTTAATTACATATGTTGTGTGGCGTATTTTTCGATTTTCTAATAATACGTTGCTTATTTTCCTTGAATATGTAGATTTTGTGTCCCGGTAGAGTCATGCGTTTCTCACACACCTGTGTTTCACTTTTTAGATTTTCTACTTTTATTAAGTGTTTCTTCTGTGTGTCAAGAATAAATCTTTTTCCTTTTTTCACTTCCTGGGTTGAAAAGATTATTAATTCTAGTTATTGCTTGTACAAGGAGCAATAGATTATGGATTTTCTTGTTATCTGTGCCATTTGATATTATTTTAGTGGCTATTATTCTAGTGCCCTGTTTTTCTTGGGTTCTTTTCTGTTACTACTAATTCACGAATACTTTTATTTTGCATTCTTTATTCTTTTTTACTTTTATAAAAATGTTAACTTGTGTCTTTTTGCGAAGGTCTGTCTTCGTTCTGTTTCATTTTTTGATCGTCCATTCAGAGTTCAGCATTCTTTTCTTTTGTGTCTATTTTTTTATGATACGTATTGTATAATGATACAGTATTTTTGGTATTTACTTCTACTGGAGCATGTCAGCTTTTGGTAACATAAATCAATTTGTGTATCAGCTTGTACGGCAATTTTGTCCGCAGTAGTCCATTTTTCTACATTTCTGGCATTTAATTACTTTACTATGCGTGACTTCCGAAAAATTGGAGTCAACTTTATGACACGGAGGCCATTGAATTTTTCTTTTGTGCTATCTCCTGTAAAAGCTTCTTGTAGAATTGCGTGATGTTGTGAATAAACTAGCAAATTGACAATCCTATACAATCCTATTTTGAAGTGTTTGCTTTGAATGTTCAATATTAACCGTTTTTGTTTGCTAGTGTGCCCTTGGTTTTTTATCATTGATTTGTATAAGATTATCCCTAGATTATCAACGCGAAATCCGCGTGCACTTTTTTTCGAGTTTTTGTTTTAATGAATTAAACTCAATTTGAGTAGTGCTACGTTTGCTTAGGTAATAAGTTTCTAATTACTTTTTTTAAGTTGAAGGAAACTTCTTCACAAGTTTCATAATCACGTACTAGTAGATGTGCAGCTCACGAACGTGTGTCCGTTTAAAAAGCGATGCTGATTGGCTAATCTTTAATTAATAATGACTTAATTAATAATGACTTTAATTAATAATGACTATTTTATAAAGCATAATTCGAAAAAATAGCTCGGGACTTTTCGATTCAGTTTTTTATGAGGAATATCACTATGTAAATGATGGGCATGAATTAGGTGACACCCTGTATAAATACAGACACACACACACGCGCGCGCACGCGCGCACACGCATACGCACAGACAGACAGACACACACACATACAGTCTGTCCAGTAAGAGCGTGAACGGGTTAATTTATTTAAAAAATTATTTAAATATATATTCATTGTACTCGATAAAAACAAAGACGCAATTATGTTAATAAGGCGTCAATAAGGCCAATCACTACCGGCATCGATAATTGCCTGGCAAATTGACGTGTATTCTAGCGGCAAGGACCTCCAAATTCGACGAATCTCGCAAGACAACTGCTTCAAAAGTATACGTGCGTTTTCTATGAAGCTTTTGCTTAATGTATGCCCACACATTTTTAATCGGATTTGCATCAGGCGACTGCAAAGGCAAATCCAGCGTAACGATTGATTGCTTCTTTCACTCGATACAGAGCTTGCTACGGTGTTTAGGATCGTTGTTCCGCCTGCAGAATCCAATCTTCATATTTATCGATAATAACCAACGTTTGGCAGACGGTAACAAAGCCTCTTTATAGATTTCCAGCATTTTCTCGGCATTCAGGTTGTAGATAAACAGGTGCAAAGTGCCAAACCCCTGCTTCGAGAAGCAGCCCCAAAGATGCACGGTAAATCATCGACATTTTTTGCCACATTTTATTGCTGTATCCATTTTTGTACAAATGTTTTTGACTTTCTCATGTATTTAGCAGCCACTAATTGCGACATTTTCGGACCTTTCGGATGGTTGCAAAGGAACACAGCCTTGTAGCGCAACGCGATTATTTGATACTCATAACGCTTAACATATTTCTGTTTCAAAAGATCAACGACAATTGCATCTTCCTTGACAGTGCAACAAGGACAAAGGTGTCCTTTATCGGCACGAAAGATTTAGGTCGATATCTTTTACCAGCTATGAGTAAGGCCCTCCACGCTCTTACTAGACAAACTGTACATATATACGTATGTGTGTGTATATATACATATATTAGGTGTACAACTTTGCTTCCGCCATTTTTTCTATAGACGGCTTTAGCGGTAAGTGGTGGTTGAAATAAATAGATCATAGATACGTCATACAATAAACTTGGGCATCTGTCAACATAACCCCATAGAAACATTAGTCGATTTGTCTGCATCATAAAGTTATTCTCGATTGAAAATGTCAGTTTACGAGTCAAATTCTCGTCATTTGCGGGAGGTTTTAATTTTCTGCTACAATATGAAGAAATCTGCGGCTGAGGCTCATCGAATGCTCTCAAATACTTATGGTGAGGCCGCTATTAGTGAAAGAACGTGTCATGAGTGGTTTCAACGCTTCAAGAACGGTGATTTTGACGTCGAAGACCGGTATAGTGGTGGAAGAGAGAAGGTTTTCGAAAATGCAAAATTTGAGGAATTACTTGATCAAGACTCGTGTCAAAATCAAGAAGAATTGGCACGATCATTGGGAGTGACTCAACAAGCTATGTTAAAACGCCTCAAAACCATGGGAATGATTCAGAAGCAAGGAAATTAGGTGCCGTACGAGTTGAAGCCAAGAGATGTTGAACGGCGTTTGTTTGCTTGTGAACAGCTGCTTGAAAGGCAAAGACGGAAGGGATTTCTGTATCGCATTGTGACTGGGGACGAATAATGGGTTCATTACAATAACCCCAAGCGCAGAAAATCATGGGGAGTTTCCGGCCATGCTCCCACGTCGACGGCCAAACCGAATATTCACGGCTCTAAGGTCATGCTCTGTATTTAGTGAGACCAGCTCGGCGTAGTGTATTATGAGCTGTTAAAACTGAAACAATCACAGGCGATCGGTATCGAACATAATTGATGCGTTTGAGCCGAGCATTGAAAGACAAACGGCCACAATACAACGAGAGACACGATAAAGTGATTTTGCAGCATGACAATGCTTGACCCCATGTTGCGAAAGTGGTCAAGACATACTTGGAAACGTTGAAATGGGAAGTCCTACCCTACCCGCCGTATTCTCCAGACGTTGCTCCCTCTGACTATCATTTGTTTCGATCAATGGCACACGGCCTGGCTGACCAGCACTTCCAGTTTTATGAAGAAGTAAAAAATTGGATCGATTCGCGCGCGCGTGGATCGCCTCAAAAGATGACCAGTTTTTTCGACGCGGAATTCGTACGCTGCCCGAAAGATGGAAGAAAGTAGTGGCCAGCGATGGACAATACTTTGAATCATGAATTTATAACCAGTTTTTTACAATAAAGCCTCGAATTTCGGAAAAAAAACGGCGGAAGCAAAGTTGTACACCTAATATATGTACTGTTGCACTCGCGCTCACGGTACGCGGCACACACGCGGAAAAAAAACAACACTGAGAAATATAATATAACGAAAGATTTATTGCGAGATATCTTTACAAACAGTAAACAACAATTTAAGCGTCGCTTGACTCATTCTCTGGAGATATCTTTTCAGGCGCAAGCGCAACAGTACTGTAGATACAGGGTGTCCCTAAATTCGCGCCCACGGAGTACAAGGCGTGATACTTTAGGCTAAAAGAAATAACTTTTTCCTTTAGCAAAATTGCGTGCGATAAGTAGTTTTTGAAGGAGAGCAGGTTGAAGTAAACCAATAGGCGTTCTAGTGTAAGTGGCGCTCAGGGCCGGCGCGCGCGCTTCGCTCACTTGTATCAAATTCTTGACTAGTATTTACAAGTAATGTTAAAACATTAATGCTTTGTTATAATTAGTTTACTATGAATTTATTTTTATCTTAGTTATGATTTTATTTTAATTATACATATAATTAGTTAGATTATACTTAAGACTCAAATAATAAGAATCAACTTGAATACTGAACCGTGATCTTTTTCCATATTGTATTCTTTAAAAAGTGAATAATTAACAAAATAAATATTGCTTTTATTTCTTACGTAATAAAAGATAAAAGAATGTTTGATTTCGTAGATCTATCTGAAAATAGAGACAAACGTAAATAGTAATGCATTAATGTTATGTTATGTTATGTTATGTTATATGTTATGTTATGTTATGTTTAGCATTAATGTTTTAACATTACTTGTAAATACTAGTCAAGAATTTGATACAAGTGAGCGAAGCGCGCGCGCCGGCCCTGAGCGCCACTTACACCAGAACGCCTATTGGTTTACTTCAACCTGCTCTCCTTCAAAAACTACTTATCGCACGCAATTTTGCTAAAGGAAAAAGTTATTTCTTTTAGCCTAAAGTATCACGCCTTGTACTCCGTGGGCGCGAATTTAGGGACACCCTGTATATTGTGCGTGCGTGCGTGCGTTCATGCATGTGTGTACGTACAAAGTGTATATCACAGTAACTCTGTTACAATAACTCAAAAAATATTTGTCGAATCAAAAAGTTGTTCATGAGAATATTTCAAGGAGCCTTACTAATGATGCTAATATAAAGTCGCCTTCGCTTCCCCTGTAAGGGGACGGGAAGTAACTTCATAATTTCAAATAGAACTCCCTATAAAATTTTAAAAACTTTTCTTTGTCAGTGAATAAGAATAAACAGATTCCAATTTTTTATCGACCCGTCTAACTTTATTGATTGTTAATTAATACTACATTTTGACCTCAAATTTGGGTCCTTATAAAAGTGTGAATCCTTATGAAAGTGAATCTTTACATATAATTCTGTAGATGGAAAACGCACACTGATGTCTATGCTGACATTGCGCCTAAATTACATCACGCTAGAAGCTAGTAAAAATCGAGGACTATCAATAACGGATAAAAACGTGTATAATTAATAATATTGTAGAACTTACATATTTGTACGTCACAGAGATGACTTCGTCAAAGTTAATGAGTAAAACAGTGTCATTATTTTGTGAGACACTTCGCTATAACGCTTCGTTATAACGATATTTTACAAGTAACTATTACAATGCACAATGATAGAAACCAATGTCAGAAATAAAACAGTAGGTAAATAATAGCAATATGTATATAGACGTCATATACCAAATGGTAAAAACATAAACATTACAAATGTGTTGAAATATAAAAGTACAACTATTCACGAATAATAAAATTGGTATGGAAAATATATTAACATCTAAAATTGTAACAGTAAAGAAATTGCAGATATTCCGCTTAATGTGGAAACTAAACGGTGTCTATAACCTTTTCATACACTGCAGTGAGTTTCTCAGTGTCACTTTGTAAATTTATGGTATCATGATATTTCTTTATGAAAAGCATTTCAGTGATCTCTCTCTTTTTAGTGTTTGGTACTTTATGTACAATTTTTGGTTTTTTTTCAGTTAAAATCATGAGACTGAGAGACTCGATGCTTGCTAACAACAGAGAGATCATCATTATGTTTTTTTTTTAAATATTATTACGATGTTCGTTTATGCGTATTTGAAGATGTCTCTTTGTCTGACCAATATATGAGGCATTACACTGAGCGCAATTTAATTTGTAGACTCCGTTTGTTTAAGATCCACTAAACAATCTTTCCATTTTCTAATAATACCGTTAAGTTTTTTGGGGACTGAAAACACAACATCAACATCAAATTTTTTTATTTTTCTGCTCAGGTTCTCGCTGAGGCCTTTAATATATGGCAAAAACCTTCTATTTTTAGTACCGCCCAATGGCACTCCGTCGGGTGTACTACTCGATTGTGCGATTTTTTAATGTATTGAGTCTACTATTTATGTGTTTTTTGGTAACGTATAAAGAAAAACAATTATTCAGAAGAATCTCTTCAACTAATTTAGTATTGGCACTGTAAACCCTTTGTCGAAGAGTAAAATAGCCTGGTCCACTAAATTAATAATAGTGCTGATCTTATGTCTATTCAGATGATTTGAAAAATAGTTATAATAATATATCGACCAGAACACGTAGGTTTACGGTACCAATTAGTAATTAATTTATCTCCATTCTTGATGACAGTTGTATTTAGAAGTGCCAGTTAGTCAATCTGCCTCGCGGATTTTAAAAAAGGCAAAAACTCAATAAATCCCAAAAACAAAAAAGTTATCTCATAAAAACAGAAACAAAAACAGATACGTGTTGCATCATATAACATCAGAACAATAAGAACAGCCAAATATTTTGAAACTTCAGAAAATAAGCCAAAATATATTAAATGGGATATACTGGATCTAAGTAAGACCATGCTAAAGGGAGATGCGACTACCTTTAAATCAGGATACTTACTTTATCAAAAGAATATGGACACAGACTTCCACCTTGCTGGAGTAGCAATCTTGATCAGTAAAAGACTAAAACACCTAATAACCAAAATGGAAACCATCTCAAACAGGAGATAATATACATCATCTCGAAAGTCAACAAAAGGTATTCCCTGCAAGTAACTCAGGTATAGGCTCTAACAAGCTCAGACGACCACGAAACCGAACCAAACACCGAACCAAAACAACTCTACGAGGACATAAAAACAGCTTAAAGGCTAGAAAACGCTAAATTTTCGATAATCATAGGGGACTTCAATGCCAAAATGATCAAAAGAATGAAGACGACCCACCAAATATAGGAATCTTCGGATTAAGAAATAGAAATACTAGAGGGGAAATGCTACTGGATTACGTCTAACTCCAGGGTCTATACTGTTTGTGTATACTGAAGGATCCCGGAAATATGCCAGCTCATTCCTGGAATCCTCCAAAAGTGTGGAAAGTCGATTACCATGAGGTTTTAGTAGATATACCCGGGGAGCTTAAGTCCCACATAACCACCGGTCCTCCCCCGAGGTCGATGATATGCGTAACGCATTTCCCCACGTAAAAAAAGGTCTATACTGTTTGAATACTTTCTACAAAAACCTTTCCAGAGAAAGTGGACGTGGAGAGACCCAGACGGCCAAGTTAAAAATGATATATTGGGTTGTCCGGAAAGTCCGTGCGGATTTCTCAATAGATAGCGTTCAAAGGCAAATTGGAGAGGGTTATGTCAATGCGATGTGTCAGATGCTTACGTATTTTGATAAGTGACATTTCGACGCATATTTAGTGATATTAGTTATCCCAATAAAATAAAGACTTTTTTTTACATCAGTTTGAAGATGGAAGGAAATAACATGTTTTTTCGGTGCATTATGCTTTTTTACTTTCGTAAAGGCAAGAATGCGACACAAACTCGAAAAAAAATATGTTGTATACGGAGAGGATGCTGTAAGTGAACGTATGTGCCAGAAGTGGTTTGCTAAATTTCGTTCAGGAGAAATGAATATTGAAGATAAGAGAGAGAAATTATGAAATAAAGAAAGAAAGAGGAATACGAGCGAGGAATTATGAAATTACCCGAAGGATGGAAAAGTATTGTGCAAAATAATGGTGCATACATTACAGATTAAAATTATTTTTAACTACAAAAATTTTTCATTCGAATTTTGCTTGAAAATCCGCACGGATTTTCCGGACAACCCAATAGATTACATAATCTCCAATACGTAAAAAATATGCCAGGATGTAACTGTATTAAATAGATTCAATACAGGAAGCGACCACAGACTTGTCCGAGAAAATATCATACTTAACGTCAAACGTAAAAGAAGGAAACTTATTCAGAAAAATATATACCCAACTACAGAAACCCTGAAGTCAAATATGACAAAATACCAAACTATTCTGGAAGCAAAATTACAGCTGATAAGAGACCTGCAGAAAATAGATCTAAACCAGCTATCGACAGCAATAACTAGCAGTATCCGAGCAACAACAAAGAAAGTATGCTCAAAACGGAAGCCAAGAAGCGAAAAGCTAAGCCCAAATACAAACTATTGGAGATAGAAGAAAAACAAACAAAGACTCTAACAAATACAAAAAGTCAAGTATGCAAAATAATAAACAAGAAAACTCGGAAATACCTAAGAAATCATAACAGCAAGTTAATACAAAGAATCATAAAAACACGAACATAAGAGTATTCAAATTAAATATGTCGAAAAGAAAGAAAAGGATGTTTAAAATCAAAAACCCGAAAGGAAAAGTGATTACAGAGAAACAGGGAATCACCAAAATAATCCATAGTTTCTATAAAGATCTATACAAATCGAACATACCACAATCAAAAACGGACACAAAATTCAGAATGTTGGCTGAGAAGAAATTCCTGAAATAACGATAGACAAAATGAGAAAGGCATTAAAACAATTAAGGAACAGAAAAGCCTCAGAAGGAGATCACATAACTGCGGAAATGTGATGGTAGAGGAAACAAAAGGCATTTTGCGCTTTACTGAATAAATGCATAGACGAGGGAAAAATCCCTGAATCTTAGCAAAATGCTGAGGTCATTTTGATTTAAAAAAAAAAGAAGATAAACCAACATCGCTAATTATCGCTAACTAATCGCCAATTAGTCTCTTGTCTCACATGTACAAGCTCCTAAGATACTGTCGAACAGCTTAACATCAATACAAATAGTCATAGAAGAAAACACGAACATAAGAGTACTCAAATTAAATTAAACATATAATTTCGACTTTTACCGATACAAGCAGGATTTAGGAAAGAGTTTAGTACGATCGATCGCTTGCAGACAATCAGAAGTCTGATAGAGAAATGCACGGAGTATAACATTCCTATAAGCCTGACATTCGTAGATTATGAGAAGGCTTTCAATTCGGTTGAAACATGGGTGAGCCTTAGAGTGATGGACGGCGTAAGAATAGACACGAGATATTCTAGATTCAGAACATATTTATAAAAAGGCTACAATGCAAGTAACCACCAATGAAGACACGATGACAGAAAAGATCAAAATAGAGAAAGGAGTCCGCCAGGGAGATACGATATTTTCAAAGCTGTTTACTTTAGCATTAGAAGACACCTTTAAAAAGTTATCCTGGTAAAATAAAGGTATAAACATAGATGGTGTCCGCCTAAATCACCTTCGATTTGCGAACGATATCGTAATTATTAGTAGCGACACCAATAAGTTAAGGACCATACTAGAACTGCAACTAGCATCAAAGCGGATTGGACTCAAAATGAACTTAAGCAAAACAAAAATTATGTCCAGTGAGGATATCAGAGTGAATATAGAAGGGAGATTTCTGGAGGTTGTCGATGAATATGTATATTTGGGTCATACCATAAGACAAGGGAAACAGAATCAAACATTCGAAATAGCTCGAAAGATAAGTTGGACGGCATTCGGTAGGCTTGGCTATTTTGAAATCACAAAGTATCTCCATCAACCTTAAGAGGAAAGTTTACGATACCTGTATTTTATCGGTAACCGGTAATAACTTACGGGATGGAAACAGTAACTTTCACGGAGAAGAGTAAGAACAACTCAACTTACCATACGGGCCGTACTAGGAATCAGCCTAAGACACCACATAAGAAATGTAGAGATTAGAAGGAGGACAGGGGTTACAGATGTCATAAAAAGAATAGCTCAACTAAAACGGAGATAGGCAGGCCATGTCGCAAGGCAAGACAAGTCTAAATGGACGAACAGCGTAATAGAATGGCACCCAAGAACAACAAAAAGAAGTGTGGGAAGACTTCCAAAGCGGTGGCAAAATGACTTGTAGAGGGTTGTAGGAAGAAACTGGATCCAAAATGCCATAAATAGAGAAACGTGGAAGTCATTGGAGGAAGCCTACATCCAGACGTGGATGAACCCATGTTAAAGAAGAAGAAGAGCGTGCGGTTAGTTCGGTTGATAGATGAGAGCGAAAACGATGATCGAAAACGACAGGGAGAACGCTCCATCTCTTTATACTTTATACTTTATTGTCTTACAGTAGGATAATAACAATCCGAATATCAAGAGTGCTTGGCGGAAACAGAGTACGCTTTACCTCTGTTGTGCCTAGAGCAGGCACAGGGTTAAGGTTCGTCGTCCATCGAGGCGTCGAGGGTATCTGGTCGCTCAGGCACTGACACCACTCCCAGTGGTTATGTGGTTGTTTTAAATAAAGGCACACTTTCTCTTGACTCGACTGGTTTATTCGCTTCTTACAGAGTAGAACCGTACGTCTTTACAAAGTTGGAAAGACTCCTCTCGATGCGTTCGGCGCATCACGTTATAAGGGCATCGGTGCCCTCGATTATATTATGCAACTGCTGACCGATCTTTTTATGAATTCGGATCAGTATTCTTTTGGTGGCTCGATATTAATCTCCTCGATATTAATCTCGGTTATGACCTGATTTGGTAATGGTTGTTTTATTGAAATTTAGTAATCGTATTTATCTTAATCTTTGCTTTAATAATAATGTTAAAATGGTTTACTTGAGAAATCAGGTTATAACACCTCATTGTCTTTTGAAACTGTGAAAAGGATGCGGTAATGTGCCGAGAATACTGAATGGTGAAAACAAAGTATGTTCTACCCCGTTAGCTCGACACGAGACCGTATTCAAAAGCTGCTAACAGGAGAGTTGATGCCGAGAGCAGAAAAAACTCGGTTTTCTCTCAACTTCGAATGCTAGGAGCGATTCTGATGCTAGCTCAGGATCGGAATCAGTAAGCTGGTTGGTAGATGAATCTCTGTGTTCGGATCGACATAAGTGACTTAGTAATGAATGTCGGATTGAATTAATTTCGATTCTTTTATACTCATTCGGAACGGCTCTTTAATGGGGGAGCGGATGTGAACGTCAGGGTTACAGTACAATATGGAGCGAAATTACAAGCTTCGACGCCGCGATCACACTCGACAGTACTCGGCGATCTTTGGGATCGTTTTGGTCCGATGAGTAATGTAAGTGATATCGGAAATTGGTGAAATTGCTGGTCACAACGATGCTTCTGAAAGATGCAGAATGATGATCGTTATAACTTCTTCGGGAGAAACGAGTTGTAATTAGCAGTGTACGCTGTATAATTTCTTCCAGAAAATGCTACCATCGTAAAAGGTTAACGTATCCCCCTTAAGTGTGACTCTATTAGAAGTTCAACTAACATTTAGCCTAGAAAGTTCAGCGTTTAGTTAAAAGCAAATTATTCAACTAGTCAGATAGTATTACTAGTCTATAGTATTTTGTCGAAATTTTGCTTCGAGTGTATTTTTGTCTGAGTAATAGTTTTCTAGTGCACACTACTGCGAATATCGTTCCGGTTTTTACTTGTATCAAATTACAAAATTTAGCCTCCAATTGAACGTTTCCCTGTCTTACTTAATAACCACGATATGTTACAATCGTAAGGATTGATTCAATTTTTTCGACATTCACACTTTTTCTTCTCTTTTTGTTTATAAAAATATTTAACTTATAGTAGAAGTATGATTAGCAGTTTTCTTTTGGCTTGTCGTCCGTTCCATATGGTCTGCTGTTTGTTACTGAATTAGTTTGGCAAAAATGTTGGTGCAGGTCAATATCGCTGTCAGCTTAATTGCTTAGTTGCATAAATAAACGTTCGCCTCGTTAGCTTCTTCTTTTGATACATGTATTTCTTCGTCTTAGAAGATTTTTGGATTGTGTAAGATGTTCTAAAATTCCCTACTGATGATCTTCATCCTCTTTACAGTATAAAGATCCTTGGTAAATCTTACCGCTACCATTATGTTGTGCCACTCAGGGTACAACGAGATACTTATCAGGATTCGTCTTAGATGTTAGAACTCTGTATCCCAAGAGAATTTACAAAAAGTTTTCTTCAATCATTTGTTTATTTGAGAATATTTACGTAATTACAATTGCTTTGTGATTGATAGACAGTTAATTTATTCATTTCACACTTATTTTATCCTTGGTTTTTATTTATTATATCTGAGTATTTTAACGATCGACACAGCAATCTGCCTATACCATAGTTTACAGACTACATTGTTAACCTTGACACGGTGTCATCATATTATTATACATGTATCATATTATTTATTGTTTATTATTTTTTTTCCTCCTCCCGTCATCACTTTATTATTTTGTTCGTATATCCTAACGTACCGATATAAAACATGTTTATACTGTAATGCTGTATCCGGCAACGTCGTTGCTCCGTTATCCTACGGGATGTCGATGTTTGACGCACACATGATGCAAATCTTCACAATTATTGTGTTGTTGTTACTTTAATTCGCATAACTATTTATTGTTAAATTCGTATTTTATAGTTGCGTGATTGACATAATTTGGATACAATGTCAATACGTCGAACACTTGCGTGCGTCAACTATTCTGCACACCCAGATGTAAATTTCGTTCACTTGAGAAGAGGCCCAAACCTGAGGCCAAAATGTCGTGAAAATTGTTAATAAACTGGCCAGACGGGTCGATTAAAATGAGATTTTGTTGATTACTAGCCACTGGCGCGAAGAATTCTGAATTTTTAATTTATTCATCATTAGCGAGATAGTTCTTCGTGGTTCTTCGATAGTTCTCCAGATTGTCTTGTCCATCGCCGCACTCTTCCAGTCTGATGGTGCTGACATTCCGTTCAAATTCATCCAACCTTGGTCATCTGTCTCCATCCATTTTGCTACATAGAATTTGTTTTAATGTATAGTCTTCTGGTAGTTTTTTTGTATGTGTCCGGCCTGAGCCGCTGATTTTTTACGTGTGCTACAATATCATGTTATGACAGTTATGACAGTTATATCATGTTATGACAGTATAACATATTTGGTACAATTATTATATCTTTGACACCATTCGCTATCAATGTTGATTTTTCCAAAAATTTTACGGAGTACTTTTTTCTGACAGATGTGCAGAAGATTTTCACTGCTTTTGCTTAGTGTTCATGTCTCGTAGGTGTATATTAAGACTGGTATTATTAGTATTTTGTTTATTTTTATTTTTGTTTTCTTGTCGAAGAGACTTCTTAAGTATTTATTGTACATCTGGAAGCTGCTACAATCCTTTGTTTTATTTCTTATATTGTTTTTGTTGTTGGTTTGTGCTGAGGTACTTAAAAGTATCAACTTCGAAATTGTAATCTTCTACTATCACTACTATTATTTAAACAATTCTGTGCTTTCGTTCTCGATGATTGATATAAGGATTTTCATTTTTTCTTCATTGATCGATATCCCATCTCTTTTGCAGTTTTATTACCTTTTCCAGGTTAAATAGAAAGCATGTTATATGTATAGGTTGTCTCCTTGTTTTATTCCTTTAATTGTTTCGAAGGGTTCCGGCAATTATTTTGTGGGCCATCAGAGCTGCCTCCCCTATAGTAAATAATTACTCTTTATAGATGTAAGAAGCGTTATAGTTTTCCACACGCAAGAATTGATTTCCTTTCTTATGAAGTGGACATGTTACATCGACGCCTAGCTCTTCCAGAAGTTCTTCCCAGACATTAGTGATTTTATGAATCCAGGATATGAGATTTCCACCCGCTGCTTTGAATAACTCAGTATTGCATTCTCTCCAGACGATTTATTATTTTACAGTTTTTATTATTTTATAGTTTTCTTACGTTATTCTTACTTCACTTAAGAATGGTGGGTCCACTTCTTCCATTATGCACTTTATTGTTTATTTGGACGGTTTTGTTCGTTTTCATCGTTACTATTTAGTAGCTCCTCTCCATATAAATATTCTCTTTATCGATCAAGGATTTCTTTTCTAATACTTATCATGGTACTATCTCGGTCTTTGATTATATACATCCTTAATTTGAACTTCTTTCTTATCAATATTCTGGTAAAACTTTATTTCATACTGATTGTGTAGGTCCTCTAATTATTCTAATACCTTGTTAAGTTCTCTTTTCTTTAGTTTATGTTTTTCAACCTTTCTTAGTTTTTTGTAGTTTTCTATTGAGTCTTGCTCGAGTTTTTTTATTTTATTTTTTTATTACGTAAATAGATATGATTTGTCCCTCTGTTGCTTCACTACATTCTTTATCAAACCAGTCCTTATTATTGTTGTTATGCTGTGTTCTTAATAATCTTTTTGCTGCTATTTTTAATGTCTTTGCACAAACTTTCCATTTTTGTTCTACAGTTCCATTTTTGTTCCCAGATATTATTCCACATTTTGAAAATTTTTGAGTTTTGGTTTTTAGCATCCATATTTAATTTCTTCTGCCTCTTTTGTTGTATTTTTTGTCTTGGAAATACATGCTCTTATTGCTTTTACTAAGTGATGAATCTATGTTCGCACCTCTCATAGTTCTCACACTCATTAGATTAGATATACATATGTATGTGCGTCAATCAAGATATGGTCAATTTGATTGTGTGCTTCCTAATCTGGCGATATGCATGTATATTTGTGTATTTTTTTTCTTTGAAAACATAGTGCTTCACCATTTTTTTCTGCGAAACTGACTATCCCAAGGCCATTGTTTTTGCTTTCATATACAGGGTGTCCCGTATTGATTAGTAAACCTTGCAGGGAATGAAAGAGGGTGGAATTTTGAATAAAAAGTTCCTTTTCGACTTT
Source organism: Crematogaster levior (assembly GCA_901521435.1). Classification (NCBI taxonomy): domain Eukaryota; kingdom Metazoa; phylum Arthropoda; class Insecta; order Hymenoptera; family Formicidae; genus Crematogaster; species Crematogaster levior. Next base: position 372,573 of record CABEGB010000823.1, on the reverse strand, counting down.
TGGCTCAGACCATTATTTAGCGAGTTATTAACTATTAAAGTTTCCCAATGAGAAGGCGCACAGCCAAAGTACGCAGGGGCGGTGCGCGCAGTGCGATCCCTCGCGCTTGCTCCGCTTACGTTGTCTCTGTCAAAACTTTATTTTAATTTTTCAAATTAATTAATACGTAAATAAATAAATAAAATAAAAAGTTAGAAATCGATCAACTAATTAATTTATTTGAAAAAATTAATGGATCAATACATTTAATAATAATATTTATAATTTTATTTATAATTTTATTAATATTTATAATTTTAATAATAATACATTTGACATAACAACGTAAGCGGATAAGCGCGATAATCGCAAACACGCCCCTGCGTACTTTGGCTGTGCGCCTTCTCATTGGGAAACTTTAATAGTTAATAACTCGCTAAATAATGGTCTGAGCCAAAAGTCGAAAAGGAACTTTTTATTCAAAATTCCACCCTCTTTCATTCCCTGCAAGGTTTACTAATCAATACGGGACACCCTGTATATGCATACTATACTGTCCCGTCTGCTGGTGAAAAGCTTCCCATCCTATTTTAGTATTTAAGTTACTAATAATACTAATTATTATCTTTATTCTTTATTACATCATTTTGTAAGTAATTATCATATACTCTTCTCAGCAAGTCATGGAAAGTGCTTTTTTCGTCCTCCGTCTTTTCCTTTGGTGCGTCGATTGTTGTAAAATTTGTTTTTAGTATTGTTATGCGTCCGCGCCGGGGAACACTACCACAGGCACTCTCTCACACTTACACTCGCGGCACAAAAGCAGTAAAAATTCTTAGAAGAAACTTACTCAATTAAAATTATTCCGGGCTCTGATCGTGGTGCCTAAGCTTCTCCCACGCGTCTTTCAAAAAATACGATGTAAGTCTATCCGCATGAACTACTTATTTCTACTTTTGCTCGACCAAGCAATTAAAAAGTTTCTCCCCTCATTCTTCGAAGATTGTACAATCAGCTCAATTATTTCTAGACGACACCCATCTTCAAAAAACTTTTCGAAAGCAAATTCCCAAATTCTCATCCGTCAAGAAAAATTGACTCCCAAAATATAACTTCCGGAAATGTCCACGTAAAGCAAAGGAAGCTCAAGGAAATCCCTTCCAATTCAAACATGCATTTTTGATTCGCTCACGAAACCACCTTTTAGGACAGATGCAACAGAGCCCGTATTAATCTTAAACTACGGTTTATTTTACTAAAATATTCGGCTTTAACTTGAAACAGACGCTTCCGCAGGGAGAAACCAGCGAAAGCGCGCGATCGCCCGCAACGTTTTCTGAAGCCGACGCTTCCCCGCGTTCGCGCGTTCCCGGAATTACCCCAATATAATTAGAGGGACTTAGTTGAGATATTTCCTGTTGCAATCGGTGCAGCTCAACCTGGGTCCGCTCCCTTTCGGCTTGTCAGCGTTCCCGCTCCTAGTGTCGCTCCTCCCGAATTTGCTCGAGCTTCAGCAGGATCGCTCGCTGTGTCTCCGTCTCGGCGACAGCAGCGAGGGTACGCGAACGTGTTGCCACAGGAGAGCGCGGCATCGACATGTTGAAATTCTTGATCGCATTCGGAGTAGCCCCCAAAATGTTATGCGTCCGCGCCGGGGAACACCACTATAGGCACTCTCTCACACTTGCACTCGCGGCACACTCCGCCGGGGCGGAAAAAGACACTCCGGTTTTAAGGAAACAATGGTTCTTTATTATAATGCCGTGATACAGAGAATGCGTCCATAGAGCAAGATGGTTCCGACGTAAATCCGCCAATCGCGACTTTTGACAAACGACGGCTCGTTGCCGAGGAGCGCTCAGCAACACGGAGCACACCGGGTGGCGAGAGCAGATGCAACAGCATGCATTACACACACTTTTTATTGATATCCAGTCCACTATTTGCTGCCTTAGTCTCTATCCGAAACCCATTTCCAATGCATGGTCCTTTTTTTTTTACATCAAAATTTTTCTTGTATAGAATTCCATTATTTATCCACTGTATTTCCTAGCTTACCGTAATATCAACATATTGTATGCGGTTAATATCAGCTGACGTAAAGTGTCACTTCTGTAGTATTCTAACATTCCAAGTGCATAATCTTAAATCATTGTTCTTTTCTTGTTTGCCGGGTTGTGTTCTTGAGTCCATTCCTATCCGAGACATTCTTTAAGTTTTCGTAACTATAAGTGTTTCCGTGACTGGGTTGTTAGTCCAGATTTTGCTCAACCCTCTCTGGAGGGTCAGATCACCTAACTTCTTTGTTCCTATATTTCCCATCTGGGTTTGTTATCCGATCTTCCACAGGTTAACAGTATCACCGCTCGAAAGTGAAGCAATGGATTGATAATGAGGTGTATGAGGTATCATTTCCGGAGAATTATTTTAACCATCATATTATACACCACTCTCCTTAGATAAGACATAGTTACTATTATTCCTTATTATTTGGAATCTCACATGTTGAAATCTCACGCATTAACGATATCTTGGAAATAGAGTTGATTTGCTCTGTGTTTTTATCACCGCAAAATGAGTCTCAAGATTGCAAAGTGGATCTTAAGATGTCTTGATTTTTAATTTTGCAACATATTGCATTTGCTTGCCAAAATGCGTTAAGTTGTCATATTTTTGAAAATGTGTGAGGATTACGTGCACATAACCCGGTTAACATTGTCACAGTAATAACAAGGTTGTAGAAATGCAGGTGAATTTTTTAGGCTGCTGAATTTCAACAAATATCAATGATATCTATTAAGATCGGACACAAACTTTTACATTGATTTATAATTGTATATGATTTTTAATTATAATTATCATATAAATTTTATAAATATTTATACAGGCAGAACCTCTAATGGACAACCTTTTCAATATGCAAGGAGAAGAATCGTTACATTTAAGATCAATGATATCGCCTTTTTTCACACCCAGTAAACTTAAGACTATGTTAACTTTGTTAATACAACGCTCTAAGGTCTTTAAGAATTGGTTGGACAATTCGTTATTGTTGCAAAATGAACAAATAAATTGTAGTGAATTGATACAACAACTTACCGCTGATTATGCTAGTGTTTGTTTATATAATTATGATATCAAAACTTTCCAAGATAAAAGAAATGAAATTTTTAAATATGTAAAAATGTTTAATAAAGGAGATTCATGGAAATTTATAATCAAACAATTACTGCCGGATAAAGCAATACACAACAAATTGTACGATTTAATCGGCTATTATTTGTTTAATAATGCCGAATTAATGAAATATTGCATTCTCTTTGCAATGGATGTTATAAATTATAGAAAAGAACATAATATCTTCAAACACGATCTTGTTAATATGTTGAAAGAATACGGACAAAACAGAAAATTAGCTGAAAAAACTGGTATGTACACACTTTTTACCATTTTCAAACTTTTACATTTCTTTAAATTCTATTTTAAAATACATAAAAGATTAGCATTTCGATGACAAATATAGGGTGCTCCGCATAAAATATTTACCCGCTCATATACAGATAGATATCGTTAAACTGTGAACTATTTTGAAATAGTAATAAAAAAAGGCAAATCAGTATGCGTAATGCAGTGAAACAAACCTTGTCGCATATACGAATGTTGCTTCTCTTTAGTGTGAGTGTTCTCTTCATTTTCTTTTCGACGCGGCTGCCATACTCACTTTAAAAAGGAACCACGTCTGTGTATGCTTAAAGGTTTGTTTGCATTGCATACACTGATTCACTAATTTCTTTCATTAATATCTCAAAATTTTTAATTAATGTTTGCAAAATAAGATTTTTCAATTTTCAGCGAGATCTACTTATATACGAGCGAATACATCCTTATGCAAACCATCTTATATATATTTATTACTTTCTTAGCATTTTAGGAATTTAAGTTTATCAGATATTTTCAATCCGAATGCAGTCATTTGATTTAAAATGTAACATGTGTAAGAATTTGATATAAATAATTAAAAGTTAAAGATAAATAACAGTTTACATTAGATCTATCCATAAGAATATTAACTATTTCTTAAATTTCTATTTTCAAGCAATAATCATAATAATACATGATATAATATAACAAATATCTAATATATAGATTTCACAAATAATAATTTAATTTCGTAATAAATAAATTATCGAGCAAGATGTCAATCGCCCCAGAGTCTATTGACTACTATTGACATACTGTTCCCTACTCTATTCTGCAAACTAAAGTAGATAAGCGAGAGGAATACTGGTGTGTGAACGGATAGCTTAGTTGGTAGAACAGTCATCCGGAAAACGGAAAGCTTGGGTTCAAATACTCCTCGCCGATATTTTTCTCGCTCAAAAGATCGCAGCGTATCTTAATGGTTAACTCTTTGAACATCTCTAATTTATCTAATAAATTTTAATCTTCTCCTTTTTTTCGTACCTTTTGTTAGTCTTCTGGGTCCATTTGGTTCAGTCGTATTTTTTTGTACTTTGTAGGCTTTCAAAAAATCTAAAAAAATTTGGGACTACTATTCAGGATCTCCACTACATGATCCAACAGTTTTTAAAATTAAATATAAAATGGGTTTTTTAATAACAATTAAAATATTTACAAAGATAAAAATAAAATCAAAATTTGTTTTAAAAAATCATATCTTTCCAATAAATAAATATAAGATAACTGTTACAGGGTTTTTATATTATACTTCAAACTATGACCGTTTAGAAAAATACAGGTTTTGTTAACCGAGAGGGTTTCCGGATGGATGCTACGTGCGTGTTGGGCGATTCTGAATCGGAGCTCCTAGCCTTGATGATGCAAGCTGCAATGTTTGCGAAACGTCGGCAAAGTGCCCAACCCGATTCTGAATCGGAGCTCCTAGCTCTGATGATGCAAGCTGCAATGTTTGCAAAACGTCGGCAAAGTGCCCAACACGCACGTGGCATCCATCCGGAAACCCTCTCGGTTAACGATATCAATGGCCACAAAAGCCTTAAAACTAGAAGAAAAAATACAGGTTTGTCTATCCCGGCTTCAAAAAGTATATTTATTTTCAGACCTGAAAGTGGGGTAACTTTATAGTGTTTTATGCAAACAATAAATGAAAGAAAAAGTAATTTTTTTGATAATTTTTTTGATAAATCAATATTTATTGCAAAAAATTAGTTTTAATAAAAATAAATTTCAATTTATTCAACCCGTCCGGCCAATTTTATTAACAAATTACAACGTTTTTGATGAGGTATTCCAGAAAAAGATATTCAGTCGTTGGCGTGAGAGAAAGAAAAAGAATGTTATATTCCTTTATTATTATAGCACAGAGAAATTTCGTTAATACAGCAAGCTCTAGCACGTGTACAGTAAACGACCATCTGCATGGAGAGACTGCGAACAACTGGCGCTCGCAGCTACGCCCGGATACAACGCGAGTCCAGACCGAATGTCTGTACAGACTCCACACTGCGCATACAGACTAGAAACGTTACCTTAACGAGTACAAAAACATATCTTAACACTTCCGCCGTTTGCGTACTCGTTGGATTTCCCGCACAACCCTAAGTTCGCACACATTCTATTGAACAAATCTCTCGCAAGAGCTTTCGTAAAAATATCAGCCCGCTTACATTGTGAGGGTAGATATTTCACTGATATTTCTATAGATGTGAGGGTAGATATTTCACTGATATTTCTATATTTTCGACTCTCTCTCTCTCTCTCTCTCTCTCTCTCTCTGATATAGTGATATCACACATCTATGTGTTTAGTTCTCTTATGGAACTGCGGATTTTTCACAAGACGAATTGCACTTTGATTGTCCACGAATATCACTGTTGCATCATCACAACTGTGGCCGATGCCACTCAGCAAACTACGTAACCAAACGGCTTTCTTAGCTGCACTTGACGCTGCTAAATACTCCGACTCAGTGGTACTCAAAGATACCATCTTTTGACGTTGCGACGCCCATGTGACGAGACCGTTCGCTAACATGAAAGCGTAACCAGTAGTAGACTTCCTTGTCTCGATGTCACCGACATAATCCACATCTGAGTAATCCACTAGTATAGACTTTTTCTCGCATTTGCTGTATTCGATTCCTACACTTGCAGTAGCGACTAGGTACGCGAAAATACGCGTCACGGCCTGCCAGTGAACTTTACTATGTTTATTGAAAAACTTGCTCACAGAGTTGACCGCAAACGCAATGTCTGGACGCAATACAATTGACAAAAACATGAGTGATCCGACGGCCTCACGATACGGCACACACTCTTCCGTTTCGCACTCTGACTCGACCGGATATAACACGGTGTGAGGATCTGCCGGTACGGACACTCCCTTTGAATTTTGCATTCCGAACCTATCAATTATCTGTTTCGCATAATCGCTCTAATGTATAAACATAGTTTTATTAACTCTATCTCGCTCAATTTGTAATCCGACAAAGGTATTGCAACCGCCTAAGGTAATTTCAAAATTTTCACTCAATGAACTAACAATTGAATCGAGTACCTTCATAGACTTTGCCGCAATGATACCATCGTCAACAAACAGCGCTAAATTAAACAATACATTAAAACCCTGAAAACTCCCGAAGAAGACATCTATCGGCGTCTGTTTCCCTGAGATTAAACCGCTTTAGAAAATTAGAGAACTTCGCGTTCTACCTGTTTTAACCCGTACAGTGACTTATTGAGTTTACATATCGCGTTCACATTGTTCCCTCTATCGAAACCTTCCGGAATCTCCATGTGTATGTCTTCCAGCAACTCTCCGTACAAGAAGGCAGTTCGCACGTCGAACTAAACAGTCTCGAGGTCATCCTGTGTGATGATTGCCAAAAGCACACGTAGTGAGTCGTATCTTACGACTGGTGAGAACGTCTCGGTATAGTCTTCTCCTTCCCGTTGTAGAAAACCGCGAGCGCACAGACGTGCTTTGAAGCGATGTGCATCTCCGCCAGTATCTCGCAAGATTTTGAAGACCCACTTTGAGTCTATCGTTTTCTTGCCAGGAACCTTTTGCACTATCGACCACGTATTATTTCTTTGGTGAGCTTTGAGCTCTTCTTTAATTGCTTTGATCCATCTCGAAGCATCAGATCCAGTCACAGCATCCAGGTACATGATGATAACCAGATGCTCAACTAAATTTATTTCGTATCTGGACGGACGACAGATTTTATCACGATCCCTCAATGTGTGTGATTCATTTACCGGTCGTCTCACTTGCTCATTGGCAGGAACGGCACTTGCGTCACCGACTGCTACTACTTCTTCGCTGTAATCATCGGCTCTATCTATGTTACCGACCTCAGGTTCTTCACTGTCATCCCGTTGATTGTTTGGTAACATCACTTCCACATCAGATGTTGTCGTCGTCTTTCAATCCTCTAACCCGGCTCGTTCATCAAATATGACATCCTTTGAAACAAATACAGATTTAGTTTCACAGTTACACAACCTGTAATTGAATGAGTCTCCTTGATACCCGACGAGGATTGATTTCTTCGATCTCGCATCAAACTTTTTGACGAACTGCCTTGGAATATGAACATAGGCCACCGACCCGAAGATTCTCTCTGTGGCTCAGATTCGGCTTCTTGCCTGTCCACAGCTCGTATGACGTCTTGCTTCCGCCTGATCCTGACCGCCCTGCTCGATTTAACGTGTAGACTGCCGTGTTTACGGCTTCCGCCCAGAGATTCGTTGGCAACCCTCTTGCCAGCAACAACGTCCTTGCGCACTCGACGATAGTCCGGTTATCTCGTTCCGCTCATCCATTCTGTCCCGGAGTATATGGAGCTGTGTTTTCCATTTTTATTCCCCGTGACGCCAAATAATTCCGCATCTTCTTATTACAATATTCGGTGCCATTATCAGCCCGCAACGTTTTCATCGACCGACCAAACTTGTTTCTGAGCATTCGCTCGAATTCCACAAAGCGATCAAAAACGTCTGCTTTGTGCTTGATAAAATACACGTATCGAAAAGCAGTGGCATCATCTTTGAAAATCACAAAATACTCTGCACCGCCAAGAGACCTTGTTTGCATTGGTCCGCACATGTCACTATGCACGAACTCTCCGGGTTTTCGAGCTACTTTCACAACAGGTTTGTCAAACGGTAATTTGTGTAGCTTGCCAAGCTGACACGCTTCACAAAAGAACTCGCCGGTGTCCGTCATGGTCACACCTTCTACGAGTCCATTTCTTGTTAAATCACGTAGTGAACGTTAATTGATATGTCCGACTCGCTCGTGCCACACTTTCATGCTCGTGACTGACATATTCAACTCTTTCTTCGAGCACGGCACACGAAAAAACATCCGGAAAATCTGATTTGACTGTCGCGCCCCTGTTGCCACAATCTGTCCATCGCGTTCAACAGTTACAACTGAGCCTTTGAACTGCACACAAAAGCCTTTCACGATGCACACGCCGACAGAAAACAGATTCTTCTTGACACTTGGTACGAACAGTACATTTTCGATTATTCCCTTTTGCCACGTTCCGTTCACCAATTTTTCAATTCGTATTTTACCGACACCCTCGACGGCGCACGCTACGTCGTCGCCAAGAGAGACAACGTCTCCCTCTGTCTTACGAAACTCGACGAACCAATCCTTCCGGAAGATTGTGCCAACGCGCCACTGTCGGTAAGCCAGGCGTCACGCATATCGGCACGCATGATCAGTTGCACTACTTGTTCGACCGTCGGTTTGATATATCGACCGCTCATTTTTCGAAACTTTTCACTTTTGTCCTTCACGGATGTTGTTGTTGCGACGAACGCACATTCACCGCTTGCCTGTTTATTATTGTCTTTTGTTGGACACTCACTCGCGTAATGATCTTTGTCTTGGCATCGGTAGCACACAACATTCTTCTTTGAGCGCCGTGTTTTCTTGCTGCCCTTTTGCCCCGTCCTTTCTTGACACACTCAGCTTCGTTACAGCCAGCACATTTGTAGCTTCGTCCACCGCAGAGAGTCTGCTTTCTTCAGAATTAGCCTCTCCAGCAGATTTTCGACCGTCTGTCTTGCAGAGTCCACTATCCCAGGCGGTTGTCAGCGTGCTGAACTTAGTTGTAAGACTGGCTAAAATTTTCGCCATTACCGTTAATTCCGAGATCTCCTCTTCTAGGTAAGTTCTGCCATGAGTTCGCGCCATGTTCTGCACCTTAGACACGTGCTGAACAACCGTCTGTAGGACTCATCCGGTACTCGTGGAAACGCTGCGTGAGAATCAGCTTATTGGTTGATGACTTCTGCTCGTGAATACGGCACAATTTATTCCACATTTCCTTCGCTGTGGTACAGACTAGAACATACTTCAACTGGGAGTTTTCCATGGACGATGCGATGATAGCTGTGGCCTTCGCGTTGTCCACGCTTTCGCTGCGGCCCCATTCACACCAACTCTATCCGCCGGCATGACTCGCGTTCCATCCACCACATCGTGGATAACATTTGCCACTAACACTGCCGATATTTGAAATTTCCACCCTTGGAAATTAGTTCCATCAAATCACAACTTTCTTTCTCGTGCATTTTCGTCTCACACTTGCACAAGACTATAATGAATATCTACACAGCTAGGGTGTCTGGGCCCATAACCAGATGAGGTATTCCAGAAAAAGATATTCAGTCGTTGGCGTGAAAAAAAGAAAAAGAATGTTATATTCCTTTATTATTATAGCACAGAGAAATTTCGTTAATGCATTAAGCTCTAGCGTGTACAGTAAACGACCATCTGCATGGAGAGACTGTGAACAACTGGCGCTCGCAGCTACGCCCGGAAACAACGCGAGTCTAGACCGGATATCTGTACAGACGCCACACTGCGCATACAAACTAGAAACGTTACCTTAACAAATACAAAAACATATCTTAACAGTTTTAATCTCTGATTTGGGTCCTTATTAAGTGTAGAATTTTACATACAGAGTGATTCAGAACAACCCCCGAATATTGAAATTTCGTATTTCTGAGTGAATTCTGAGATGATTTTTCCTTTACCAAAATTTTCTCCGAAGCTTAGTTTTTGAATTATAAAGAGAAATAGTTAATGAATTACAGAAAAAGTACGGAAGGTAGGCAGGGACGACGCAACTCACCGTCCGACGCAAGTGATTACGTAGAGCGCTTCAGCCTTAGCTTTACGTATCGATACACACGCACATGACACATTCTCTCTCTCTCCCCTCCCTCCCCCCTTCCTACCTCCCTCCTTCCCCCCTCTCTCTCACTTTCTCTCTCTCTCACTCTCACTCTGACTTATTCTCACTCTTGCTCACTCTATTGATTACGATCCATCCATCTCTCAAGGAACACGAAGTCATCGCATTTCTACAGGTAAATGATTGAGAAAAATATCGTATTCCTGACTCAATTCTGACACTCACATTTTTTTGCAAAATTATCTCCTAAGCTTACAATTAGTTTTTTAATTACAAAAATAAATAGTATTGAGTGAGCAAGAGTGAGAATAAGTCAGAGTGAGAGTGAGTGAGAGAGAAAAAGAGAAAGAGAATGTGTCATGTGCGTGTGTATCGATACGTAAAGCGATAAGCTAAGGCCATACGTAATCACTTGCATCGGACGGTGAGTTGCGTGGCCCTTGCCTACCTTTCGTACTCTTTCCGTAATTTGTTAACTATTTCTTTTTATAACTCAAAAACTAAGCTTCGGAGAAAATTTTGGTAAAGGAAAAATCATCTCAGAACTTACTGAGAAATACGACATTTCAATATTCTGGGGTTGTTCTGAATCAACCTGTATAAGTATGTGGATGGAAAACGCACGTTAACATCTGTCTTATTGACATTGCGCCTAAACTATATTGTGAGGTTGATTAATTACACATGTTTCTATTAGTTACTGATATTTGTGGATTTCAACAACTTGATGTATAGTAATTTGGGCGCAATATTAATTCGAAGAGACAGTCTTGAAAAACTCACTATCCAAGGCAAAGTAAACGAAAAAAGAAGAAGAGGAAGATCTCCCAACAGATTCATTGATCAAGTGACAAAACTCACCAACTTATCAATACCAGATATTATGAGAAATGCCAAAGATAGACACATTTGGCGGAACATCACCAACTCCACACCGGCATCATGAGTCACGTTCGAAATCGAACAACGACAAAAAAGAAGATTGTAAGAAAGAAATATGCTACAACAACCAGAAGTTACATTATATTGGTACAGGTATCGGGAGGTGCAATTTATTGAATTATTTTCTGACAAGGATTCTGGTATATTGCAATAATGTGCAGAATTTAATAGAAAAATTTGGGATAAAATATGAGATATGGGATATCCTCAAGAGTGGAGGTTCTTTATTGACTCATCTCAGAGAAGTTTAAAAGACGTACTTTTGTACAACGGAAATAAATATGCATCAATTCCGATATTTCATTCTGTACATCTAAAAGAGTGTTATACAAATATAAAAACGGTGTTAGAGTGTGTGGATTATGAGAAATAACATAAATGGAAAATTTGTGAAAATTTGAAAGCGATTTGTATGATACTAGGACAGCAAGCTGGATACACAAAGTTTCCTTGCTTCATATGTATGTGGAATAGTAGAGCAAGAGAATCACACTGGACAAAAACCGATTGACTACCGAGAAAATCACTAAAATCAGGCTCACAAAATATTGTACATTATTAATAGATTCAAAAAACATTCTACTACCCCTCCTTACATATAAAATTGGGACTAATGAAACAGCTTGTTAAGTCGCTTAACAAAGAAGGTCAATGTTTTAAATATCTTGTTGAAAAATTTCCTTCACTGTCTAAAGCTAAGATAAAGGAAGGGATTTTTATTGGTCCTCAAATAAGAAATTTAATAAAAGATGATAAGTTTGAATTAACGATGATTAAATTGGAGAAAAAAATGTGTGGTTAAATTTTAAAACAGTTGTAAAGGGATTCTTAGGGAATACAAAGAACAAAAATTATAAGTCTTGTTAAAAATACGTTGGACAACTATAGAAAATTAGACTTAGCAACATGAGTTTAAAAATACATTTTTTGAATTCACATCTAAGCTTTTTTCCAGATATTTTAAAAGATGTAAGAAAAGAACAAAGCGGTCCCATCAGGACATTAAAGAAATGGAGAGGAGCTATCAAGGCAAATGGAACTCAACAATGCTGGCTGATTATTGCTGGTGCTTGAAACAGAATGATATCAGTAACCCTCACAAAAGAATGCTCGAATTCTCGGACTTTTGACCAAAAACGTCAAAGATTTTACAAATTAAATTAAAAATAAATTAAAAATAAATGGAAGGTGCAGCAATTGCCTTACTTCATTAGCTGGGCCCTGCCTAACCTTGCCCAATTCATCGGTTAGATCATGATCTTGTTTTATCTTTATCGTTGATGCCCTCGAGTCTTGCCTTCATCAGCTGGACCATGTCCTTGTTTTGTCTTCATCGGCTGAACCATGGCCTTGTATTGACTTTATCGGTTGGCTGGACCATGTCCTAAACCCATAAGTCCAGAATCCAATAACTGAAGTTTCATAGACCACAAATATATAAACCCGATACCCATGAAGAAAAAACCCATGAACGCATAAACACATCAACTAAAAACCCATAAACCCCGAACTCATCAACGAATGTCCTTGAACCAAAAACCTTTAAACCCAAATCCATGAAATGAAAACCAGTAAACATATAAACCTAAAACCCATAAACCCAAAAATTATGAGTTTTAGGTTTATAGGTTTATCGGTTTTGGTTTATGATTTTTATTTTTTAATTTGCTGGCTTGATATAAAACTGCCACACACACACACACACGCGAACGTGTATATATATGTATGTACATGTAAACGTTATGTTCTCATCCACTATTTTATTTCAATTTTATTCCTATAGAAAATTAGAAATTCGTATCTAACAGGGTTGGGAATATATATACATACATACATATTATGCATGTAGGTACATTTTTATTGCAGAATTATTTGTCCTGAACTAGCTGCTTCACCGAAATGGGTATCAGGTATATCAAGCTGCTACAAGCTTGATATAATGCTTATAAAATGCTGTCAATTGAATTTAATACATCGACAGGAAAAGTCAAATCGTAACGATAAAAAATGGATTTTTGAATGGGAAGAGTAGTAATATACGATAGTAGGTAGGAATTTGCTAAATGCTTTCCTGCTTTTACAATAAATCGTCGAAAATTGCCAAAATGATCATATTTATCCTCTATTACCCCATTGATCTCGAACTTAACGTGCTAAGCAAATTCTAAGGTCAGATTCGGATTTAGCGTATAAAAATACATCGAAAACCACTATATCTTTAAAAAAACGTCACAGGTCTGTGTTATTATTCACTGGCGAAAAAAAATTTTTAAGTTAATAAGAATATTAAGAAGAAAATTTCAACGCCTATAACAGTCAGGCCTGAATCTTTGATGGCCAATTAATAATCTGCGCAAAAGTAGTACATAATTAATACATAGTACATAAATTAAATACGTTGCACACCGACACAGTCGAACTTTAAAACGCAACACAATCAACCAACATAGAATCCATACGATTTCATATGTTGGTACTAATAAGACCCCCCATCTCCTTCAGATAAATAATTTATTGCGAAAAATATTACCTCAGCCAGGATTCGAACCTGGAACTCCCCCATTCCGTGCGGGTGTCATACCAATTCGACTATCGAGGCATGTGATAATATTTATCGCAATAACCGGTAAACGTAGTAAGAACATCTTTTCCATTGGCAACGTGTGATAAACAAATGTTATGGGCAGATTATTGATTGGCCATCAAAGATTCAGGCGTGACTGTTATAGGCGTTAAAATTTTCTTCTTAATATTGTGTATTTTACGGTCAAAAAAATTTAACATTTGTTAATAAAAATAGTCTGAATAATTTCCAAGAATTTACTTTTGCATTCAGATAATTGAAAATTATGTAGTAAAATATTTTTTTTTAATATAATGTTATTTTTTTATCTATTGGAAGAAAAAACTTTTTTTATTGTTGTATATTTAAAAAATAGAGAGAAAAAAATAAAATTTACTTATTTGCGCCGTAGCCCCTCTGGGTATTGCCTTTTTGGACATAATAAAAAATTTATCTTGACTGTTTGACAATGGACTGCCGGATCTTAATGTCCCTTAGCGAGTGAGTTCTTAATACTAACAACTTTTTTAGGAAGAAAAGCAGATCCCGTTCTTTTTTTTTTTATTTTTTAGAGAGGAGAAACGTCATACGACCTAACCGCCCCATCCCGGAGGAGGATGGAGACGGAGCGAGTGGGACTTGCACTCACTAAAAACTCCTCTATGACCAATCCTGCGTAATGAGGGATACTGGGGAACCGCTCTAGGCATTACATCCCAGTATTCCTCCGCAAGTATAGCCGCGCCCTTCCCGCCCCAAGTTGTTATGGTACCCCCGTCCAACTACTACTGTCCTAAGGCTCAGGACCACCGCCACATCAGTCCTGGCCCCCTCTGGCCGTTTCCCCGTGCAATGACCTCCGCAGGCCCTACCTGCTTCGGTCGGGTAAGATGTCACAGCTCCGACATCGCACGGAATGCGTGGCCCCTCCGATGAACTCGCGAGACCTCCCGGAGCAAATAAATGATCCCCGAGAAAAAGCACAACCAAATCAGAACCCTTAGTTCCCCTGCAACGCGGGAGAAAGCACCCGTCAGAACCCATCGGAGAGAGACTATTCGTCCGATGAGCCGCTCACAGGAGGGAGGACCCGACGCCGACGCGCGCCCCGCATGCCCCATCTCGGTTCCTCGGGGAGGAAGCCTCGATGCCGATGCGAGGCCGCAGCCGCACTCCGATTACATCCCCCCCACGGAGCCAACTACCTTCCCCCCGCGTTGCCAAAACATCACCGTCGATCCAGCCACGGATTCGCCTCTCCAGCCCTTGCAGCGCAGTGCACGTCGCGCCGCACCTCCAACATTGCGCCGGATTACTGGGGATCCTATTAGGGGTCATTCACATCCCTATGACCAGTCAGACCCCCGCGGGGGAGGCGTGGGTCACGACTGTCAAGGGGGAGGCCGCCGCCGCCGACTGATATCCGCCGCCTGTCTGGTTCGTCCCTCCTCCTCTTTGGCCCGGATCACGACCTCCGCGAACCGTTGTTCGCCGCCTTCCAGGCTTCAGGCGTCCGAACCATGTGACGCGTCAGTCCAGCCATGCTCAAGCCGACCTCGCCCACGACCTCCAACAGCGCTCCCCTTGGTTCCATCCACTTCACGCAGACCATGAGAGTATGCTCCACCGAGTCATCGCTGACACAGTAAAGACAGCGCGCCGTTTCCATTTTCCCAATTCTGGCCAGGTAGTTTGCAAAACACCCGTGCCCCGTCATCAGTTGTGTCAGCCTGAAGGAAAGGCTTCCGTGGGCTCTGTCGAGCCACCCGTCCATCATCGGGAGCACCGCATCGATGGTTTTTTGCCCATGTACCGTCCGCCGAAGATGGTCCGCCCACCGCTCACGGAGGACCACCATCTCCTCCTCCCTTAGCACTCGGTCGGCTTCGATGGAGTAGCCGCCCACCACCCTGAGTGTCGCGACCCTCTCATACACCACGGAACCGGGCCAGCAAATGCACTGGAGGAGTCCCCGCCAGCAATGTGACCGCGTCGAACGAGACCGTCCTGTAGGCAGCCACCACTCTCAGAGCCGCAAGCCTCTGGGCCCGCTTCAGGATTGTCCGCTTAATTTCTGACTGGTCTACCTCACTGTACCACACCGGGGCAGCATAAAGCAATATTGACAATACCGCAAGGTACATCTTTCTTACTTTCTCGCAAGGGCCATGCAGGTTGGGCATCAACCTGCACAATGCACGAGTCGCATTTAGAGCCCTATCAGCAGAGTAATCACAGTGAGCCCGGAACGACCACCTCGAGTCGATAATTAAACCCAAATATTTCATCTGCCGTGTTGTGTACAAGGTCTTTCGTCCGACCATGTAGGGGAGTCTCCTGTTTGAACCGAAAATAACCGCGGCCGTTTTATCCGCTGAGACCCTCAACCCTATGGTCGTCAGGATTTCCAACACTCGACCGACAACCCCGTTCGCGCGTGCCACTGCCTCGTTCGCGTTTTTACCCTCCACCAAGATCAGAGTGTCATCCGCAAAACAAATAGTACGGCCTTCACCGCGGTAGTTTGCCCTCAGGATTCTGTCGAAGGTGAGGTTCCACAAGAGGGGACCCAACACTGAACCTTGGGGAACTCCTGCCCTCACTTCCTTGTTGCATACACGTCCCTTGCGGTCGTTGTACGACACGCTGCGCCCCTCCAGATAGCTCGTGATAACTTTGACTAAATACGTTGGGAATCTTTTAATTCTAATGAGAGCATCCCTTATTACTCTGTGCGGTATCGAGTTGAACGCATTTTTGATGTCAAGGCTTACCGCCATCGCCACCCTCCCGCGCGCGACCGAGTTTCTGGTAAATTCCTTTAGGCGCAGCACCGCGTCGGTTGTTGAGCGACCTCTTCGAAAGCCGTATTGGTCGGCGTGCAGGTCCGCTCTGGTGCTGCTCTCCATGTGGTGCTCAAGCCTTCCAACGATTATCCTCTCGAGGATCTTGCTGCCATCATTAATAAGGCATATAGGGCGGGCTTTGGGAACCTTGTTGTATTTTATGGTTGCATCATTCTTCGGGATCAGAACCAGATTCGCTCCTTTCCAGGTCGACGGATAGCGACCAGACCTCAAACAGACCGTAAAGCATTCGGCCACACGATCGAGGAATGTAGCCGGGGCTCTCCTCTACGCGGACAGGTCTATACCATCCGGTCCAGGTGCGGCCCCCGATCGGCCTCTCGCATGACAAGCCTTGTGCACTTCCTCACATGATACTCCAATCTCCATTCGCAAGCAGCCTCGTTTCTTCCTCCGCGTCCCGCCGCTCCTGCCGGGAAAAGTTGATCCAATAATTTCCTCACAGTTCTTGGTTGAAGAGCCGCTGTCATGTTGGGGGGTACTTTCTTTAGCCTATTCAGGACTATCCTGTATGGACGACCCCACATGTCCTTGTTGAGGGAGTCCAACAGTTCCTGCCACGCCGCCGATTTGGCCTTAACGATCGCCACCTTTAGATCATGTTTGGCGGCTTTGTAGCGGAGTTGTTGGGCCGCTAGGCTTTCTTGAAAGAGACCGCTCTTCAAACGCGTCCAAGCGCGTCGCATCCTTACGCATTTTGTTCTCAGTTCAGCTATTTCGGAGCTCCACCAATAAGCCTGCCTGTGATGGTTCCCGTTTTTCGATCTTGGGGTCGAGGCGCGCATCGCTCCTCCCATAACACGATCGATCCAGGAGCCCGGTCCGTCAGGAGCCTCCAGCACCCCCAACGGGACCGGGTCACGGCAGCTCCACTCAAGACAGGCTCTAAATATGTCTTGATTCATTTCTCGAGTGTTGAATTTCCTATTAATTATCTTGGGTCTATTCACAATTTTGGCATTAATCTTAAAGGCTATATACATGTGATCAGACAGGGACTCCGTGCCCTCCAGGACCCTCCAGTTAGATACTTTGTTAGTCAGGCCAGGACTCACCCATGTTAGGTCAATTACAGAGCTACACTGATATCGGACGCAGGTAGCGTCGTTGCCCTCGTTGGCTAACCTCAGATCATATTTGGCCGCCCATTCCAGGATCATGTCCGCCTTCCAGTCATTTGTCCTGCATCCCCAACAGCGAGAGTGGGCGTTGAAGTCCCCGCATATCACGATGTTACTGTTGCCAGCCGCTCGGGTAATCCCGTCCAACTCGTCCACAAAAGCCCTGTAGGAGACCCTGTCCGAATTTGGAGAAACGTAACAAGAGACCAGGCAGATCGAGCCGCACCCGACCGCCACCGAAGATAAGCCCCTCGCAACCATCACCGGAGGACCCCTGCCGCCGGTCGTATTTGTCGCCACTTCAGTCAGTCCATTTTCAGATAAAAAGGGTAACGACGCTGCCCTAATCCGTCCCGGCTCCGAGACCGCGCATAACTCTATGCATCTCTCCCTCATAGTTTGGACCATTAGGTCGAAAGCAGCCGGGCTGCGATTGACGTTAATCTGGAGCACGTGCACCGCCATCGAGGTTACCTGGTGTTCGCAACCGCCCAGCCCTAAGTTGGGCGGGTCCGCTCTTGTTCACGGCTTCGCAATACGCTGGGCAATTGTACGTGCCCAGTCTGTGCTCAGACGGTTTCCCGGCCTCTTTGCAAATAACACAACTCGTCAGTGCTTGGCATGTTCTGGCGTTATGCCCGGTTTCTCCACACCTGAAACATGTGCCCCTCCTATCCACGTTTACCCAGCAGTTGTTTCTCACATAGCCGTATTACCAGCATTTGAAGCATTGAACTGGCCTTGTCTGCAGTAGTTCCATCCTAGCTACTGTCCAGCCTACGAGCCGCTCTTCTTTTATTTCAGAGATATTTAAGCACAAAATTTCACTTATACTCCCCAACAGAGAATAATATATATATATATATATATATATATATATATATATATATATATGTGTGTGTTTGTGTGTATATATTCACTCTATCTTAATTATTATATTAACTGTAGAGAGAGAGAGAAAAATTGAGTGTTATTATTCTCTTTAACTATTTTTCGGAGATAAAATATGCTTTTAAAAGTATTTCAGAAATTAATACAATCAATATTATGATAAAATGTATAACATTTCTTAAATATAAATATAGCTAGTTCCTGATTATGAACAATACAAATAAAATTAGTGTAGTTAATGTTGAAATCATGGTATTATGTTAAAAATAATAATTTTTTTGTTTAGCTTTTATATTAAAATATTTTTTATATATTTTTAAATATATCTACAATATTAAACAGGATTTCTCTTTTATAATTTTAACTATACAGTTCCAAATAGACCAAAGGTGCAATCCATTAATGACAGATTTCTGAGATCCTTTTGAAAA
This sequence comes from Crematogaster levior, assembly GCA_901521435.1. Classification (NCBI taxonomy): domain Eukaryota; kingdom Metazoa; phylum Arthropoda; class Insecta; order Hymenoptera; family Formicidae; genus Crematogaster; species Crematogaster levior. Next base: position 353,575 of record CABEGB010000823.1, on the reverse strand, counting down.
TTGTAGTATCAAAAAACCGAAACTAATAATTTAAAAAATTTTTAAAGTTTTTAAATGAAAAGTATTCAAAGTTTTTACACAAGTATTTATTATTTTTACACAGTACACAAATTTTTTAATAAACAAACATAAAACATGGGCAGTGAGAGTCATCGCGGTGGTAACTGCGTAAGTTATAAAATAATTTTTAAAAACGAATTATTTTAATTTTAAATAAAAATATCCTATGATCTCAAATTTTCACAATTATTACAATTCATCAATAAATTTCTAGATAACAATTTTCATATCAAGAAACACGGCAGTGTTTTGCGCCAATTGTACGCGCGAAGCGACGCGAAGTGACGGCACGGGCGCTATATTTACGCCGCACGATTAGTTCAGCACAGCCAAGATTCATTGGCTATAATAACGGCTGAACGGATGCGTTTTTGGATATGCTTAATCGATTCCTTAGGTGTCTTTTATATAATAAAACTGTCTTTACTTTTTCTCTATGTTTTGTATTAATTGAGATATTCTAGTTTAAAGCCTAAAATCATCGATTTTACGATTAAGAAACATCGTAAAAACCTGCATCTGACAATTTTTCAGTTAGGTGGCACCACGTAACGTATAGACAAAAACATTAGATGAGTGCGAGTGAAATAACATATAGACAGAACACTGGATGAGCGCAAATAAAATAACGTATAGACAGAGACACTAGATGAGCGCGAATGTTAGACAAAGAAAAGACTAGATATATAACACAGGTATAACATAGAAAGAAATACTCGATGGGTGTACTAGGCATATATGTAATACTCCTATATTGCTAACTCCGTATCTTCACAATGAGAGGATCGAGCCCCATAAAAAAGAGACGCACGAATTCCAAATATGGGCATTCTGTCAAGCCTCATTATGCGCAGGCGCGTCTATTGAGTGAGTGTGAGCGAGAGACTAAGCATTAGAAAATAAGACGGAAAGAACACGAAAAGAGAAAACATTACCTGGTCGCATCTGCCTAACGCTGTTAGCGCATGCGCACAAAGCAGCTGAACCGTGCGCGAGAGAGAGACTATTATACGTCTGTACCGTAATGTTTGGACTGAGATCGACACTCTTCTAGCAATTGTATAGGAGTATTACATATATGGTACTAGGTGAGTGCGAGTATAATAACAGCGAGAACCCCACATCAAATTGCGATTATATGTATATGTTGTAACGTTGCCGCTCCTCTGCGGGGTAGCAGCGTCCCGCCACCGTCACAAAGGCGCGGCCTCGCGTCCACGCCGATAGACCGAGGCTATAGACCAAGCATACCGATATCCCCGGGGCAAACATAGCGTATTAGCATTATTTAATTTAGGTGTATTGATTTGTATGGCCTCATCCGGCGACACCGGCCACTCCACCCGGAAGAGACTAATCGGAAAAGCCAACAAGGAAGGAAATAAACTTCTCAGGTACATAGTTTCAAGTATGGATCCGGAACATAAATTCTGCAACTGAAAACAATGGTTAATAATACTAATAAAAATAAAAAATTAATCTTCTCAGGTACATTGTTTCAGGTACGCAACAAAAAATAAACTCTGCAATTGAAAATAATGATTAATAATATTAATAATAATTAGAATGTTTAAAAATAAATGTCACAAATATTACACAAATATTGCATAAATATTGCACAAATATTACATTAAAAAATAAAAATAAAAACGTCAAAATAAAGATTACAATATTAAATACCATCAGAAGAAAAAAACATTATTTTGATTTTAAATTTTCCGCATTGTGTAATTCTAAATGTCTGGGCTTCAAAATTTATACAATTAGTTCCTTGAGTTTTAAAACTTGATCTAGTAATGCAAATTGCGGAAACTGTATCATTAGATAATCGATTCCGTTTCTTATTTTTTACATCTGAAACTATTGAAAAAATTCGTTGAGTTTCAGCATTTGAATGTGGAAAAGAAAATACTGTCTTGATTAATGACTCTAAAGTTAAAAACATTTTGTCACCATTACAATCTTTAAATTCAAAAATTTTTTTCCACATATCTTCAATATTTAAAGAAGCTAATTTTTTCTTTTCTGTATAATTGAACACTGAAGGCAAAATTGTCCATTCAAACGCTAATTTTGTAATATTAACTTGCCCAATACGCACAGCAATATCTGTTAAATTACTCATTTTTAATCTGCCTTCATCATATAACGCTACTTCAGAATCTATAAAAGTTAATAATTTAAAAAAGTTATCTTTATATGGCAAGCGTTTTAACATTTCTTTAAATGCGGTTTTATAAAATTCTAAACATTTTAATTTAAATTCTTGTGCGCATTCTAAAGATTATGTTGCCAAAAATAATCTTCGCCGTCGAGAGAGGCCTAAGAGAAGAAGCGAGCGTTCCTTACCGGTGAAATTGCCCGTTATCTGTTTTCTGTAAAGCCACGCGCTCGCGAAGGGGGATGTTCGCGCTTTGATGTCGACGCGATTCTTAGTGTTAGTGAGCCGTCCTTTATGACGGGCAGATTTTTGGTGTTAGCGATCGACATCAAATGCAAGGGGTCCTTTTTCGGCGACCGGAAGCTTTGCGAAGGTATTGTTTTGTGTGTGCGATACAAGCCTCGGGGAAACGCGACTTGGCGAGCGGATCGTCCGGATTTCTGCGGATATCGAGTGTGGTCTGTGTCGTAGGATTGTTATCGCGTGCAATCGGCGTTGTTTCGTGATTATTGCATGGATAGTGTGTTCTTTCGCGGTAAAATAGAGTTATTGCGCCGTTATCGGGGACACCGAGTGTGACTGTGTGGTACTGCCCTGCCCCTCTGCCGACGTAGAAATTAGCCGGTCCTTCTCGCGCGACCAGTGATTGTATTGTTATCGCGTTTCGTGTAAATTGATCGTGTGCAACGCATCTGGCGCCCAACGAATTGGTATTCTGAGATTGCCGGGAGCACGAGAAGCTTTCGCGAGGAGAACGCGTGGTCCTCCGCCGTTCCTATCTTTTCGCGTCGCGGCGTAGCGACGCCGGGGGCGTTCGCGCGCGCACCCCGCGACGTGACAATATACAGGGTGGGCCATTTTAATCTATCCAGTCGAATATTTCGAAAACCAAGCCCGGGAGACAAATTTTTCAGACAAAAGTTGTTTGGTTTCGAAAGGACCATAAGATGGTACCATTGGTTTGACCTTGAAGAATTATTTGAAAGTCACATGAAAGTTACCTCAATTTTTTTTAATGGCATTCCCTATTTTTTATTGCATATTCTTGTAGCTTATCTCGAGACCTTTCCAAAACACTATAAATAAATGTTTTTTCGTTAAATATTTTCCGAGTTATAAGGCAAAAAATGTGCAATTTGTAATTAACAATTACATATATTTCCTTAAAAACAACTATGTGTTTTCTTTACACCAATTGATTCCTCTCATTATTCTGTGCATAAAAGTATTGAGGTAAGGTCATCGAAAAGTGAATATTTTACGAAATATTTTATAGTTTATGTAAAATTAAGAAATTATTTCAAGCCTTATAACTCGGAAAATATTTAACGAAAAAACATTTATTTATAGTGTTTTGGAAAGGTCTCGAGATAAGCTACAAGAATATGCAATAAAAAATAGGGGATGCCATTTTAAAAAATTGAGGTGACTTTCATGTGACTTTCAAATAATTCTTCAAGGTCAAACCAATGGTACCATCTTATGGTCCCCTCGAAACCAAACAACTTTTGTCTGAAAAATTTTTCTCTCCCGGGCTTAGTTTTCGAAATATTCGACTGGATGGATTAAAATGGTCCACCCTGTATATATATATATATATATATATATATATATATATATATACCACCTTGATCAAAAAGTTCCCGGAATTACCACCAGGTGATGCTCTGAGTCAGCTGATTTGAGTTCTGTTTTTTTTGTTAGGTTGCCACATCTATCATTGACATTCCCACCAAATTTTATCGCCATAGCTTGACATTTGTAAAAGTTACGCCGTCTTGAGTACATCTACCTCTGCACGTGTTTTCGATTTTTTACAGTTTTAAAAATGGAGTTGAATTTGCAACAACGAGTTTGTATTAAATTTTGCGTTAAAAATGGATTCAATGGTGCGAAAACCTTGGAAATGTTGGGAAACTGTTTCGGCAATGATACTTTAAAGAAAACAGCCGTTTACGAGTGGCATGAACGCTTCAGAAGTGATCGTGAGTCCGTCGAGAATGACAAACGCAGTGGCAGGTCGTCGACATCGAAAACCGACGAAAACATCAATAAAGTGAGAGAAATGTTGATCAATAACCGCAAATTAACCAGAGAGCTAGCAGAGGACTTGAACTTATGGATCCGTTCAGGACATTGTAGTTAATGATTTGGGTTTGCGCCGTGTTGCTGCAAAGTTGGTCCCGAAGGACCTGAATTTCATGCAAAAAAGGAACCGCGTTGACATCGCCAAAGACATGATTTCCAAGGCTGAATCCGACCCAACATTCATCAAACGCATCATTACTGGAGACAAGACATGGGTTTATGAATACGACACGCAATCAGGCGAGTGAATGGAGAGCTCCGAATAAACCAAGACCAAAAAAACCATGTCGTTTTCAGTCGAAAAAGAAAGCGATGCTCACGGTTTTCATGGATTACAACGGTATTGTACATCACGAATTTTTGCCAGAAGGTCAGACAGTTAATAAGGACTATTATTTGAGTGTTATGAGACGTTTGCGTGAAGCAATTCGCCAAAAAAGAAAGGATTTGTGAGCAAACAACTCGTGGATTTTGCACCACGATGACGCACCGTCGCACAGTGCCATCATTATCCGTGAATTTTTGACCAAGAACGAAACGAATACCATCCAACAGCCAATTCACCTGATATGGCTCCCTGCGATTTTTTTCTGTTCGATCGAGTCAAAAAACCACTACGGGAAACGCGTTTCAACAGCCGAAAAGAGGTAATGGAAAAATCGAAGACGACTCTAATGGCTATACCGAAAATAGAGTTCCAGAAATGTTTCGAGAGCTGGATCAAGCGCTGGCATAAGTGCGTTGCAGTCGATGGGGAGTACTTTGAAAGGGACAATATCACTTTTGATGAATAAACTTGTATTTTGAATTTTCTGAATGAATTCCGGAAACTTTTTGATCAAGGTGGTATATAACTTACATAACTCTTAATAACTTATAACATTTATTAAGTATTTAAAAAAAATTTAATCGCAATTTGATGTGGAGTTCTCGCTGTTATTATACTCGCACTTACCTAGTACGCCCATCGAGTATCTCTTATATTTAAAAATAAAAATAAATAACCATATGACAATAATTAAAATTTATTTCATTAACCGTATGATTATAATGTGTAGTCTTTGTAAAAAAATAAGTAATATCCGTATAAAAATTACCTTTTTTAAAAAAAAGGCAAAATAAGTGTACACGCAATATGCAAAAACTATTTAATGAAAACATTTTATTCTTATTCCATTTGTATTTTCTACTACAAAAGTAATGATATGTTCGACAGCTTGTGCCAAGTAAATATGGTTGTAATATTTTTATTATACCCATTATCTGTTCGTTATTTTCGTAACAAACATACAAGAAAGAAATTTAGAAAAAATAAAATTAAGATTCACACAAAAACCACTTGGCGTGCCCAACTGCTATTAACAACTTTTATGTTTCTTACTATATATATATATATATATATATATATATATATATACAGGGTGTCCCAGACCACCCGTACACCCCATTTAAAAGCTAGGGATGCGATTCTATCAAAAAATGTTGTAAAGACAAAAGTTGTATGGTTTTAAGGGGGACATAAGATGGTGTCATTAATTTAAAATTGTAACAAACACGATCCTGATATGAAAGGTATATACATTAAAGATAAATAAACAGTATATATAAAATAAAAAAATAAAATTATATCTTTGTTACATAATCAATTGTCATCCCCACGATATCACAACTTATTTGAATGATTTTAGAAGTTTATAAAACTACTTTATAAAACAGTAAAAAAATTTTTTTAATTTTTAAAATATTTCCATCACTCTTTTTTCAAAATTTCAAAAATTTTTTATCGCCACAAATAAAAGTTTATTTTTCTTACAAATTTAACATTTTTTTAAACATCTTATTTTGACGATAATTATTACACTTACGCAAATAATAGGTACGATACGAGCATGAATAATGTATATACGGAGGGGTTTGTAATGACTTCTCGAAAATGATTTTTCGGAACATAACTTTATCATACATAGTTGAATTCGTAAAAAAATAAGCTTTAATTTTGTGATAAAAATGTTTAAAATTTTTGAAAAAAGTTGATGGGTGGTGGGGTTGTTTTGAAAAATAAAAAAAAATAAAAAATTTTTTTACACTGTTTGAAAGAACTCTTGAAATCATTCAACTTTTTATTTGGAACATTTTTTTCTATCTTTAATAAGTTCAAAGATATTTTTATTTGGCTTGAAAGATAAAAACCGTTTTTTTTTTCAAAGAGGTGTTTTACCTCTTAAAAGTCAAAATCTGCACTTATAAAAAAATACGTGTCTCTTAGATTTATATATTTAACAATATATTTGAAGGAGAATCAAGTGACACTTCCCTTGTCAGTCATTACAAAACACAGAAAAAACTTTCAACGTTTTTTTTAAATTTTGGTAGGGATAATATCCAAATTTTAGACAGAGGAATTTTAGAAAGAGATTTTTATCGTAACATTTAATATTTGAAATGGTAAACATAAAATTACAAAGTAATAATTACAAAGCTTAAACCTGCAAACAGATATCACATTTCATCCCGCATATAGTTTATCTATTGTATATTTAAAAAATTATTATATAAATGCTCATGACATCAATTCGTTTCTTTATTATTATATTAAATCTATTTTTATATTTTATATTTTTTATTTTGTTTTTACTTCTTATACATTTATTTCTGGTTATATCTGATTTTTACAATTTTATCATTATAATAACAGACTTTTATATTACATTATTTACTTACTTATTATGGTTTTATCGTTATGACTCAAGATCTTTGACTTTTACATATTATTATTTTTACAATAATTTGTTGTCCGCCAATTGAACTTCACTGTTGGTTTTTCATCAGTCATTGTTTGTCAGCCATCAGACAAAAATAAAATTATAAGTTATATATGTGACTACCTGTGATTCTAATTTACTTTTACTGTAACAAATTTATTATAGTTAATTATCAATAATTTTGTTTTTTCACTGCAACATTAAATTGTATACTTATGTTCTTTAAACTTTTTGGTAAATTAGTTAGTAAATCTTACATAATTTCAATTTCATTATTCATCTCTGATAATTTACAGACAATATCAAATAGTCGACTCACGTTAATTTTTGTACTGAGCTGTGTGGCTTCCTAATTAACAAACTTGCAAATCTTTATTTCGAATTCAAAGAAGAGAACATGAGAACCGAAAAACTCTTTAATTGTATCATATTGCTGAGATACAATTAAAGAAGCCAAACATTTAATTAATTTATGTAACTTATTTAAAAATAATCTTATTTAAAAATTAAATAATCTGTTTTCAAAAAATATATAACTTATGCATCTAGAACTGCGTTGACTCTCACTGCTCGTTTTATATTTATTTATAAATTTATTTATTATTGAGTCTATAATTTCTGAAATTTAACAATTTTTCCTCCTTAATACTATTTCAAGATCAAAATGGACTTTTAATTTTTTTAAATACATTTTTTAAGGTACAGTCCATTTTAAAACCGAGCGCACCTACTATGCAGCTTGAGCAATAAAAGGACAGTGTTGCGCTGTTGCAAATACTACAGATGATCTGGTTTGTCCTATTGTTTGTAGCCAAACGTGGTGACTTCTCTCATATGTTTATAATGTGCACACATGTTTATAATGTATAATTACTACTATATGTTACTATATACATTTTTAAAAAATTACGTTCGCGGTCTTTGCTTGTTTACTTTCACACACTCTCGCTCACTCACCCACTGTAGCACTTCCGATCGCGTAGAAGGAAAGAAGAACTTGTATTTACAAACTGCTTATTCTGGAAAAGACACGTTCGTTCGAAATCCAAACCCCAAAACAAGTCGTCAAGACAACTGTTATAAACAGTGTCTCCATCACTACGAGAGAGCTTCACATCTGAGGGGTAGAACGCAGCTCGATTCAGCCTGGTCTTCAGGACGACATTGGCACAATACTGTTCTTCTTCTTCTTGTCGTCTCGAGAGTTAGGACGAGCAATCTTCTCCAAAAACAGCTTCTTCAAGGTGCAAGCAGGGAACGACCTCCTGCCTTACCTCAAGTTGACGTTGCAAGTAGTTGGCCTCTTTTCAATTCCCAACTCGTTTACATCTTGACTCCTGTCCTTAACCAAAGGAAACTTCCGAAAACTAAACGCTCCGTCCAGTCTCCACCAAAAAAGAACTAGGCTTTTTTTGTGCACCAAGCGGAACATCCTTGTTTTATCTTTTCTTCAATGAACTCCAGGTCTTCTTTCTTCCAGTCCTCAAGAAAGTCTTCCACGGAACGTCGCTCTCTCTCTCCCGTCTCACCCCTCTTTGCTCTGATGAGCTTTTTCTTTGGACAAGAAGAGATAGCCTTCGTGGACACTATTTGAGACTCCCAAATCTCCTTGGCATTTGTTCTGAGTCTCATGGAAACCTACAATCGAAAACCGTAAACGAGACAGACTTCTTTCCCCCCCCTCCAAAAAAACATCAGTTATTGAAGTAGTTGCTGCAGCTCCATTTCTCTTTTAGAATCTTCCACAGATTGATATTTTCAAAGGACCCCGCACCATTCTTATAGCAAAATGTCTTTTGGTGGACTAGGCTAATTTTTGGATACGTTGTAGTTTTCGTTATTCTGAACAAATGTTTCAATAGGCACAACTTAATCCTATGAGCCGTTTCTACAAGCTCTTGAATGTCCAGATTTAACATACGAAGGTATAAGCTTTTCGATTCAATATATGTGATGAAATGTGTGTGCATGCATGCGTGCGTTAATGGATAACATTATTACTCATCAATCAGCATTTCGTCGTATGGGTTTTGCTGCAGTGGTCTCTGACCAACATCTAATATGGAATGAAATAGAGATGCGTCAAGGTACCGTATATTTCGTTGGTTTTTTCCGTAACCCAGAAACCAGATAATGCTTGCTACGTGTATTTAGCGACTTGACCGTCGGAATATATAGGTACAACTTGCAGCTGGATATCCAAGATAGGCTTCAGCGAGAAGATAAAGAATTCCATATAGATATACTCACTGATGAACATGGTTTCTTGAGAGTGAGACAATATTCACGTTTCTAAAATGCAACAACACATCAATTATAGATAGCGTACAACTGTCTCGAAGCTCTTAAAAACGATATACCTTTATATGTTAAATCTGGACCTTCAAGAGCTTGTAACTCGGAAACGACTCATAGAATTAAATTGTGTCCATTGAGATTGAGAACATTTGTTCAGAATGACGAAAACTATAACGTATCCAAAAATTAGCCAAATCCACCAAAAGACATTTTCCCATAAGAATGATGCGGGAGTTCTTTGCAGATTCTCTTTAAAATAAAAATATAAAGCAAAGAAAATTCAGAAAATAAAAAGTTCCTTAAATACATTTGCTTTGTAAAAAGAGTAAACTTTGTTCTCTTTTCCGGGTTCCGGTTTCTTTAATTTTTTTCATTTTATTTGTTATAACTTTCTCTCAATGAATAGAGCTTAATCTATCTGCATATACACACCACCATATTTTTGCATCCAGGCATATACATACAATAAACTACGTCACCAGTTTCTTGACAATGAAGAAAGAAATCTTCCCAATTTCTGTGTAATTTTGGAACCTTACTAATTTTTCTACGAGGTTTGAAGAACTATACCTTCTATTCTTCTTCTCTAAAAAACAATTTATCGGACTTTTTGATCACACCAGGTTTTTATTTTAGAAGACCTAACATTCAAACGTTTTCTGACAATGGAGTAAATCTCCTCGATCTTTTCCTTCAAGTCTCTAACAAAATTCTTCTCCGAATAATAAAACTCCCCTTCCTGAGATTTCGGAAGATGTATCTCTTGAATATAATAGTTGTCTCAACACTTCAAAGTGACGCTCCGAAGTGAGATCATTAAGTCGTCAATATATATGCTAATAATTTCCGGTTCTAAGTAAGTCTGCTAACACTTCATTCACAAATCTCTGAAATCTTGATGGTCCTACCTTAAGTTCGAAAGACATTCGTCGATACTCAAATACTCCGAACGGCGTTGTGAATATTTAATTAATCCGTCAGCCATTTGGATATGAAAGAATTCATCTTTCAAATCAAGCATACTAAAATATCTCTTATCTCTAAGCGTATCGATTTGATCTTCGATCACGAAAAGAGGATAATTATCTCGACTCAGAGTCTTATTCAACATGCGGTAATCCACACAAAGTTGGAGTGTACCATTCTTTTTCCTAACTAAAATAATTGGATTTACTAGTTGAATTATTGTTTTTTCAAGTAGTTCGTCTAGTATAGTTCCTTTAATCTAGTATATTTCTCATTTCTCTTTTTCGGAAACTGACAATCGACCCGGATTAAAATGGAATGGTTTCTCATCCGTCAAATTTAGTTTTAATTTCATATCGACTCTCGAATTATTTGGCCTTGGGAGTTCAACATACTCGGACATAAAGTGTTTTCGCAAGCTCAATTGTACCTCATGCGATACTTCAGTATTAATTTTAAGGTAATCCAGTATTGTATCATGCCGACCGTCAACTTTTACATTCAAAATATCGTCTACCGCTTGTGCCTCTAGCTTTCTCAATCTTAAGCCGAATGTTTTCAATATGTCACGGTCTAACACGATCGGACTTACCATAGTCGCGTCCGGAACGACAAGTACAGTCAAATTCTTTTCCGTTTCGCCATCAAGAGTGATATCTAATAATACATATCCAATTATACACAATGGAGAATGATTTATATCCTAGTAATTTTCCGAGAATTTGTCAACTGATTTTAGCGTTTTTCGGAACGAAACTTTTTTTTATAAAGCTAATTTTACTACCTGTATCCATCAACGTATCTAATTTTCTGAATATTATCGGGATGACTTATCTCATAATCGACTTATCTCATGTCCAGTGGCCTTCATTTGGACACCGTACAATTGGACATCGTTCAGTTGTACACCGTTCGATTGGACACCGTTTATTGGACACCGTTCGATTGGACACCGTTCGATTGGACACCGTTCAATTGGACACCGATCGATTGGACACCAAAAATGCATATTGTTCAATTGGACACCAAAAATGCATATTGTTCGATTGGACACCGTTCTATTGCGTGAATTACGAAAATATATAAAGGTTATAATATCTGTCAAAATAAAATATATCGAATATATTTGATTGGACACCGTTCGATTGGACACCAAAAATGCATATTGTTCAATTGGACACCAAAAATGCATACTGTTCAATTGGACACCGTTCTATTGCGTGAATCACAAAAATATATAAAGGTTATAATATCTGTCAAAATAAAATATATCGAAACTTTACATTTCTCTAGTCAAAAGGGTACTGGTGTTATTAATTTTACATTGAATTAATGTTTTAAAAATAATTTAGACATCATATTTTGTCATGGACAGATAAAGGTGATATGATTTTGATAAAGTAAAGGTGATATGAGTTTGATAATCTATCAGCTATTACAAAGTAAATTTGAAACACACGCCCGCGCGCGCGCACGCACACACACACACACACACACCGAAGGGGGGTGCGGGGGGGCCTTTGGCGGTGGGTGGAACTCGCTTTACGTGGAAAATTGCATGAGTGTGAAATTCGCTTCGCGTGGAAAGTTGAATTAGTTGTCATTCAAATCTACTTTGACAGATATAACCTTTATATATTTTCGCAATTCATGCAATAGAACTGTCTAATCGAACAGTATGCATTTTTGGTGTCCAATCGAAGGGTATTCAATTGAACGGTGTCCAATCGAACAATGTGCATTTTTGGTCTCCAATCGAACAGTATGCATTTTTGGTGTCCAATCAAACGGTGTCCAGTTATACGGTGTCCAAATGCACCGCTCCCTCTCTGTCTCTGAAGATCGTGTCCTTCTCTGCTCCTCTTGAGACGTTACAGATCTGCTCCTCCGTCTCGTTGACGACTGAGGCTTGTGTTGTTGGCATCTTGGCTGGACAATCTTTGGATACGTGGTCCATTTTGCCACAATTAAAGCACGAGCTCTTCTCGCATTTCGGCTGCTGACAATCGGCCAGACGCCCCATCTTGTTGTAATTGTAACAACGAGGACTCTTAGGTTTTCCTTCGTCGTTTTTCATCGGACTGCTCACTTTCTTCTCACCATCTTTTCGTGAGTCCGATAACTTGTGTCACTCTTGCTTGACGGTCGTGAGTCACGTTTCGAATAATTCCTCACCGTTGATCGTAATGACACCTTTTCGAACACTCTCAGCATATCTTCTTCCTTCTGAAACTCTTTCATTTACTAAATCTTGTAGATGATCATTTGGAATACCGAATTATCAAATAATCGATTATTTTCTCTTCGTCGATAGAGATATCCTTTGCCAAAATTAACTCATCGTGAAAATAATGTGCAAAGTTCTCAGATTGTCTCCATTTTCTCACCTCGAACTTCTTCCTCATCTCCATGTAACGATAATCGTACATTTTTCTGAACCCGTCCATTATTTCGTCGAGACTCATGACAATTGTATTCTGCGCCTGGAACCAATTTTTTGTTCTTTTTTTTAACTTGTTACTAATAAGCAATTTTGCACAATTGTCATCAAGACATTAAGTTGCACACAGTTGCCGAATTTACTGTTCCCATTTCCTGAACGTACCAGCACTTCTATCAAAGAATCCAACTAATTCTAACATAGTGTTGATATTCTCTTTTTTATGCGTTTCCTCTCCTGACGATTGTGTGTCTTGTCATAGATTTTCATTCTCTCGTTTAGTGATATCTAGTTCTCTTCTTAAAAGCTCGTTTTCACGTCATTTGAACTCGAGTTGCATATCACGATATCGACGTTTAATTCTTCGATGCTCAGACCGTTTTCTTGACGAGCATCTGCACCTATCCGTAATCTAATATCTTCCGCACAAACTCTATTTTCTCGCATACGCTGGTCTCTGAACCTCTCCGTCACCGTCCGTCTCCACTGTCACGTTCTCGTCCGACGTAACCTCCTCTAGATTGATTTCCGAAACGTCAGTGTACACAATATTGTCTAACCACTCACCGCGTGAATCAACCTTGTCAAATAATGAAATCCTTCTTCGTACCGCTAAGTGGAAGGCCTTTTCTCTTTAATTCGGCCTTGAACTGAGCCACCGAAATCTTGTTTCGATCCATTGCCACTCGATTTCACTCGTCGCTGTTCACACAATTTCCTAATGTTTTCGGAACACGGAAATTTTCGAACGTCGAAACGATAATAACGTTTTGCATGCACTCGTTGATTACGTATATCTAAACGTATAACTAAACGTAGTTGTACCCAAATCAGACGAACGTCGTCTACGCCTGTCGCGAATAACACACTTCACTCATAAGTTCTCGAAGATCTCGAAGTTAACTATTTAGCGGATCGTCTCCTCGGATTCTTCTAACAATAAGCATGCTTCCTCACACGTGCCCGTACAACCAACGACGTAATGGCTACCGACACGACGCGCGTTGAAAACTGACGCATTTTTCCCGAAGAGAGCCTCTCGCACGTTTCCCTTGTCTTACGTGTGTCTCAATCCCACTTCTAATTTTGTAAGTGTCGATATCATTGGAACAATAAACTCGGTAAAAACTTAAGAAAAAATATGTATCCTTTATTTCGTTGTTATCTAACAAGGGAACATTTTTAGGTGTAAATCTCTGATTTGAATGAGTTTGAAATATGTTGTAGAGCAGCTAAAAATAAGAGACACATATATTTTTTTAAGTGCCCAAACGCACGTTTAGGGGGTAAAATACCCTTTTTAAAAAAATCGGTTTTTCTCTTTCGGGGCGAATACCGACGAAACTATAAAAGATAGAAAAAAATTTTTTAATTAAAAGTTAAATTATTCCAGAAATACTATAAAACAATGGAGAATCCTTATGCTACGTGTTAACTGTATATATAATGTATGGTGTATATATAACTGTATAACTATATACAGGGTGTCCCATTATAAAACATCCAGTCGAATATTTCGAAAACCAAGCCCGGGAGAGAAAAATTTTTCAGACAAAAGTTATTTGGTTTCGAGGGGCCCATAAGATGATACCATTGGTTTGACCTTGAAGAATTATTTGAAAGTTACATGAAAGTCACCTCAATTTTTTTAAATGGCATCCTCTATTTTTTATTACATATTCTTGTAGCTGACTTCAAGAGCTTTCCAAAACACTATAATAAAGTATTTTTTTATTAAGTATTTTCCGAGTTATAAAGCTTGAAATAATTTCATAATTTTACATAAACTGTAAAATATCTCGTAAAATATTTACTTTTCGATGACCTTACCTCAATACTTTTATGCACAGAATAATGAGAGGAACCAATTGGTGTCAAGAAAACACATAGTTGTTTTTAAGAAAAAATATGCAATTTGTAACTAACAATTACATATTTTTTCTTAAAAACAACTATGTGTTTTCTTTACACCAATTGATTCCTCTCATTATTCTGTGCATAAAAGTATTGAGATAAGGTCATCGAAAAGTAAATATTTTACGAGATATTTTACAGTTTATGTAAAATTAAGAAATTATTTCAAGCTTTATAACTCGGAAAATACTTCATGAAAAAATACTTTATTATAGTGTTTTGGAAAGCTCTCGAGGTCAGCTACAAGAATATGTAATAAAAAATAGGGGATGCCATTTAAAAAAATTGAGGTGACTTTCATGTAACTTTCAAATAATTCTTCAAGGTCAAACCAATGATATCATCTTATGAGCCCCTCGAAACCAAATAACTTTTGTCTGAAAAATTTTTCTCTCCCAGGCTTGGTTTTCGAAATATTCGACTGGATGTTTTATAATGGGACACCCTGTATATGTATAATCCATCGCGTAATCTGTATTGTGTTAATCGAATGAGAGTAATTTGTGAGAGTAATTTGTAGAAAGTTTCGATGTGTCTCTTTGATGTGTTTCGATGTGTCTTACAATCTAATCATAACGGTGCAGCAGTTAACTCGTAGCATGAGGATTCGCTACGCTGCTACAAGGTGAATGAGCAGGTGAGTGAGTAAATAAATGAGTGACTGAATGAGAGAGTGCATAAGTGTTTGTAAAAGGGAGAAAGAGAGCAAGAAAAAAGTGCGTGAATGTGTATAAATGTCTCTTCCTTCTTTCCTCCCCCCCCTTCCCCCCCTCCTTTCCTCTCCCTCTTTCTCTTTCTCTCTACGCACACACACACGCATGCATTACACACATCGCGTGTAGCAATCAGCTGATTGCAGCGTCCGACGGTCGGCGAACCGGAACAACTTTTTGTCATTAAAGTAAGTTTATTTTAAGGAACACGTATTCCTGACGTAATTCTAAGACACTTTCTTCTTTATCAAAATTTTACTTAAAACATAATTTTATGTTATAAGATTAAAATAGTTAGCGACTTACACGGTGATAATCACCCGTCGGGCGGTCAGCTGCACCCGCGTTACGCTTGCGGCGCAGCCTGCGTTCTGTACTCGACGCGTGATTTCTTAACTATTTTTACTTATAACTCAAAAATTACGTTTCAAATCAAATTTTGATAAAGGAAAAATCATCTTAGAATTGTGTCAGGAATACGACATTTTACAGATGGAAGGTTCGGAACATCCTGTTATACAGGGTGTCAGATAATTCGAAGTCCACCCGTAAACTGCAGGTAGAGTAGGTTAAACTGAGCAGGAAAGTCCTGTATCATTTTTTGATATTCTTAATATTTACCGAGATATTAACAAAAAAATATCGGCGAATCCGCGCGCGCTTTGCTCGCGCGGCGAGAAGGACGTCCCACCGCTACGTTCTAACTAAGCGCGCAGTGTGACGGTGGGAGATAGAACGGTGGGATTATACCAATAATTCGGCGCGGTCGCCGCAGTGTTCTAATATTACGCTCGTAGGCTCCTTCCACCGTCTCACTGCGCGCTTAGTGAGCACGTAGCGGTGGGACGTCCTTCTCGCCGCGCACGCTTTCCTCGCGCGGATTCGCCGATCTTTTTTTGTTAATATCTCGGTAAATATTAAGAATGTCAAAAAATGATACAGGACTATTCTGCTTAGTTTAACCTACTCTACCTGCAGTTTACAGTTGATCTTCGAATTACCAGACACCCTGTATACATATAATGGAACTAAATCCAATGATACCAGTGAAGCGATCAAGCGCTACCATTCTTTGTAATAATGGAGGAAATACTTATTTCCCAAATAGGAAGAAGTCGTCATGTGAGAAATCCTGTTCAAAGCCTCTCGTCGTGGCTTACTGGACATTTTAAATAATGGAAAGGATAAATGGTGTTCTATCAGGTAAATTTCAATTTTAGGAAACAAAAAAGTCACACGCCACCAAATCAGATCTACGATTCTCCTTTTGCTCATCGGATAAGTTTTAAGGGGACGAGTTTTGCATAAATTTTCCTTATGTCAAGATTCTCAGTAACGATGCACGACTGTTTTTGGTATTCTTACCTTATCTGCGATTAATTTGACATTTAAATGTCAGTCACGATCCAAAATAGTTTTGATAACACATTTTTAGTTCTTAATGTTTTCGGTTCTTAATGTTGGTCATCTAGAGCTGTTTATCCTCACGGCTTCCCTTCCATCTTTGAATGACTTGTGCCACCTGAAAACCCTTGGGCTACTTGGATAAAGTAGTTTCCCCATACTCTGTCTTCAACATCTCTAACGTTTCTAAAACTGTTTTTCTAAATTTCACGCAAAATTTAATTACACTCTTCTGCATTTTCACCGTGACGAGAAAAAAAGGTCTTCTGTAATGTACCGAAAGACTGGAATTTAATTGAGGAAAGTTTGATCATACTTAACTTTAATCTTTCTAACGTTTTTTTTGCAACTTAATCCCTCCAACCAGGTATATTTTGTGTCCAATGCATTTTTCACTATGTTAATAGTTTTTAAAAATTTCACAAAAATGTTTATAATCTTTTTATACCTTTGACTAAAAATCAATGTAAAAAAGTTTGGAAATTATTTGTTTAAATATTTTTTTATAACAATTATTTGTTGGCAAACGCACATTACCACTTGTTTTTTTTTTTTTATAATTCACAAACCAATGAATGAATGGATGAAATTTAAAGTTTCGGAGCGCAAATTATATAGTTAAAAATAGCGCAAATAAGAAAAAAATATAAGATAGTAATTAATTAAATATAAATACTTAATTTCACGACCTTAAGTTTAGTAATTTTTATACGATACAGTAGAATTTCAGATTACTAAAAAAAATTTCTAAATAACAAAAGATGAATTTGTATTCTCAAAAGTATTTTTGTTTTAAAAAATGATTTATTTTTTACATTTTCCAAACAAAACAATAATGAAGCATGTGCTCTTCACACAAGGGTTTTTTACATTTAACACAACAGTAGAAAGTTTTTTTACCTTTCTTATAAGGACAGAACATCTTTTACATTTTTCTAATTTGTCATTTTTGTCATCAGAATAAATTTCTGTTTTGAGTAAAATGTCATTAATATCTTTGATAATTGATATGTGCAGACCATTTATGTTTTTTCTCTCCTATAAGTGTGGAGTTATTAATGACAATGTTAGAAAAAAAGCTCTCCTGTTTGTAATTGCATGATTTGTATTAAAATTATAAAGAATAAAACTATTAACATATGTTTGGTCTAGCATACCTAAAAATATCTTATTGTCCATTTATTTGTTTTTCTTGCACAAATATACAACAACAACTTCTTCTGCCGCCCTTTGTACCATTGTGTTCCTCTGTGCAATGTTAAAATTTTTTAATGGGAAAAATAGTTAAAATACGTTTAAATTATGTAGAAAAATACATTTTTATGAGAAAAACAATTTTCACTTTTCTACACACAACACTAGTCCTCCAACCAGGTCTTTCAGTTCCGCACACAATTTTAGTATCTTGCCGTCTCAAGACTAAATGAGTTAGAGCTCTACAATTTCTATCTGAAGTTCCATATCACAAGACCTTTTTTAGAGGTAGGGAGAATTATCCTATGACTATTGTTTTTCCGAAACTAACTATTAGATATTATGGGAAGGGGGGAGCATGAATGACCTTAGAGGAATTAGGGCTTAGTTAAGATCCTTCTTCAACTACTTCGACTTCCACTTTTTTCACGCAACCTTTCTGGAGAGTGTAAAAAAATCTTTCTCATTACTTCTGAGATACACCTCGTGCGTATGTTACACACACATCCGTGATGCAGTGATATGTGCTGTTCTAATAAGCCAAAAATCCATATTCAAATTTAAGAAACCGAAAAACCGTTAAATTTTTATTCAATTATTCCCCTGTCAGTCACCTACTCTCGTTAGAAAAAGAGCAAGACCCATCGAGAACCTTATGCCTTGATAACCTACAAGCTCCCTGCTTGTATGGAAATAAAAGAATAGGTAATTCCTTTGTCAACAGCGAGGAGGTACAGGGGAACAAATAGCAATATTTAACGAAGCTACCCTGACTCTGAGGGATAAAATACAGAGTCTAGTTAGGGTTGACAACCCACCTAATGAAACTATTGTGTTATAAATACATTACTTATTCTAATAAATATACTTAAATTAACGTTGATTTTTCTTCTTTTTTTATAGCATTATATTTAATTTTCTTTTTAAATAAATATTTTTTATTTTTTTACCTAACATTTATGGTTTAATATAAATGCTGAGTCGACTTTTTTCATCTAATACGGATCATTTAGTATGGATAAGCTCTGATTTGCAAATCTTTATTAATTAATAACTCATCATTTATTGAAACAAAAACAGTAAAGGTATTTTTCTTACAATTTAATCTCCTCTACCTGGCTATAAGAGATAGTGATAGTTACCAGAGACCCTGTACGTTTAATATATAACCCGATGTAAAATATGACACTAATTTCGAAACGTTATAACTCAAATAGAACAGAAAGTCAAAATAATGTCATATTGACCAAATCATGACCAAAACATGATGTAAATTGATCAATATAACGTCAATATAAGGTCAAATTAACCTTATTTTGACTTTCTGTCTTTTTGACTTTTATTCTCTTAGATAACATATACAAAAAATGTTTAGTAATAAATAACCGTTAAACATGTTTTAGCTCACAGAGCTTTCTTCAGTAACATGCTCAAAAAAACATAATAATCAGATAAAATTTATGTATAAAATATTCCAAAAAACAAGTGCGTAATGTGATAAACCGGATTTACATAATGTACAAAAAATAAAAAGTACAAAAGGAATGCGTTAATTCATAAAAAATTGAGTCAAATTATAATAAAATGATATACAGATTCCAGAACCAAGTTCTTCGTTGGACAATCAATGTACTAGTATGTCTGTGTATGTGTACTAGTATGTGTGACTTAGTATGATATGTTAAAAAATTGATAAATTCAATGTAAACAAGTAATTTTTACATATATGTATCAATCTACACTAAACTTGACACTTTATTAGATGATTATAAATCTGAAGAGAGAGGTTACGAAATTATAAAAAATTATAAAATTAAAAATGACGGATCCAATATGATAGATCTAAGGATAAACTATGAATTATTGTTTTTATTCACACGAAATAAAGTTGAGGATTTCTGATGTCATTGATGTAGAAATAATTTGAAAATTGTTTTGAATTGCTTAATTAACTTCGATTTTCGGATATGTCATTCAGAACTTATAGCTTGTATATGAGAGATAACTCAAAGTTTATGAAATAAATAAAGATATACAGTGTCCCATAATTCGTGACCGTAATTTTAATGACATTCCTGATTGAAATTCTTAATACGAAAATGTCGATTACGATACATTTCAAATGAGAAATATTTACAACAAACAAATCAGATAGTCTAAAAGTTCACATGCTTAAAAACGATTGATAAAAATGTTTTTACGCATCCCTTATAAGACTGAAATAATTACATATGCCTTGTGTTTCGTTCGTTGTTTCTTTTTTGGATCTAAAGTGTAATGAGTTGATAGTAAAATGTAAATCAACGCACGCTTACACTAGTTTACACATTACAAAGAGAAATAATTAATAAAGCTCAGTATACAATAAGTTGAAATCATTGACTAATTGTAAGTTATTGACTTATATTTAAACATAAAAAATACATTATCTACATGCCGCTAATCATAATCACGTAAAAATATTACACGATATTAAAAGTATAACAAACAAGTACAACAGAGACAACAAACCTGTTAACCATCATAAAATGTCACAGATTTTTTAATAACATTTTTATGGTAAAAATATTTTTTTAAATATTGGTTTATTTTAATATAAACTTAATGGTATATATACAGATAAAATTCATATCTCAACTTGGTAATATTTAATAAAAAATATTGATAAAAACACGAAAATTTATTAGCAATCTGTTTTATTTCTATTGACATTATATAATATTTATATATTATACATACTACGAGATTATAATTGTGTAACAATATTCAATTAAAATTTATTACATACGTTCAAAATATTTTCCTTCTAATTTTATTACAAAATATGTATGTCGAAATAAATTGTTTTGAGCATTCCAGATTTCAGGAATAATTCATTATTTATTTCAGGAATAATGGAAGCAATTGCTAATGTAGATGAAGAACATTTTATACTTATGTTGTAATATGCATACGTACACATTTTTCGTATAAATTTTAAATAAATAAATTTAAAAATATTTGCAAATTATAAAAATTCTACATATTTGTTAGTTTATTTTTAAATAAACGATTAGATTAAATCCATTGAATGGTGGACAGTATACTATCCATTGATTAGTGTATACACTAATCAATAATACTTAATATAATATTATTATATATTGAATATGTTCTAAAAAAAATAAGAATCATATTATTTTAACATTTTATTATTTTAAAAAGTTTAAATAGGGATTCTTACTTTCACACATTTGCTTACACATTTAAAGATTTTTGATATTTGTTAACGATAATTTTTTGCACTATTCTAGAATATACATTAAATGTTGTCATCAAGTTTTAAGTAATTCAATGTATAATTTTTTGTATTTCTTTTTTACAGAAATAACAAATTTTGATGTAGAACTATTTATGCTCTTCTTGGCTGCATTCGAAACATCTGCTGTAACAATATCTAATACATTGTATGAATTAGCTTCAAATCATACCATTCAAAACAGACTTCGCGAAGAAATACAAAATATATACACAAAAAACAATGGAGAAATAACATTCGACGATATAAATGCGATGTTCTATCTGGATGCAGTAGCTAAAGGTAATTTTCCATTACAACTAATATGAAAGAAATTTATATAAAATAAATCTCACAATTAGTAAAATATAAATTTGATCTATCCTGCTTGTTGTCTTCTCTTTTCTTTCCTCTTTCGTCCAAATAACTAGTAAATACTAGTTAATATGACATCTGGCACCAAAAATGAATATGTGTGCATATTTTGCGAATTTTGTGATTATCAGCAAAAAACTTTTAAACCTGATATCAACTGCAAGAAATAAAAAAGTCTTTTGTATATTAATAATATTTAATGCATACCAGACCAAATCTTATCAAATCTTACTTAAAATACATAAGATATGTAAAAAATATGATATATTAACATAATATCTGGCTGAGGTAATATTTTTCACAATAAATTATTTATCTGACGGGGGTAGGGGTCTTATTAGCACCAACATATGAAATCATGTTGATGAGTCAATTGATTTTAAGTTGGTAATTTATTTGCGTTTTAAAAGTTCGACTGTGTCGGCGCGTATCTTATTTAGTTATTTACTGTGTTTACGCAGATCATTGATTGGCCATCAAAGATCCAGGTCTAACCATATAGGCGGTTTAAATTTATTTCTTACTATTAGGTACTGTCATGAAAAATGTAATATTTCTGTTTTAGAAACACTGATTGATATTTAATTGACTCATCAAACAAAGTTTTAGAATATTGTCAATGCTCAAGTAGAACAGAAAGTAAAAAATAATATCAATTTGTCATATTCACCAAATGATGTAAATTATGATGTAAATTAACGTCAAATTGACCTTATTTTGACTTTGTTTTACTTGGGTGATGCTTCTTTATAATTTTATTTATATAAGTGAGAATATACGGCTACTCTTTCTCTCCATAGAGAAAGAACTCCATAGAGAAAGAACAAAATTAAAAGTTGAATAACTCGTGAACCGATTAGAGAATCTGTTTCAGGTTTTGCGAGTTTAGATAATAAATTCCAAGGAGAACGAGAAAATCAAAATAATGTTAATTTGACGTCATATTGACCAAATTATGACAAAAAATGTTGCATTTTAATTATAATTCGGTCAAATATGATGTCAAATGACATCAAATTGATATTATTTTGATTTTCTATTTTCCTTGGGATAGAAACAATTGTAGGAAAAATGCTTTAATTTCTCTGTTGGCCACGTGCGTGCTCAGCAAAATCCGCCGTCCCTCGCGGGACCTCCGCTTATATCCTGTTCCACGACGCTCATCCCTACCACTCCTCTATCCGCCAATCGTCTTTCCTTAACACTAACTTCTCTTCTCGCGGATCGGGGACCAATCTCTCTTCCGTATGCCTTGCACGTTAGGACACGTTTTCAAAGTCGTCTGTTTCGACTACAGTTTCGGCCAGCCTGACGCTAGGCCGTCCCGGCCGTCCGAAAATTTACAATGTCCTTTTGCGTCGAACATAAAAATCCCAAATTAAGATCGCCCCCAATTTCATAATAACTTCATAAACATAAATTGGCTTAAATATACATAAACACGCTAATTCACATAAGTCGTACAACAACGTTATCCGCCGTATTGCACTTATTTCATAACAAATTTTTTTTTCTCGCAGCTTAACATAAGTTATCCTTTAACATAAATTTTCCATAAACTTTATACTGATGTCAAGAAACAAACTTAACTCAAGTTGTGCATAAAATTTGTCTTTCCATAACACATACATAAGTTTGGAAACCATTTCCAACATAAGGCGACTATACCATTTACAATTGCAAATTTCATTACTCGCTTTCACATTCTTTATCGCTCGTTGACTCGGTACTTAAACATTCTAATTGTTCGCTAAATTCGGTACTTCTCCGCCACGGTTTCATTTTTGCAGCCTCCCAGGTTCCCTTGTAAGGCCTCTGAGAGATTTGACATCCCTCTATGTCCGCTACAACTAATCGGTCGTTTTTTAATCGTCGTACAACTCGGTAAGGTCCCCTGTAGGCTGGTGCCAACTTACCGCCCGTGGCATCAAAATTCTTTACCATAACAAGATCGTTTTCTCCCTACTGATGTGCCGCTTTCCGCTTCTTATTTACGAAACTTTCATTATACTCACGCATTTTTTCCGTTTTCTTCGCCGCCTTTGCCCTAACCGCTTCATGATCTCTGTTTTCCGCATCGTATTGTTCTAAAATATACTCTCTTAATTTGTCAATAACTTGTCCGCGCTGCTCTATCCCAAACAACAACTTACTAGGAGTTTCACCGGTTACCCTATTTACTGTGTTATTTATGGAGAACTCAATTTCCTTTAATGACTTATGCCAATCTTCGCCGTTGTATAATTTTCCCAAAGCCGGTGCCAAAATTCGGTTGTACCGTTCTACCTGGCCGTTTGCCTGTGGCGAACCTGTAGCCACCTTTACGTGTTTAATATTAATGACGACATAAATTTCTCGAATTCCTCCGAGGTAAAACAGGTGCCTCTATCCGAAATTAAAGTTTTTGGCCTACTATAGGCATCAAAATACTCTTTCAGGCATCTAATGGTTTCGCGCGTCGTAGTGGTCTTAACTGCATAAAACTTTACATACTTAGTGAACGCATCTATAACAAGGAATACATATTTTTTCGCTACTTTAGCTCGGTCTATTGGACCAAAGTGGTCCACATGAATGGTGTCCAAAGGTTTCTCTCCTTTCGGGATACCATGAAGGAAACCTTCCACTTTACCCGATGGTGTAGTAAACGCAATACATTTTACGCAATTTCGTATGTGTGCTTGAACTTTAGTTCGCATCCCCGGGAACCAATAGCTCTCACGGAGTACTTCATAGGTCTTATCAACACCAAAGTGCCCAAATTCGTTATGGTACTTATATAATAGTTCGTTTTCCATATCTCGCGGTACATAAAATAGAAGTTTATTTTTTCCTTTACGGTATACAAGACCATTTCTCATTTCGTAAATGTCATCTTGTTCTTTCAACAACCGCGTTTTTAACTCTCTGATCTTCGGATCTTGGGACTGACAGACCGTCAAATTAAATTCAAACGTATTCGCTTCAACCACTAGTATACTATTCATTCGACTGAGTGCGTCAACGTGCAACATTTTCTTTCCCGGCCGATGTTCCGTGTAATAATCGAAATCTTGTAATTCGAGCGCCCATCGAGCAATTCGTGGGTTTATCACCTTTTTGTTTAACGTCATAATTAATGCATTACAATCCGTCACTATCTTAAACGAGATTCCTAACAGATACACGCGAAATCTTCGGAGTGCATAAATTATGGCCAGTGTTTCCAATTCGTAACTGTGATAGCGTGACTCTACTTCCGTAGTTCTTTTAGAGAAATAAAAAACTGGATGGAACCGATTGTCTGACTTACGCTGCAATAATACAGCACCAAACCCTTGCGAACTTGCGTCACAATGCAATTCAGTGGGGTCAGTGGGGTTGTAGATTGCCAAGATAGGAGCTTCTGATAATTTATTCTTTAGTAATTCGAACGCGTCGGATTGTCTCTTACCAAATTCGAAAATCGCGCCCTTCTTAAGAAGGTCATACAAAGGACTAGCAATTCGGGAAAAGCCTTCGATAAACTTGCGAAAATACGTACTTAATCCAAGAAAACTTTGTATATCCCGTATATTTTTGGGTATGGGGAAATTCTTGACTGCGTCAATTCCGCGATCACTTGGTCGTATCCCTTTCTCAGAGACAACATATCCTAGGAATTCAATTTCGTCCCATAAGAATTGACATTTGTCCAAACGTAACTCAAGTAAATTTTGGGTTAGAAGAGAATACACTTCGTTAAGTACTTCCAAATGCTTTTCCATGGTTTCCGTTGCGACCATGAAGTCATCGATATATGCCACTAAATCACCTCTTCTTATAAGTTTGCCTAATACCTCATTTACATGGCGTTGAAATCGCGCTGGTGCATTTTTCAAGCCAAAGGGCATCCTAACATACTCATACTGACCAAATGGCGTTACAAACGCCGTATACTTAATACTATCCTTTGATATAAAAATGTGATGGAACCCATCCTTGAGATCTAACAGTGAAAAATGGCGTTTACCTGTTAGCGAATCAATCTGGTCTTCGATGACCGGAAGTGGATAATTATCCCTGGCCGAAATTTTGTTTAGCTCCCTATAATCTATACATAGTCGTGTTTTTCCGTTTCTTTTTTTAACTAGTACCGTTCTTAACGCATACTCTGAGCTACCTGAACGAATGATTTCTCGAGCTAGCAGATCGTCTACGATTTGTTGCAACTGCAGTTTCTCTTGCTGCGATAGTCTCGCCGGCGCAAAATGAAAGGGCTGGTTGTCTCTGACATGTAATTTCATTTCGGCTTTGATCTTCGGTTCTAAAGGCCTTTCCGCCTCTAAATAATTCTTTTGGAAATCCCGTAAAAACTTCTCGCGAATTTCGCTCGATACTCGTGGGTTTATTCTAAGCGCATCTAATTTTCCGCTCTCGAGAACACTTGATTCTATATTTAATATCTCGCTTGCGACATCTTCCCGCTCTATGCCTACTGTCTTTTCTTTAAACAAATCGAAACTTAAATTTCTAATCGCGTCCCTACCTAGGATAATATCGCCTTTCATCGCGTCATTCGGTACCACTCTTAGTTTGACATTTTCTATCTGGCGTTCCTCAAGAAAAATCTTTGCCGTAATTTGCCCTAATATTTGTAGTCTCGAACTGTTAATGCCTTCGTAACAATCATCCGGGCCATCGTGAATGAGGATTGATGGGACTAGTCTCGACTTTATCAAACTGATTGGGCTAGCTGTATCTAATTGTGAGTCCGCCTTAACATGTAATGACAATCCGTGTCCACTAATTTCTATCGCACTTGGTCTAAGAAACTCGTTAACGTTCCTCACTTGCTTCTCCACGTTCGAAATCTGCGACACTACTTCTGCTTTCACGGCTTCCTTGGTTGACGTCGTTGCAGATCTCTGCTGCGGACACTCCCGAAGTTGGTGATCCGTGGCTCCACACTTGAAACACGATCCTCGCTCCCTCTTCGGTTTCGTGCAATTTTTTGCCACGTGTCCTGACACATTACAATTATAGCATTTCACTTCTTTTCGGTCTTCGTCGTCTTCACTAGTTTTCTTGTCCCGCATATACCTTGCATTCGTCTTGTCTGGAACGGCCTTATTTTCTCCTCGCCCGGTAGAATTTTGTTTATTCGGACGTAACGTTACTTTTTCGAAAGCTCTTAGTAAGTCTTCTTTCTTCTCGAACCGTTGGATACGCGCTTGCGTTCGCACGATTCCGTCCGGAATGCCATCTATAATATAGTCCGTCAATTCTTCTTCATCCACAGGCACTTTATTTGCGAGTATTATTTTGTCGTAAAAATAACTGCTGAACGTTTCCTCATAACGCCAAGTTCTCTTCTCGAATTTTTTCCGCAAATCTATCTTCGCAGGACGATGATCGAAGATGCTTTGCATTTTCTCTAATAACTGATTCACTGGTACTTCCAGATGTTCTGGGGCCGAATGAAACCACTGCAGCGCTTTCTGTTTCAGTCGCATGCTCACAAGGATACGTGCAGTCCCTTCGTCTAGTTGATACGTCGTGCGGATTAATTCGAACTGTTTCCGCCACTTCCAAAAAGTATTTTCGTCACCAGAGAATTCGCTCAGTAATTCTGAAAGAGCCTTAACCTGCGGCCGTATAGTCGTATATTGACTCGCACCCGGTATCGGCTCAGCAGTATTCCTCGCTTCCATGCGTGTTTCCAGTCGCAAAAGTTCCATTTCTCTTCGTAGCAAATCACACTCGTGCCTCGTGATCTCTAGCTCTTTGTCTCGCAATCTCTCGGTCTCGTTTCTTCCGTCAATGACACCGCCATCTCTCGGTTCGTCGCCATCTTCGGTGACGCTGTTTCCATCGTTTTCCAGTTCCGCTTCGTATAACGCCTGTGCGGTGTCTTCTTCTTCCACTTGCGTCTCCTGTAGAATCTCCTTGGCTATGAGCTTCCATGCCCCACTCGGATCGTGGTCATATAGCCTCTTTAATAATTCCGGCTTATTTCCTTTCTGCTGTAAGCCTTTTCGTCTTAGGGTTTCTTTCAGTTGCGGCAACGTGAACTTTCTGTCTTCCATGGCAATCGTAACTTTCCGTCACTCACACACCAACTTAATTACTCGCGAGCTGTAATCCCACTTCTGAAAACTGTAGGAAAAATGCTTTAATTTCTCTGTTGGCCACGTGCGTGCTCAGCAAAATCCGCCGTCCCTCGCGGGACCTCCGCTTATATCCTGTTCCACGACGCTCATCCCTACCACTCCTCTATCCGCCAATCGTCTTTCCTTAACGCTAACTTCTCTATTCGCGGATCGGGGACCAATCTCTCTTCCGTATGCCTTGCACGTTAGGACACGTTTTCAAAGTCGTCTGTTTCGACTACACAATCTATTAAATTTTAAAGTCATTGTAAATATTAGTTCTGTTAGCGCCAGAACATCCTTAAAACCGATAAAAGATTCGACACAAATATCGAATTGTGAGAAGGTAATAATATTCACATAAGGTTTAATATTTACATAAATAATGCTGCGTCGGCAGAGTTGACTCCGCAGCCGCTCAGCTTTGAGAAGAGTTATTTGGTGACGTTGTTGTTGTTGATTAATGTCGTCTTGCTTATTAAGAAGTTGTGTATTAAATATTTCGTATTGTGTTCTTTAAAACCCCTTGATAGAAATAAAGAGAGGAAAGTACACCTCGTGTGTTTTCTTATTCAAAGTGTGCGCGCGTATGAAGTGAGAATACCGGTGTAACAATAATATTAATAAAGCTAACTAACAGCCTAGCATGGATTGAATATGGCTTATTTTCTACAGTTTGTTGTTTAATACAAATTTTGTTGCATCAACTGCAATCAAGTTAGATTGAATAAAAATTGAGTTAGATTAACAATCTAACAGTAATTTGTACTACAAAATTAACAGTAAAAGAAATAGTAAAATTAGCAGTAAAAGTTCACAAAACTGGATACTATACTATTATAATAGTGTTGCGCCCGCGCCCGATTATCCGGTACGCAATGAAGATGCGTACCGGAGGATGTTTCCTGTTCCCTGGCGACGCCTGTTTACGCGTTGCCAGGCGCGTTGTCATGTCGTTGTTGTTGAGAACGAGCTGTCAATCTGCTACGCCTGTATTTACGAAGTCACAATAAATCCCTTAGTTATTCTTTATCCCGAGTTGGTTCTTTCCGCGAGAGTGCCGCGGAGTGAGTGCGCGAGTGTGCGTGAAGCGTGCGCGAGCGCAACAATAGTATTACTATACTAGTATGTAACATAAATGTTTATTTAATCACAAAGTTGATTTAACCTCATAATACGAATAATTCTATCTCTGGCTGCTGGATTCCATAAATCTGACGAAAAATATAAACTAATTATATTAATAATATTTAGATAATTTAACAACGTTTACGGAATTGGTACCGAGTAATTCGGGATATCCTTGCTACAGACATACGGCATAAAGGAGCTTTTTCTACTGACGTTCGATCATCGACATATGAATATGGATGAAACGTGATGGATGAAGGGGAAAACTAGACAAAACTAGAGGGGAAAAGTCAAAGATTGATAGTCAAACCGAGAGGGTTTCCGGATGGATGCCACGTGCGTGTTGGGCACTTTGCCGACGTTTCGCAAACATTGCAGCTTGCATTATCAGGGCTAGGAGCTCCGATTCTGAGCTCTCTTCGGTTGCGGTAGTCCTTATATACCCCCGTTTCCTGGTGGGGAGAGGGGGGTTTGGTCAGCCAATCAGAATGTTTTAATTGATCGGCCGGTCAATTAAAAAACCCGGGAGGACGGTATGCCAAATAGGATTTACTTGAAGACCTTTGTCACGGTTGAGGTTGTCAGGATGTTTCAAAATTTCCAGACCTTCACGATATTTTCTGGCAAAATAGCTTTGTGAAGGGGCCAGTATGATAGACTTATCGTACTGCACGGAATGTCCAGTGTCTATCCAGTGTTCAGCTAAGACTGATTGAGAAAAGTGGCTGTATTTGGCACAACGCTGGTGTTCCTTAATCCGTGTACTGGTCTTCCTCCCGGTTTCTCCAATGTACACTTTCCCGCAGGCGCAAGGTATTTTGTACACACCTGGTGTTTCCAGGCGTGACCTTTGATCCTTGGGATTTGGGAGTAATTGAAAAATCTTCTTTTGGGGTTTGAAGATCACTCTAATGTTATGTTTACTCAAAATTCTGCCTATGCGCTCCGTCGTAGCTTGAAGATACGGAAGGACAGCCGTCTTTTTCTTTTCTCTCTCTTCATCTAGTGTTTCGGTGTTGTTGAGACTAGAGATTTTGTTCTTCAATCTCTTGGTTGTCTGATTGATGCTCTTGCTGTTGTACCCATTCTTAGTCAAGGCTTGATTAAGATGTTTTAATTCTTCATCCAGGGAAGTTGGCTCAGAGATTGTGAGAGCTCTGTATATCAACGAACTGATAACTGAATTCTTTTGCGAAGGAGATGGGAGGTTGCGTGAAGATACCGGTCAGTGTGGGTTGGTTTTCGGTAAACCTGATGGCCTAAGGTGCCATCTCCGTTTCTTCGAACCAACACATCTAGAAAGGGAATTTGGTTCTTTTGGTCTATCTCCATTGTGAACTTAATGTTCGAGTGTTGGGAGTTGAGAAAGGCGAGAAAGAGTGGGAGAGTTTTTCTGTCGTGGCTCCATATAACAAATGTGTCATCCACATATTGGAATCACGTGGAGGGTTTAAGGGGTGCGTTCTTCAGGATTTCGTTTTCGAAATGTTCCATGAAGATGTTCGCAATGATAGGGGGAATAGGGTATCCCATTGCTGCTCCAGAAGTTTGTTCAAAGAACTCTCCTTGAAACTGAAAGTAGGTCGAGGTTAAGCAATGTTCTATTAATGGAAAGAGATTGGCAGGGAGTCTATCGGACTTTTATGGAATAATGTCCAATGTATCCTGGACTGGGATATTTGTGAACAATGAAACCACATCAAAACTTACCAGGATGTCATTGGGTTTTGTTTTGATTTTTGCAATTTTGCTCACAAAATCGATAGAGTTCTTGATGTGAGAATCATTGAGACCAGTGAGTTCTTGGAGGGGTTTGGTGAGGTAGCGAGCTAATTGGTAGGTGGGTCCACCGATATTGCTGACAATGGGGCGTAGGGGCACTGATTCTTTATGAATCTTGGGAAGACCGTAGAGTCTGGAAGCCGAGGATTCCCGAGGGATTAGGTATTTAATAGTTTCAGAAAGGAGACCTGCATTCTTGAGAAGAGAGGATATTTTTTTCTCTATGGTGGAGGTTAGGTTGCGTTTGAGTTTTTTATAAACGTTGCAAGAGAACATAGCATTGACCTTATTACAGTAGTCTTCCTTGTCCATTACCACTGTGGCATTTCCTTTATCCGCCGGCAGAATTAGAATGTTATTATTATAGAATGTTATTATTCTCAAATTTCGGAGTGCCAAGCATTCTTCTCTGCTGATGTTTTGGTTGGGAAGTTTTGCCTTGCGGAGATGTTGACTGACCGTTGTCTAATGTCGTTGCTTGCTTCGGGTGGGAGGTGGAAGATAGCCGTTTCAATTTGGCTGATAATTTTTTCCGTAGGATTGCTAGTGGGAGTGACCGCGAAATTGTGTCCTTTTGAAAGTACAGAAATTTCGGATGGGGACAGGACCTGACTGCTAAGGTTCTTGACTGTGTGTGTTGGAGACGGGATTTCAACCTATGGAATGATTTTATTGTATTTTTCTTTCTGTTTTTGTTTTCTCGCCTCAGCAGAGCGGACAGCTTGTTCGTGTGTAATACGATCAAGTGTTTGCCACAGCTCCGGCTTCAGTGAGTCAGAAAGAGAAAGATGTAACCCAAAAAGTTCTTGGGAAGTCTCGGCTATGCTTTTTTTGGTTGCCGAGATTCTTTCTTTGACTAACCGTAAAGATGCTTGTCGGAGGATGACTTTTGCCTGGCTGGAGGGTGACAAAGGATTTTTTAATTGAAAGCATTTAGGTACCACCTGATGGTCACGGCACCGTTTTAAAAATGCTAAAGGAGTACAGTTGGACGTGCAAGGACTTCCTGAGCTTGGTAAATAAATTTGCCGACCCTAGGAGAGCCTCTCCGTGAAGGCGTTTTATTCTAGTTTTAAGACTTTCGTGGCCATTGATATCGTTAACCGAGAGAGTTTCCGGATGGATGCCACGTGTGTGTTGAGCACTTTGCCGACGTTTCGCAAACATTGCAGCTTGCATCATCAGGGCTAGGAGCTCCGATTCTGAGCTCTCTTCGGTTGCGGTAGTCCTTATATACCCCCGTTGTTCCTGGTGGGGAGAGGAGGGATTGATTTAGTCAGCCAATCAGAATGTTTTAATTGATCGGCCGGTCAATTAAAAAAAATTGATAGTCAAACTTTGGTCAGTTTCGGATACATTCGGTTCGCGAATAATTGTTACTGTTGATCACAATATTAAAAAACCAAATAAATTTGAATAACATCAAAGTTATCCAGAGTTAACCAAAATTTGATTAATTTAATTACTCTCCTCGCAAATTTCATACCCCGCTAAACTAATGCTCCGTTCATATATTCATGTCGATGCGTTCGATGTTCTATTTCAGTGACAGAAAATATCACGTAACCAAAAATACCTCAACGATAGATGCTTTTTAATTACCTCTTAATTACCTATCGTTAAGATATTTTTGAGAGATCGCGTGATATCTATTGATACTTACTACGTTTACATGACCCTATTTAACGCCGAAGTTATAACATTGATGTTATAACTACTGACGTTAGATGCCATGTAAACGTTCTTTTACGACGAAGTTACTAAGGGTGCGTTCCGTTATGCACTGCAAGTACTGTCGCTATGACGTCACAGAAGTGTACTGCAGATGTCGTTCTGTTTTAATTTTGTACACTTTCAAACTGCTACAAAGTTAGAAAATGAAACGTATCATAGTACACTTTCTGCACATATTTGTTGACGTTTCAAAAATAAGTGAGATGGCTAATATAAATAAAAATATAATACATTAATTGAAACTACATTAATAGAAAATATTGATGAAACTGAATCAAGTGACAGTGATTCAGATGTAGAGGTTTTAAAAGAATTAATTGTGCAATCTCGGATGCCCAGAATAAAATGCAAAAATTATGTAGAACACATTGTCTCATCATATTCAGATGTGGATTGCTACGCTTTTTCAGCTTCTTCTACGGTAACTTTTATGTTATAAATCTTATTTTCTTTTACATCAAACAAGGTAACCTCATTATATAAGGAAGCAGCCATCTTTACTACTGTGAGTGCTTTACCTTGTTGATCGCAGTAGCCGCAACAGGAAATATGTCAAAATCAATGACGTCATATACTTCAAGGTAGCACTGCCACAGTACACTGCTACCTATTTCGGAACGCTATTCGTAGTACTGACAATACTTGCAGTGCATAATGGAACGCACCCTAAATCGATACTACGTAGTACTAATCGACGTTACTAATCGAGTGTAAACGTAGTCCATGACACGTCATCATGAAAAAAGCTTTAAAGCTTTCTTATATAAAAAAAACTGCACGAAATATAAATTAATATATCCATATGAAATTATTCACATATGGATCATTTTTCTTTGCTGCTGTAAGGTTTTATCTAAATTTTTAAAGTTTTTTTAATTAAATACTCCATTATGAGATTTTTTAATACTTTTTAAATAAAGGAATCAGCTATATTTTTTTCTTCGAAAATGTAATTAATTCTATTCGAGAACAAAGTCAAGAGATAAATGTCTCTGAGAGATAATGTCTCACGCCAAGTATACGCAGCGCGTACAGCGCGATACGAAGCGTGAGACCGAGACTCTTTACGCAAGACCAAGTTTTAAGAGATCCTTCGATTATCAGATCTCAATAACGGCTGATCAACTTCTAAATAGGATAGCTCAATGGATAGCTTGGGATTGATTTGCATAAGAAAAGTATTTTTATTTTTCTTCTATGTACCTTACGAGCGGAGATATTGTTATGTAAAGTTAGATTTTGACGAATTTAAGATTAAAAAACTCTGTTTTCTTAGTCATCGTATAAGCAATCATCAAGTGTAGCAAGGGAGGTCGTAGTGAGGAGCGAAGAAATGTGCCTCAGAACGTCGTTATTGGTCGTCAAGTGAGCAAAAGGGGCCGCGGTAAGAGGTGAAGTCCGCCATCCTCTTTATCCATCGATAATATTAGTCGATGCTAGTCCATAATACCAATTTAGATATTTACTATCGATACTAAAAATTTTTAATTTAGCCAATGTATCAAATCACGATTTCTTTCTCACGTTACTATTGCGAGGATTGCGAGTATCGTTGACATTTTTGATTAGAATTATATGAGGAGTTAAAAGTCTTTTATTTTCATTATATTTCTAGATACTTCTAAAATTGCCTCTTTGTTTTTTTGAAATATGAAAATATTGGAAATCAAGTATGAAAATAGCAATATATATTTTAAAAGAAATAGAATAGAAAAAAGACGATCAAGAATAACATATTAATTGAAAATATTGGAAATCAAATATAAAAATAATAATATATATTTTTAAAAAATAGAAAAAAGTAACATTAAGGGGATCCTATAGCTGAGCCCGAACTTAGACGATGAAGGTAATGTAGAACATGGAAATTTAGATAGAATTAAAAACGTCGAGTTACCGATGCGATTTTTTAGCCCCGAGCGCACATGACATGCTTTCTCTTTGTGTGCGTACTCGTGTTGTCCTTTTCTGACATGTGAGCAAAAGACAAGGATGTGAGATCGCGCGCACGCACGCGCGTCTAATAAATGGCAGCGACATCTCTCAAAAGATTGGGCAACTATTCCTACACGCTCAGACTGCTCTTTGGATCATTTTCTATGTAAATTTATTACGAGTAATTTTATTATATAAAATCTTTTTTTCTAGACTTTTTTTCTATCTTCCAAATGGACGATATTGTTCCTAAGTCTCTAGGGTAATATTATCTCATTTTGTATATATGTATTATAAAATTTTTGTATCAAGCAAATATTGTCACCAAGTATACAAAAAAATAGATTTTTAAATTTTTTTTTCTTGTTTTTGATATAAAGTCTAGTCTATTACCTTAGATTTTAGTGCATACTTCAATTCTGTAAAAGCATTTCTCATTTTACAAAGCCAATAAAAAGATTTTATTTAATAAAAAATGTTGGTAAAAAAGACAGGTATAGGATCCCTTTAATTGACATAAATCTAAATTTTCATTACATTTATAGATTAAAATTGTCTCTTAATGTTCTTTTGTTTCTCGAAGTATGAAAATATTAGAAATCAAATATGAAAATAACAATGTAGAGTTTAAAAGAAATAAATTTTTTTAAAGAATTATATTAGGAGTACAATATACAAATAAGTTTCTGCTGTTTTTTATCAAAAATTGAGCATTTATTGTGAAAGAACGGTATCTAATGTTTTATTCAAAGTATTGTCCATCGCTAACCACTACTTTTTCCCATCTTTCTGGTAGCATTTGAATTCCACGTCGGAAAAACGACACGTCTTTTGAGGCTATCCAAAATCGTTAATATTTCAAGGTTATGTTGTTGACAGATGTCCAACCTTATGACATGACGTTTTACATCAGACAATTTTAACCATATGTAGGCATGCGCTTATTTCCGTTCCGCGTGGTTGCCGCCATGTTGACCGCTGCGTGGGGGCAAAACCAATGGAATGCCTCCAGGCTAGGACCACAGTCAGAAACTTTGTCACCTCCCTGAAGTCGAACAGCTCGACCAGAAAAAGTTATTCATTTTCCTAATAAAGTTTATATAGTTAAGGATTACTTAAAAGTGAGTTTTTATTCCGAATCGTAAACGTATACATATATCTCGCCAACTCCTTGGCGCTACACATAACTTACTAGTTGCGCCATCTTTTATCAAACGGCGGAGACTTATTTGTACTCCTAATAATATATTTCTAGTTTAAAATTACTTCTCTCTCTCTCTCCCTCTCTCTCTCTTTCTCTCTCTCTCTCTCTTGAATACCAGGAAGTATCGAAATAGAGAATACCAATAACGCAAAGTGTGTTTATTATTTTACGAATCTTCTCTTTTTTTGACTTGTTGATAGGCTTGCTGAATCACACATCGTGATATTCGCACCTTAAGGGGAGGTTCTGGTTCAGAGGCCCGAAAAATAGGGCAATTTGAGGAATTTTTTTTAATGTAAAATAAAAATATTATGCAAATGTATTTTATGGCTTTTATTCGTACATAATTGAAGAATATATTGTAATTTTTGTAAGCAAAATAATTAAAAAATGGCGGCTCCAGCTGTTGATTGGTGAAGCGGCAAGCGGCATTGGTGGACGTGCGCGGGGCGTTCTACAGGCTCACCAGTTGTTCTGAAATGACCAAATGAAAAAGATTATTAAAATAGATAAATTTTGGGGGGCCTTATGATTTTTCGATTTTTAAAAAACGCTCTTATAACAAAATGGCAGCCTTTTTCGTAAAACCCTCGATTTTTCTCTATTTTTTTGCACTTCAACGTTCGAAAAAAATTATTTGCAATAAATTAAAAAAAAAAAACGCTTTCATAAGGCCCCCGAAATTAAATTTCCTTTCTTTTGAGCCGTCATTTATTAAAATCGGTTTATCCGTTGAAGCTGTAGAGCGCCCCGCGCGCCGAAAAATGACGTTTCGAGAAAACACGCTTTTAAGTTAAACGAAGTAAAAATCGTATTAAATTTTTTTTTGTCAACTTACATCTAATCTGCTATTCCAGGACCATACATTATTCCTTCCTCTTCTTCAAAAAGATATTGCTGTTGTACTTGCAACCCGATTTTTTCAATTCTGGCCTTTTTTGCAAACTCCAAGCGCCCGTTTATACCTACTTTCGGGCCGGCGGACTGCATGTTCGACAAGCTGTATCTCGTAAAATACTTTTCTTCCGGTAAAATGCTTTTGCCCACTTATTCTCCACATCATAAGGATTACAATTATGCAAAAAAAAAAATCGATTTTTTTTTTCGATTTTGACCAGAACCTCCCCTTAAGATATTTAATACTACAAAATATGTGAAATCACAAATTACCTTTTTTAAAAAAGGTACAAAAAACCGCCTAGAACAGACAGAAAGAAGAGAAAGAGAGAGAGAGGGGGAGAGAGAGAGAGAAAGATTAAAGCAATCACATATTTATTCGGTTTAGCAACGCCAATTTTGTTTAGCAGCGCCAAGTGTTTAGTATAAAATATTTATTTGTATTGAATTATTTGTATTAAAATATTTGTATAAATCTGTCTATTTAATATTATTATCTTCTCTATTTCTTCCAATTTAATTTTTATTCCAATTTTTATTAAATTAAAAATCAATTGAATACAGAATCATATTATTTATTGGATATAGCATTTTAAATAATTACACCGGCATACAAAAAAAAAAGTGGTCTGTACTTTTGACCAAACCCACCTATCTATATGTATTTTGGCTCGCTGAAACCGAATCTGGAGGTCGTTTAGCCCGTCTACCTCTTGGTTTTGAGTAAATCGCAAAAAATAGCGAAAAATCGCATTAGTAAGTGCGACAAAATTAGGAAAAAATTTTTTTGACTTTCAACAAATAAATTTCTTATGTAGTTTGATGTGCTTAACCCAAATTTGAAGTTTATTGAGCTTTATCATCCATAGTATTGCCGAAAATCGCGAAAATTAGCTCAAATAGTAAAAAAAAACGATTAAAATCGCAACAAATCGCGTTACGAGCGTAAAGCAATTCGGGAAAAAATTTTCTGACCTTAATGAGGTATATTTATTATGTATTTTGATGCCCTGAACCCGTTTTTCAACTTTGTTGAACTTTGTTACCCACAGGTTTTAGCGAAAAAACCGCGTTAACGAGCGTAAAAATCGTTGTTTTCTTATGCTTTTTTCTCTTGTAACGAACTCTTTTATCTTCGAATGATCTATGTAGCGGGTTTCTTTTCCTCTTCACTCCGGTCTGAATCGTTTCCCTTTTTAACGTCCAACAGAAATCTGCCATCATATTAATATCCCACCTTCCTTGGTACCGCTGCTCCATTTCACTTATGTCTTGATGGAATCGTTCTCCTTGTTCTTCGCTGTAGTCTCCGAGATTTTGAGGAAAGTAGTCAAGATGCGAGTGTAGGAAGTGCACTTTTAGACTCATCAAGCAACCTAATTTTTTGAAATTCTTCAACAAATCTTCAACCAAATTTCGGTAATCGGCACTTTTTTGATTTCCCAAAAAATTCTGAGAGACACTTTTGAAACTTAGCCATGCTCCTTGTCATTCATTTGCTTAATAAAGTTTTCATCTTGAAAAAGCGTACGAATTTAGGGACCATCGAAAATACCTTCTTTCAATTTTGCATCACTTATAGCGGAAAACTTCAGTCCTAAATACCCAAAACAGTTACCATTTTTATCTAGAGCTTCGACATATTGTTTGATCAGTCCGAGTTTGATATGAAGAGGCGGTAGTAAAATTTTGGAGGGATCAATCAATGGTTCGCGTATGATGTTCTTTGATCCTGGATGAAACTCGGTTCTTATTGGCCAATCTTTCTTAACATAGTGATTTATCCTATCTCTACTATCCCACAAACATAAAAAGCAGGGGTTTTTCGTGAAACCCGATTGTTGACCTAGAATCAGGGTTGCAATTTTTAGATCACCGCAAATCTTCCATTGATGTTCATACGCTTTTTCAAGATGAAAACTTTATTAAGCAAATGAATGACAAGGAGCATGGTTAAGTTTCAAAAGTGTCTCTCAGAATTTTTTGGGAAATCAAAAAAGTGCTGATTACCGAAATTTGGTTGAAGATTTGTTGAAGAATTTCAAAAAGTTAGGTTGCTTGATGAGTCTAAAAGTGCACTTCCTACACTCGCATCTTAACTACTTTCCTCAAAATCTCGGAGACTACAGCGAAGAACAAGGAGAACGATTCCATCAAGACATAAGTGAAATGGAGCAGCGGTACCAAGGAAGGTGGGATATTAATATGATGGCAGGTTTCTGTTGGACGTTAAGTAGGGAAACGATTCAGACCGGAGTGAAGAGGAAAAGAAACCCGCTATATAGATCATTCGAAGATAAAAGAGTTCGTTACAAGAGAAAAAAAGCATAAGAAAACAACGATTTTTACGCTTGTTAACGTGGTTTTTTGCGATTTTCGCTAAAACCTGTGGGTAACAGAGCTTAACAAAGTTGAAAAACGGGTTCAGGGCATCAAAATACATAATAAATATACCTCATTTAGGTCAGAAAATTTTTTCCCGAATTGCTTTACGCTCATAAACGCGATTTGTTGCGATTTTAATCGTTTTTTTTACTATTTGAGCTATTTTTCGCGATTTTCGGCAATACTATGGATGATAAAGCTCAATAAACTTCAAATTTGGGTTAAGCACATCAAACTACATAAGAAATTTACTTGTTGAAAGTCAAAAAAATTTTTTCCCAATTTTGTCGCACTTACTAATGCGATTTTTAGCTATTTTTTGCGATTTACTCAAAACCAAGAGGTAGACGGGCTAAACGACCTCCAGATTCGGTTTCAGCGAGCCAAAATACATATAGATAGGTGGGTTTGGTCAAAAGTACAGACCACTTTTTTTTTTTGTGTGCCGGTGTTATCCAAGGCAATATTCATAGTCTGTTCTTATTTTAAGACGGTCTGAAGCAATGTCTTAAGATGCTAATACGACTCTGTGATTGGTTTAATTATGATTGTACTTAAGATTGTCTTAAATAAGAATCAATTACAATTATCGACCAAAGAGTAATAATAAAGTCATAAATTTTTTGGTTTGCATAAATACCCATTTGTGGCGATTGTAGCTCAGAGTGATGTGCGTTGTCTTAACGAGCCGAAGACCCGAGTTCAAATCCGACCAAGAATTATCGATTTTTATTCGATCGCCACCTCTTGGAAAAAAACAACGACAAAAACACTGAGAATATATGTAATCACCTGGCCCTCCAAGATTTCGGAGATTAAGGCGTCAGGCTTTTTACAAGTGCCGGTTCCCTGGCACTTGTAAAAAATCTACACTTACCAAAAAAATCTAGCGGAAAGCTAGATTATCGTACAACGAAGGACATTTTAAAAGCGAACTATATATACAGGGTGTCCCATGTAACCTGACAAATCGAAATAACTAAAAAAATACGCATTGGACGACATAATATGCAATATAAAAGTTGTTCCTGTCGAAGAGCGTCGTCGAATGATACCAAAATTGACCCTGCCCCCGCTCCCCTAGGGGTAGGGTGGGGGGCAACTTTTAAATCTCAAACGGGAACCCCCATTTTTTATTGCAAATTCGGATTCTCCATAAAAAAATAAGTAAGTTTTATTCGAAACACTTTTTTTGATTCGTGACAGATGGCACTGTAAACGATGAAATAGAAAGATAGTGGGTAACGAAAGATTGAGACTGGGCATTGGATAACAATTTTTAAGAAAATTTTAGTAATTTTTATAACAATTTTTGAGGAAAGTACCTAACGAATCAAACTCCTCTCGAAGTACTATCAATAAAATATGGACCGATAAGTTTATCGCCAATTATTCCACACCAAACATTAACCGACCAAGGACGCTGATGGTTTACTTCTCGAATCCAGTGTGGGTTCTCTTCACTCCAATAATGCATGTTATGGCGATTAACTTCAATAATTAATTAAGCACCTCTTCTAATTGTAAGTAGAGAGGCAAGTGTCGAATAATCTTGTTGCAACTGAAGTCCGCGCCTACACAATTATGAGCACAGACCATAGAGAACCGCCGAAATGGATTATCTTACTATAGAAGAAAAAATTGAAATGGTTTACATTTACGGCGAAAGTGGGAGAAATTTTGATGATGCAGTCAATCTTTATGCTGAGCGTTTTCCTGACAAAGTACGATCACGGTCTTCTTTTGTTCGAGTTATTAAACAGTTTTCTACTGAAAGGAGTGTAAAGCAGAAAAAAAGAACGCGTGCAGCTACTGTTTGTGGAGAAAACAATCAAGTAGCAGTCCTAGCTGCTGCAGCTCATAATCCACATGCGAGCACACGAGAAATATCACACCAATCAGGAATTTCTCGTATGAGTGTTTGGAGAATACTGAAGCTACACAAATTTCATCCTTATCATGTGTCCATGCATCAGGAATTAGAAGGCAATGATTTCCAAAACCGATTAACGTTTTGTCACTGGGCAGTTCATCAAATACAAACAAACCAGAATTTTTTTGCCCGTGTACTGTTCTCCGATGAGTCAACATTTACAAACCACGGTGAAGTTAATCGCCATAACATGCATTATTGGAGTGAAGAGAACCCACACTGGATTCGAGAAGTAAACCATCAGCGTCCTTGGTCGGTTAATGTTTGGTGTGGAATAATTGGCGATAAACTTATCGGTCCATATTTTATTGATGGTACTTTGAATGGCGAAAAATACAAAAACCTGCTTGAAAACGAACTACCAGGATTACTTGAAGACCTGAGCATCGAATTGCGACAAAACATGTGGTTTCAACATGATGGTTGTCCAGCACATTATTCGTTAGCAGCACGCGAAGTATTAAATCGAGTTTACTGTAATCGCTGGATCGGTAGAAAAGTTACGGTGAATTGGCCAGCCAGATCGCCTGACCCTACCTCGCCAGATTTCTTTTTATGGAGTTACCTAAAAGATGTTGTTTTTAAAGAAACGCAAACCACCCGCGAAAATATGATGCAACGAATAAGGAATGC
Organism: Crematogaster levior; assembly: GCA_901521435.1. Taxonomy (NCBI): domain Eukaryota; kingdom Metazoa; phylum Arthropoda; class Insecta; order Hymenoptera; family Formicidae; genus Crematogaster; species Crematogaster levior. Next base: position 312,179 of record CABEGB010000823.1, on the reverse strand, counting down.
TTGCACCGCAATTACACCAGACATGCTTTTAAGATGCAGGCATTTGCAGCGTGCAGGCATTTGCAGCACGAGTCAACAAGTGCATCGAAGTTGGCGGTCATCAATTTGAACATTTAATTTAATCGAATGGTGAGATGCAAGGGAACTCACCGAAAACAAGCACCCCGAAGGTGAGAGGCGAGGGGACTCACCGAAAACAAGCACCCCGAAGGTGAGAGGCGAGGGGACTCACCGAAAACAAGCACCCCGAAGGTGAGAGGCAAGGGGACTCACCGAAAACAAGCACCCCAAAAGTGAGAGGCGAGGGGACTCACCGAAAACAAGCACCCCGAAGGTGAGAGGCGAGGGGACTCACCGAAAACAAGCACCCCGAAGGTGAGAGGCGAGGGGACTCACCGAAAACAAGCACCCCGAAGGTGAGAGGCGAGGGGACTCACCGAAAACAAGCACCCCGAAGGTGAGAGGCAAGGGGACTCACCGAAAACAAGTACCCCGAAGGTGAGAGGCGAGAGGAGTTTGATTCGTTAGGTACTTTCCTCAAAAATTGTTATAAAAATTACTAAAATTTTCTTAAAAATTGTTATCCAATGCCCAGTCTCAATCTTTCGTTACCCCCACTATCTTTCTATTTCATCGTTTACAGCGCCATCTGTCACGAATCAAAAAAAATGTTTCGAATAAAACTTACTTATTTTTTTATGGAAAATCCGAATCTGCAATAAAAAATGGGGGTTCCCGTTTGAGATTTAAAAGTTGCCCCCCACCCTACCCCCAGGGGAGCGGGGGCAGGGTCAATTTTGGTATCATTCGACGACGCTCTTCGACAGGAACAACTTTTATTTTAGATATTATGTCGTCCAATGCGTATTTTTTTAGTTATTTCGATTTGTCAGGTTACATGGGACATCCTGTATATTAGGTATACAACTTTGCTTCCGCCGTTTTCCTATAGATGGCTTTAGCGGTAAGTGGTGGTCGAAATAAATAGATCATAGATGTCATATAATAAACTTGGGCATCTGTCAACATAACCCCATAGAAACATTAATCGATTTAGGTCTGCATCATAAAGTTATTCTCGATTGAAAATGTCAGTTTACGAGCCAAATTCTCGTCATTTGCGGGAGGTTTTAATTTTCTGCTTCAATATGAAGAAATCTGCGGCTGAGGCTCATCGAATGCTCTCAAATACTTATGGCGTGACCGCTATTAGTGAAAGAACGTGTCGTGAGTGGTTTCAACGCTTCAAGAACGGTGATTTTGACGTCGAAGACCGGCATAGCGGTGGAATAGAGAAGGTTTTCGAAGATGCAGAATTGGAAGCATTACTTGATCAAGACTCGTGTCAAAATCAAGAAGAATTGGCACGGTCATTGGGAGTGATGAGACTCATCAAGCCATTTCAAAACGCTTCAAAGCCATGGGAATGATTCAGAAGCAAGGAAATTGGGTGCCGTACGAGTTGAAGCCGAGAGATGTTGAACGGCGTTTGTTTGCTTGTGAACAGCTGCTTGAAAGGCAAAAACGGAAGGGATTTCTGCATCGCATTGTGACTGGGGACGAAAAATGGGTTCATTACGATAACCCCGAGCGCAGAAAATCATGGAAGTTCCCGGCCATTCTTCCACGTCGACGGCCAAACCGAATATTCACGGCTCCAAGGTCATGTATTTGATGGGACCAGCTCGGCGTAGTGTATTATAAGCTGTTAAAACGACTGAAACAATCACAGGCGATCGGTATCGAACGCAATTGATGCGTTTGAGCCGAGCATTGAAAGACAAACGGCCGCAAGACAACAAGAGACACGATAAAGTAATTTTGCAGCATGACAATGCTCGACCCCATGTTGCGAAAGTGGTCAAGACATACTTGGAAACGTTGAAATGGGAAGTCCTACCCCACCCGCAGTATTCTCCAGATGTTGCTCTCTCTGACTATCACTTGTTTCGATCAATGGCACACGGCCTGGCTGACCAGCACTTCCGGTCTTATGAAAAAGTAAAAAATTGGATCGATTCGGCGCGTGGATCGCCTCAAAAGATGACCAGTTTTTTCGACGCGGAATTCGTACGCTGCCCGAAAGATGGGAGAAAGTAGTGGCCAGCGATGGACAATACTTTGAATCATAAATGTATAACCAGTTTTTTACAATAAAGCCTCGAATTTCGGAAAAAAACGGCGGAAGCAAAGTTGTACTGAAAAAACTGTTTTTTATAACTTTTGTAACGTAGCAGAAAATATCGAGAATTAAACGCATAAATATTCGTAGATCGAGTACTGAATACAGCTTGGGGGCAGGCTTGCGCACCTCAGGCGGGCCGACAAGCCAAGTAGTAACGCCGCGATATTTCCGACGTCCCCACCACTGACCGCGCTGTCTCTCCCGCGCGTCTCAACGTGCCTACTCTTACATACGCTCGAGGAGCAGTGTTGCTACATGGGTCGCGTTCTGGCGCATGCGTACTGAAACGAGGCCTCAGTAACGTATCATTATTATAAGAAAAATGGTGCATTAGAGCCTTTGCTTCAATATTTAAAATAACCAAAGATTAATAAAAAATATAAAATAAGATGTGTGTGTTTGTATGTACATTTGCATGCACATGTACATACAAACACACACATCTTATTTTATATGTATGTACATATGTATGTACATATATATGTACATTATTATTTAAAGTATTATATTCATAATTAGAAATATTTATGTGAAGAATAAGGGAGAAAAAAGGAGAAAAGGAACAGAAATATTAAATGATAAAATACATTTTTTAAGTAATTAAAAATAAAATAATTTATTTGGCAGAATCATAAAGAATACCAACATTTGTTGCAAGGGTAAGGAAAAACTGCCAAAAACCTTACCAGTATTCATAAAAATACATATTTTTACAAAATAAAAAAGTATTCATTTTTTATGTAATTATACAGTTATATTTACATACATGTAATAATGTAGTTAACATTATACAAAATAAAATATTTTTTTTTAATAATCTAGACAAAAAGAAAATAAAAACACAAATAATAAATAATTAAATATATATAACAAATCTATATATATAATCTATATATATAATAATTATAATAAAAATAAAAAACTAAACTTTTTCATGTACGCATCCGCTACAAAAAATAAATTCTGAAACTGAAAATAATGGTTAATAATACAAATAAACATAAAAAAATAAACTTCTCAGGTACATAGTTTCAGGTACGGATCCGGAACAAAAAATAAATTCTGTAACTGAAAACAATGGTTAATAATACTAATAAAAATAAAAAATTAAACTTCTCAGGTACATTGTTTCAGGTACGCAACAAAAAATAAACTCTGCAATTGAAAATAATAATTAATAATATTAATAATAATTAGAATGTTTAAAAATAAATGTCACAAATATTACACAAACATTGCATAAATATTGCACAAGTATTACATTAAAAAATAAAAATAAAAACGTCAAAATAAAGATTACAATATTAAATCCATCAGAAGGAAAAAACATTATTTTGATTTTAAATTTTCCGCATTGTGTAATTCTAAATGTCTGGGCTCGACTTCAAAATTTATGCAATTAGTTCCTTGAGTTTTAAAACTTGATCTAGTAATGCAAATTGCGGAAACTGTATCATTAAATAATCGATTCCGTTTCTTATTTTTTACATCTGAAACTATTGAAAAAATTCGTTCAGCTTCAGCATTTGAATGTAGAAGAGAAAATACTGCCTCGATTAATGACTCTAAAGTTACAAACATTTTGTCACCATTACAATCTTTAAATTCAAAAATTTTTTTCCACATATCTTCAATATTTAAAAAAGCTAATTCTTTCTTTTCTGTGTGATTGAACACTGAAGGCAAAATTGTCCATTCAAACGCTAATTTTGTAATATTAATTTGCCCAATGCGCACAGCAATATCTGTTAAATTACTAATTTTTAATCTGCCTTCATCATATAACGCTATTTCAGGATCTATAAAAGTTAATAATTTAAAAAAGTTATCATTATATGGCAAGCGTTTTAACATTTCTTTAACTGCGGTTTTATAAAATTCTAAACATTTTAATTTAAATTCTTGTGCGCATTCTAAAGATTGTGCTGCCAAAAATCTTTCACAGTCGGGCCCCACATATATATCATTAAGCTGTAATATGATTTTTTCATCGTCTACGTTTAAAGTAGCGATGTCCGCCAAAGCCTCGGGAACAACGAAATTGCGTGCTAAATGCCGTATTAAATTTTGACTACTTTCAAATAATTTATGAATTAAAATTGTTCGTGCTTGAAAAAGCGCATTGAAATTATTAAAAATGTTTAATGAATATTTTAAAAATAATAAATATAACTTAATTGAATCATCGTTTAAATGTGATAAAATTATATTCGCGGATTGTAATTTATCTTGTACTACTGCTAAAATAAAAAAATTTTTTAAAACTTCCCAATTATCAAGAAGTCTAACCACACATTTATGCAAAACGAGCCATCGTGTATTTGATAATTTTAAAAGTTTATTTTTTTCAATATCAAAAAAATCTTGAAACTCGCGTAAAATTGCAGATCTTTTTGCACTGCCCGATATGTAATTTACAACATTTTTAATTAAATTCTCGCAAGATTCAGGTAATTTTTCACAAGCTTTACTAGCTATGATCGCAGAAGAATGGCAAATGCATTTTAATAATATTAAACCCGGTACTTCTAACTGTAATAATGATGCAAAAGAATTATGACGTCCAATCATGACTGAAGCATTATCGCTTGCCATTCCAATAATATTTTTTATAGGAATATTTTTATCTTCTAAAACTTTTTTAAAACTTTCAAAAATCTTTATCGCAGAACAATCTGTAGCATCTAAATGTATTAAATCTAATAATTGGGTTTTAATTTTTTTATCAAAAGGTGATACATATCGTACAAGAAGACACATAATTTTAAAATCTGCGATATCTGTGCTTTCATCTACTAAAATGGAAAATTTAGTATTTCTTAAAATTTTAACAAGTTTCTCTGTTTCATATTTAGCTATTATGTGTGTATTAATATTAGTACATTTAGATCGAGCCAGTGAAAGATCGTGTGCAATTTTTGAATCTATGAAAATTGTTTTTAATAACGGTATTAAATGATCCGCGGTATAAAATGCAACATTATGCTCAGCAAAGAATGCTGATAATTTAATTTCTGCAGTTTTTACTAATTCTTTATGTGTTTTTTTATTATCATTACTATTATCTAAATCACTATTATCGAGACTTTGACAGTTTATTGTTTCTATGTGTTTAGCCGTTTGTGAATGGCGCATTAAATCTGTTTTTGCACATCTGATGGATGTATCACACAAAAGACAAACTGCTTTATTTTCTGTAGGATGAGGAGCCAACCATCCTTTAAAATTATTATCTTCTAACCACGAATAATTAAATTGTCTTACTTTTTTAATCGCTCCTTTTGAACTCATTTTAAAATCTATGAAAGTAATATAAAAAAAAATAAAACAAAATATAATATATACAATAAAATTTATAAAATATGACAGAAATAATATCACAGAAATAATATCACAGAAATAATATCACATACTAATTATTATTAAAACTAATTCTAAGTATTAATAATACTTTAATAACATACAACTAATCACTTACCTTAATAATTAACCGCCTTCGTCCCGCCTGATAACCTCTTCATCCCGCCAAAACCCAGTATTTCGCGCCCACACGTAGCCACTGCGTACACCACTGGATTAACGGCTGTAGCCATTGCGCATGCGCCAAAACGCGACCCGTGTAGCAACACTGTCGAGGAGACTTCTCTGCCAGCGTGGTAGGCGAGAGTGGGGGAAGCTTCCCCGCTACGAATGAAGGAAGTCGAATAAACGCAATAGCCAAGCGTGGCTACTGGACCGCCAGTTGTGTACGGCTGTACGCCTAGCTTGTTGGGGGTATCAACTTTTAATTAATGCAATTAATTTAAGATGAGTGGAATAAGGGTACACAAAGGTTAAATCATGTAAAAAATTAGTCAGTATGAATTTTTTTACAAATTTTCGAAAACAAAAAAACAAAAAAACTTTTTTTGGAAATTTTTTTAAAATCTCAAATTTAACGAGTAATTTATGCAAAATTGTAAAAAAAGTCGAAAAAATTGGTTTTTTCCACTTTGATGAAGATTAGATAATGTTCAGAAACAATGCACTTATTCCTTTAATTCTTTTGGAAAACTTTGTTCAATCGGTCCGGAAAAACGGTTCGATGGATCGATTTGAAAATTTACATTTTTGTTGGGGGTCTACTAAGCTGCAAAAAAACCTAGAAACATCAGTCTCCCCATCAATATTTATAAATAAAAGATAAATTTTCTAAAAAACCGTAAAAAGTCATTTTTTTTGTATGTTTTTCATATCCATATTGAGGGTAAAAAAAAATTTTTTTTCAAAAATCCATGAAATCACCTTGAAGGAAATTTATTCCAGTTTTCAAAACCATCCTTACTTTTTCTGTGCGGTCACTGGTTGCTGAGATATCGATGGTCAAAGGCAAAAGGATCCTTTTTCAGTCCTTTACAGTCGAATATCTCAGCGGAAAATTGACTTAGAAGGATAAACCAAAGCGCAAATTAAAGCTGAATAAACAAGCTAACTGACCTTTATACTCGTTTAACTCAAAAAAATTTTCCCAAGCCCGTAGACTCTCGGAAAAAAAGTAAAAATTTTGGAAAATTTTTGTCTTGCGCTATTCCTCATAATTGCGCGATAACCGTTGCTCATAAAATTTTTGGACCAAAAGATTTCAAAACTAGAAACTTGAAGCTTTAAAATGCTTTTTATTTCATCTTGATACGACCATTTTTCACTGAGATACAGCACTACAAAAAATAGCAAAAAAATTGGCAAAATTTTTTGTTCCCTTAATTTTTTGGATTAGTGTATATTAAAGTTGTTTTTTACAAGAGTTCTTTTTTGAACGCGTTGTCTCGCGATGCGTATATTCGGCCTTTTTTGTACCTTTTTTTTAAAAAAGGTAATTTGTTGTGTCAAGTTTACTTCAGTACAATCGACAACTTGGCTTCTGCTATTTTACAGAATCATTGAATCAAAATTATAACCATTTCACTGTACACTTGGTTTATCTTGCTAATAAATTAAATTAAATTAACTAAACAATTACAGCTGTCTAAGATAATAATGTAAATTAGCTTTATGACTGTCTTATTGAATTAAATTTTTAGCTTGTTTTACACAAATAAAATGTTTTAAAAAATCTCAAAATTTTATTGAAAGAATTACGACAGTCAAAGAGAGAGAGAGAGAGAGAGAGAGGGGAGGGAGGGAGGGAGAGGGGGAAGAGAGAGAGAGTAGAGTTCGCTATATATAAGATTGAATTCACTTAACTCAAGTTGCTTCAATCAAGTTGTTTCAACTGTCAATAACCTTTTTCTTCTTTTCTAAATTTTTAAAAATTCTTTTATAGTTCAAAAGTATTTTGTACGGAGAATATACTTATAATTTTCATATATTATATTATTTAAATAAAAATTCAGTAAATCAGTAAAGAAAATTATTATACATTTATTCTTATTAACAATTAAATCAATCATTAAAAGTAAAAAAAATAATATTATCATATTTCATATATAATATTAGTTCAAATAATTTTATTTTGCCAGTGAACAGTAATCAACAATGTTTCTATATCTTTGACCTGTCTGGCCAGTTTATTAATAGTTTATTAATCACAACATTTCGGACTCAGGTTTAGGCTTTTCTCAAGTGAAGAACGTTACATATAATAATGCGGAATGAACAACTAATATATATCGGACTTGTTGACATTGCGTCCAAACCATATCAATCTTGCAACTATTGGAATCGCAAATATCAATAAGTGACCAAAGAAATAAATATAAACTCAATATATATAAAACTTACAAATTATGTGCGTCATACAATTAAATCCAGTAGATAACAAAACAACATTACTTCGTATAGATCACATTACAATATGAGGACATTTTAGTGCGTTAGAAATATACAGTCGAAAGAATAAAATCCGGTAACGGGAGTAAAAAGATAAACAATAAATAATAAATATATTCTAGTTTTAAGGCTTTCGTGGCCATTGATTATCAACCAAAAGGGCTTTCGGATGGATGCCACGTGCAGACCCAGCGCCACACAATGGAGGAAATCTGAGAATATCGGTCAAAAATGTATTTTGTGCAATAATTTTTTACATTAAAATAAAATACATAACCTTTTTCAGAATAAATCAAAGTATTTAGAAACATTAATGTAAATAATATAATTGTAAAATTAAATGTGATTTTGCTTCCTTAAAAGTAAGTAACTTTTGCCAATTCTGAGGGAAATATATTTAGTCAATTTAAAATGTAAATAAAAAAAAAAGTATTTATCACAATTCATTATGCATAAAGCCATTTTATACGTATTACTATGTAGAATACACAGGAAATAATTGAAGCATATTGATTACATTTCTATTTGTTAAATTTTGTCAAAATAAACCAATAATTTAAGACTTAAAAATGGAAAAATATCCACTTTTAAACTCATTTTTCATTAACATAGACAGCCGCAGACAGCTCGGCATTTGTATGAAACTCATCTTTGAAATGTCCTTGAAATGTTCGTAAAAAATTATTTGCTAATATTTGCTAGTTTAGAAGATATGAGTAAAATAAACAATTTTATTTTGGAAAAACCGAGTAGCGTGACGCGTGACTCTAAACAGACGCGGATCGGCCGCGAATAAAATCTTGTAGTTTAATGTTTCCTTTCCAGGGTGCCTATTCCGTACACGTTTATCGACAACTATCGCTATCGTTAACTGACGACAGCCAATAGCAATTCGCGCTTTCTTCTAGAATCGTTCTTGTATTGGATATCGTTAAACTAACGACACCGACGACTATCGAGCGTGTACAGAATCGAGCCCCAGGCGCGGAAACATGCTTAGAATTGCAATTTGTTTGGTATGTAGGAGCTAAAAAAATTCTGTAAAATATTAGAAAATTTATATTCCTTCAAACAATTACACCGTCCAGTAAATTTTTTCGATATTAAGTGTATATTTTAAAACTAATATTGTGTAGCAATTTATAATTTGTGTATTTTCACAAGTTGGCGTTGCATATAAATACAATAGAACTCCCCGTGTTAGTAAACCGCACGGAGCTGTGTTTGCTAACGCGGTGACCCCCCACTCTTGCTAACTGTAGGACCGTAAGAAAGAAATCGAGCGTTGCCCGCGCGACATACGCATGCAAGTCAAGACCAACGGATTCGTGGGCGTGGAGGAGAAGTATTAATTTTATTATCGCGGAGTTTACCAGCGCGGAGTTCTACTGTACAGCAATCTCGTATCCGTGCAACCGACCGATTCGTTTTTGACTTTTCGGTAACGTCGCAACGAGAAACAAGGCAGCAATCTCTGTTAACGCTGATGCAATAAAGATTATCATTAGATTTTGTGTAAATTGATTGATATTTCATCGGTTTTTTCTATAATTGATAGATTTTACTTTTTAAATTTCTTTCTGTCATTACTAGTACTATAAATAAATACGATAAATAAATACGATAAAATCGATTAAAAATGGAATTTTTTCAAATAGAATATAGCACGTTATGTACGTGGCTGTGGAAATCACGGGATAAACAAAAAATAAAAATACATATTTTAATGGAGAACATACAAAATGAAAATAATTTTAGCAAAGATCAATTGGCACAAATAAAGAAAAAACTGAATGAACTTTTTATGCCTATTTATGGGAGACAATGGAATAGTAGCAAGCGAAATCACCATATATTTAAACAGAAATATAGTGATTTTATGCAAAAAAAGTTTAAAGTTGTATTATATTTCATCAACTCGTAGACTCAGACATAAGGAAAATAGTTCGTCTACCTTGAATTCTATTCCACATCAAAAAGATTGTGGTCGGCCAAATTAACGTTTGAAAATAGCTCTGACCGAACAAAAAGAAGAAAAATTGTAGAGCTTCGCAAATCTTACAGCGAAGAACAAATTGAGAAGGCCTATGAACTCAATAAGAGAACTCAACCTGTTCCTACTACTGACAAAGAAATTACGAATAATACGTTTTTAAATGTAAGTCTGGCCATGTACATGGATCTTCATTTATCAAGGGCAAAATATGAGACACTTCGAGAGTATAATCTGCTTTTATTTGATACTAAAACTTACCCTTCTTACGAAAAAATAAGGTCTGCAAAACAATTTTGCTATCCTGAAAATATAGAGATATCGGAGTACGGTGCAAGCATCAAATTACAATCTTTGATTGACCATACAGCCCGTAGAATAGTAGAATCACTGCCAACATCGGAATTAGATATTTTGAATGGTAAAGAATTTGTGTTGTACGGCAAATGGGGAATGGATGGTGCTTCGGGACAGCAGACTTTTAAGCAAAGATGGACTTCTAGTAACTCGGAGAAAGTAGTTGAACTCGAAGAAAACCTTGCTTTGGAAGAAATATCCGATAAATCAATATTCATGATTTCAATGGTCCCGTTACAAATAACTTCTCATGATAATGAAATAATGTGGATGAATGATCGACCTTCGTCGGTTAGATACTGTCGTCCGATAAAATTTACCTTTATGAAGGAAACATCTTCTTCAACACTGCAAGAATATAATTATTATATGCAAGAAAATAATAATTTAATGCCAACTGTAGTGACAATAAAAGAAATTTCAATCACCATTACCCATAACAATGCACCATGATTGATGGAAAGGTATGCAATGTCCTAACCAGTCAAAAGTCTAGTGCTTCATACAATATTTGCGGAGCAAAACCAAATGATATGAATAATTTAGATCGAGTAATGGCATTAACAGAAAACGAAGAAAATTGTAAATTTGGTCTTTCGACATTACATTGTTGGATTAGATTTATGGAGTGTCTATTGCATGTGTCTTATAATTTGGAATTCGAAAAAAGCTATGCTTCTGGAGAACATAAAATATTAAAAGATAAAAGGAAAAAACAAATTCAAACGGCTCTGAAATCGGAATTATCAATTAGCGTCGATTTTGTTAAACAAGGATTCGGGACTACAAATGATGGCAATACAGCAAGACGTTTTTTTTCCGAACCAGAAATTGTAGGGAAAATACTCGGGGTAAATGTAAATATAATTGAACGATTTGCAAATATATTGCAAGTAATTTCGAGCGGTTTCGAAATTGATACAAATAAGTTCAAAGAATATTCACTCGAAACCGCAAAATTATTTATAGAGCACTACGGTTGGTACAAAATGCCGCCTGCAGTGCATAAAGTGTTGCTACATGGCAGCAAAATAATGCAACAATTTAATGTACCAATTGGTCGCCTTTCAGAGGAAGCACAGGAAGCCAACAATAAATTCTTTAAAGAAGCTCGTGCTCACAATAGCAGACTCTGCTCCCGGAAGGCCAACAATGAGGACGTAATGCATTATTTACTTGTTGCATCAGATCCAGTAATTAGTTCTTTAAGATTGAAAAAAGATAAGAAATATGAAGAATTGTCAGAAAAAGCAAAATCATTATTGAAAAATGTTGCCCTCCAACAGACAAGTCAATTTGAACATTAAATTATAGTTCAAATATAATTCTTTCACCCCGAATAGTGAGAGGCAAGGGGACTCACTTAAGGGGGAATATCACCTTGTGTGCCGAAAAAGTAGGGTCATGTTTCGGAACGTATTATGAAAGAAAAGATTTATTAAAAAACGGGTTCGTGCATATAAAAGTACATGTCTTGAAATATATAAAAAAATTTTTTTCGGATTTAAAAAAAACAAAATGGCGGCGTATGAGGTCTCGCAGTAGGCCGCTTTTTTTCGAACACCGCATCGGGCGAACAGCTACAGGCCGTATTTTTGCACCTAGAACAAAAATTCAAAATTTTTCTTAAAATATAGCCCAAAATCTAGTGCACATCGGGCCATTTTGTCGAAAAATTGTTTTGAAACGAAATGGCGTCAATTTGAATTTTTTTTGTCATTTTCTTCAAAAAAATCGCTCTAAAATTGGCTGTAAAATCGACAATTTTTAATTTTTCGAAAAAACCGCCCGATGTGCACTAGAAAATCATGTTTTGAAGCTACTGTCAAAAGCGCAAGTCAATCGGATAAAAATTGTAGGCGCTAGGTGTTCGCCCGTCTTGAAAAACATGGTTTCGAGAAAAACGCGTTTAAAGTTTCAAGTAGTCGAATTTCAATGAAATTTGCATTTTACCTCTAATCTGCGATGCCTGCTCCATACAATTGGCCTTCCAAATTGAGGTTGTCTTCATCTTCATCTTTTCTGGACGAAGTTGAAACTCTGCGAGCTTCTTTTGCCTCTTTGGTCAGGGAGCGTTCGGATCGGTCAATGCGGATGGCGTCGGCTTCGAGGCAGAAATTGTAGCAACTCAAGCCAATAACAATGCCTAGCTGCTCCATAACTTTCATGATTGCTGCGAAACCGTCGTTAAAAGATAAAGCGGCAAGATATACTGCCGTGTCGAGCACAGTTTTACCACCAGAAACGGTCTTTGGTGCCATTGACCATACGATGGAATTAAAACATTCGTTTGAATTTTGCGTAAATCGGCCCAAACATCGAGTTAAAAATTCATCCTGGCTTAATTCCTCGTAAATTGGTGTTATTGCTTCAAAGACTTCCAATGGCATCTCCTTTTCGTGCTTATAGTCGTTTCCAGCTGCTTTTTGTGCTTGCCAAGCGCACCATGACTATAATTCGGCTATAAGACTACGTTCGAAAAATCGAGTTTTGGACCCTTTATACTATTTCTACCCCTTCAATCATGCTTGCATATCATTCTTGGATAATTTAGGGAGCGTTTAAGCAAAAAAATAAAAATTCGAAAAAAATAAAGTTACAAGGTGATATTCCCCCTTAAAACAAGCACCCCGAATAGTGAGAGGCAAGGGGACTCACTTAAAACAAGCACCCCGAATAGTGAGAGGCAAGGGGACTCACTTAAAAAAGCACCCTGAAGGAATTTTAAATCGCACTGCTACCTCCACGTGGTAAATTCTGGTAACTACAATCTTGTAGGCTAATCGTAGGCGTAATATTTTCTCTTGCAATTTGAATATAATTTTTCAATCAAATACATGTAAAATATACATGTACAAATACAAATATATGTAATATATACATGTGCATATACAAACACATGTATATATAACATAATGCCATGTTTTCCATTTTGGTCCGCCATATTGGACCCGCCATTTTGAATTTTATAATTCTGACTTCGGATTCGTGTTCTGCGATCCAAAAAACCTATACGTACGAATTTTCAAAAAATTTGTTGTATAATTCCGCGAGTTATTGAATTTTGACCGCTATTTCCAGGTTTCCCCCATTGTGCGCCATGCCGATGTTTCGTGCTATACCGACGTTTCGCAAACATTGCAGCTTGGATCATCAGAGCTAGGAGCTCCGATTCTGAGCTCTCTTCGGTTGCGGTCGTCCTTATATACCCCCGTCCCTGTTAAAGAGGGGGAGTTGGTTTGGTCAGTCAATCAAAATGTTTTAATTGATCGGCTGATCAATTAAAAAATCCGGGAGGGCGGTATACCAAATAGGATTTACTTGAAGACTTTTGTCACGGTCTTCTTTTGGGGTTTGAAGATCACTCTAATGTTATGTTTACTCAAAATTCTGTCAGTGCGCTCTGTCGTACTTTGAAGATACGAAAGGACAGCCGCTTTTTCTTTTCTCTTTCTTCATCTGGTGTTTCGGTTGTTATTGAGACTAGAGATTTTGTTCTTCAATCTCTGGGTTGTCTGATTGATTCTCTTGCTGTTGTATCCATTCTTAATCAAGGCCTGGTTAAGATGATTTAATTCTTTATCCAGGGAGGTTGGTTCAGAGATTGTGAGAGCTCTGTATATCAATGAACTAATAACCGAATTTTTTTGCGAAGGATGGGCACTTGCTCTGCGATTGTAGTGCAGTTCGCGGAGCTTACTGCCTGTGGAAATGTGATCCGGCCCGTCGCTTGCGGATCACAAACCGTCATGCGAATGCAATCTCGGTACTTTCCATCACAGAAAATAAGGTGAACTGTAAATAGTGTATATGTATATTACTCTTTAAAATTTGTATTTTCTTTTAATGTGTTTTGGCAATATACTTGTGTGCTAGACTGTGTAATAACTTGCGTGTAAGTTCATTGCTCTATATCCACAACTTTCCATTGCCGCGCCCAAACATTTTGGTTTTTCGAGCCGGATACCGTCCTACGAACCGGCAGTGCTTAGTGATGTCATCGAGTGTGGTAAAGATCTGACGAAATCTGAAACAAAAAATGGAATCGCTGATTATCACTCAGCAAGAGATTTTACGATTTTCGAGCGTATCGCTCACACGCTCGAAAATCTCAAAAAGACTGGCACGGCCAAGCTCACTGGGTCGTCAATTTTGACCACGCTCAAGCTGCTCAAAAGCAAATAGATAAAATTTGAAGAGCAACACGAGCGAATGCGTAACAAACATTGGAACGAACTCAAGGCACATGATTATGTCCAAGATTTTTACGGAAAGATTGAGAGCGTGTACACCCAACAACGGGCCGCGTAGTCCCCCCGCACTACCTTACCTCGGATCCAGCCGAGTTTCTCCGGCAGATACGAGGACTGACCATCGTTCCGCGATCTCTTCAGGTCTGATTGTCAACGATCCGTCGATCTCCGATATCCTGGCTGCATTATCTTAAGACCAACCTCAAAGGAGAAGCAGAATCCTTGGTGAGAAGCTTGCCGACTACGGAGACAAATTTCGGTCGCGCCTGGGACGCTCTTGTAGAATTCTACGAAAATATTGGCCTGCTCGTGCGGTCTTATTACGCGACGTCTGCCAAAAATTAAAACGGAGTCGTCAGTCGAGCTCCGCAAGCTTTTCCACGCGATGTCAAGCACAGTAGGCTCGCTGGAGAGCATCGAGCGTCCCAGTCTTGAGCAACGAGGACTTGTTCGTCTTCCTCACTGTCGAGATACTTAATCCGCGTTCGCGTCGCGAGTGAGACAACATTGTCGGTGGAATTACCGAGTCGCCGACATGCGCCGACAAGGGCGCTTACAACTTTCTTCTTCTTCTTCCATTTTACGTTGTACGTTAAGTCTCATCTTTTTGTATCTAAGTTTCTATCTAAATTTCATTAAAAATCTCTTTAGCTTATCTACATGTGTCTCTACACGTTCATTATATCCACTTCTAACAGATCATAAGACTTACGTGCTTGTGTATCGACAAGTAAGAAGTTCGAGTAGAGACACAGAGTATTACAAACAATTAGTGTTGCATTGAGTTTCTTGTGCTGATTTCAAAAATGACCGAGGAAGAATCATTAAAGGAAGTTCGAGTAACCAAGCTCACGAAAGCAACGTATGGTCACTGGAAAATCGAAATTCGTGATGTTCTTGAGAGTCATCAAATTTTGGAAATTGCATCTGAAAGAATAGTCAAGTCGGAAAAGATAAAAACTCAGGATGGTGTCGTTACAAATGCGAAAGAAATTGATGACTGGAAAACGAAAGATAACAAAGCAGTCTGTTATTCGATTTATCTTGAATGACACAACGTTTGATCAGGTATGCGACTGCGAGACGTCAGCAGATATCATGAAAGATCAACGCTTTTTATGAATCGAAGACGTTAAATGCTTTATTGGAATTGCTGCATGAGTTTTTTATTTATTCGTGGAAAACCGATAATACAGTCGGTACGACTTTTACGGCAGGTTTGAAAGTCATTGCACGTAAAAGTAAAGCTTTAGAATCAGCAAACTTTGAAAATAAACTAAACAAAAAACTTTTAAAGATTTTAGGATGTCTACAAAGAGATTTTGACAACTTTGTCACAAGCTGGTCACTCTGATCGGATGACATGTCGTTGGAACTCTTTTTGGAGAAACTTGGAGAAAAATATTGCAAGTCAATCGGATGATACAATGGGTGAGGTATAAATCACAAACGAAGCAATAGATGGTCAAACAATGAAAACAACTGGAAAGCAGTTCAAAAGTAAATGTCATAAATGTGGTAAATTAGGGCATCTGAAACAGGATTGTAGAAAGTCGGAGAAATTAGAAAAAGTAGTAGTTTTACTCACGTAAAAGTATGAAAGTACCAATGTGGAAACTGAAAAAAGACTTTCATCGTCTGTTTTTAAATTGAATAATGAAGAATGCAGAATCATCGTGGATTCTGGTGCAAGTGTTCATCTTGCTAGTAATATTGAATGGTTCTCATCACTTCAAAAGATTGCGTCATCACTTGTATTAAACACATTGCTGATGGCAAAACGTTGAAAGCAACACATGTTGGTAATATCAAAATTGAAAAATCAGTTAATGGCAGAAAGTTGGAAAAATAGATGTGAGAATCTGTATACTACTGTGAATGTATGAGCAGTGAATCACTCTTTTCAACGACTTGGAGAAAATGAAAGATTATGGATTTTACCGTGGAAATAGAATTATGGGATTAATGGATGGACAGAAGACAATACTCGGTGGTAGAAGAGTGAACGGTCAGTATGTTCCTTTTATTCGCATTGTGCCAGTATCAACTTCTGCAAAAATTGCTCAATCAATTGAACTATGGTACCAGCGATTTGGTCATGTTAGTGACGATGTAATTCGAGCAAGGACAAAAAATGATCTTGTTGATGGTCTTAAAGTGATTTTAATGAAAAGAGATGATTGTGATTCCTGTCATTTAGGAAAACAGACGATTAACTCACATCCTATTCGAGAAAAACGTAAATGTTTACCCGGTCAACGGTTTCACTCAGATGTCTGCCATGTTGAAGTAACATTGTGGAACAGATGCAAGTACTTTTTGATGTTAAAAGATGAAACGTCTGGCTACCGTAGAGTTTTCTTTATGAAATTAAAAGAAGAGGTATCAAGAATTCTAAAAGAGTTTTTCTTGGATGCTGAAAAAGAAACTGGGAAAAAAGCAATTTCGTTAAGAACGGACAATGGAATTAAGTACGTTAATAATAAGGTGAAGAAAGTTCTCAATGAAATAAATATTACACACGAGCTATTACCACCAAATGTAAAACAATGTAACGGTATGGCTGAACGAGAAAATCATACATTATGTGATATTGCTTGGTCATTGTTATTTAATACTGAAATCTCTAAAACGGATCGACATCTGCTATAGACGGAAGCTGTAGGAACGGCAGCATACCTTTGTAAATCGTTCCAAATCGAGGAATTACTAACACAACTCCATATAGTCAATGGTATGGAAAGAAACCTGATGTTGCTCACTTGCATGTGTTTGGAACAAAAGCTTATATGCGTGTTCTTGATTCGATGAGCCCAAGATGGATCCTAAAGCAAAAAGGACGATCTTTGTTGGATTGATCGTTATACTGACAAAGTGTATCGAGTTTGTGATCCCGAAAAGAAAGAATTACAGATGTTATGATTGAGGATGTGACGAATAGTCAATCAAGTACTTTTTCCTTTGCTACCGGAAGAGCAAGAGGAGGATTATAAACAAACTGTTGAAGAGTTACAATGATGATAAAACTACTGTAAATGCTGATGATAGTTCTAAAGATCCAACAAAGAAAGATATTGTTGAAATTTCATTGTCAATTGAACTACAGAAAAAAAGAGGACAACCATCAGGGTCAGAGTCTTTCCAAAAGCCAGCCCCTCCAACTGATCGAGTATTACGAGATAGAACGAGCAAATCAGTATTACTGAGATAAAAGTTTCACTAGATCCGGTTTCATATAAGGATGCAAATTCAAAAGAAGATTTTGCTTGTTGGAAGCAAGCAATGGATGAAGAGATGTTATCTCTTCTTAAGAATCAAACGTGGGAGCTTAAATCATTACCAGACGGACAATCTGCAGTTTCATACCGGTGAATTTTTAAATCAAAGTTGCAGCTAGATGGTACGATTAAAGGTGATACGTTACAAGGTAAGATTAATTGCTCGAGGTTTTAAACCCAAACTCAAGGTGTAGACTCTTTCGAGACTTTTTCACCTGTAGTACGCTACGAGTCAGTAAGAGCTGTTTTAGTTGTGTACTACTAAATAATAATATGGAACTGGTGCAAATTGATATTAAGATGGCTTTCTTGAATAGTTCTCTCAAAAAAAAAAATCTATATGCAGCAACCAGAAGGATATGAAGATGGATCAAATCATGTCTGTTTCTTAAAGAAGAGACTTAAACAAGCATCCAGGGATTGGAATAGTAAATTTAACAAATTTGTATTAGGTGTACAACTTTGCTTCCGCCGTTTTTTTTCCGAAATTCGAGGCTTTATTGTAAAAAACTGGTTATACATTTATGATTCAAAGTATTGTCCATCGCTGGCCACTACTTTCCCCCATCTTTCGGGCAGCATACGAATTCCGCGTCGAAAAAACTGGTCATCTTTTGAGGCGATCCACGAATCGATCCAATTTTTTACTTCTTCATAAGACCGGAAGTGCTGGTCAGCCAGGCCGTTGATCGAAACAAGTGATAGTCAGAGGGAGCAACGTCTGGAGAATACGGCGGGTGGAGTAGGACTTCCCATTTCAACGTTTCCAAGTATGTCTTGACCACTTTCGCAACATGGGGCCAAGCATTGTCATGCTGCAAAGTCACTTTATCGTGTCTCTTGTTGTATTGCGGCCGTTTGTCTTTCAATGCTCGGCTCAAACGCATCAATTGCGTTCGATACCGATCGCCTGTGATTGTTTCAGTCGTTTTAACAGCTCATAATATACTACGCCGAGCTGGTCCCACCAAATACAGAGTATGACCTTGGAGCCGTGAATATTCGGTTTGGCCGTCGACGTGGAAGCATGGCCGGAAACTCCCCATGATTTTCTGCGCTCGGGGTTATCGTAATGAATCCATTTTTCATCCCCAGTCACAATGCGATGAAGAAATCCCTTCCGTCTTTGCCTTTCAAGCAGCTGTTCACAAGCAATCAAACGCCGTTCAACATCTCTCGGCTTCAACTCGTACGGCACCCAATTTCCTTGCTTCTGAATCATTCCTATGGCTTTGAGGCGTTTTGAAATGACTTGTTGAGTCTCATCACTCCCAATGACCGTGCCAATTCTTCTTGATTTTGACACGAGTCTTGATCAAGTAATGCCTCCAATTCTGCATCTTCGAAAACCTTCTCTCTTCCACCGCTATACCGGTCTTCGACGTCAAAATCACCGTTCTTGAAGCGTTGAAACCACTCACGACACGTTCTTTCACTAATAGCGGTCTCGCCATAAGTATTTGAGAGCATTCGATGAGCCTCAGCCGCAGATTTCTTCATATTGAAGCAGAAAATTAAAACCTCCCGCAAATGACGAGAATTTGGCTCGTAAACTGACATTTTCAATCGAAAATAACTTTATGATGCAGACCCAAATCGACTAATGTTTCTATGGGGTTATGTTGACAGATGCCCAAGTTTATTATATGACGTCTATGACCTATTTATTTCGACCACCACTTACCGCTAAAGCCATCTATAGGAAAACGACGGAAGCAAAATTGTACACCTAATAGTTTCTTACTTGTAGTTTCAGGCAGTCTGTATCAGATCAATGTGTCTTTGTAAAAGAAGTTAATACAGATGATTGGATAATCCTGACATTATATGTTGATGACGGACTCGTGACATACAAGCAAAAGAAAACATTGAATACTTTTATTTCTGATGTCAGAATTTGAAGTTACATGTCATGAACCATCGTGCTATGTTGGTCTAGAAATAACCAGAAATCGACAGTCAAGAACGCTTTATATCAATCAACAAAGAAATGTCTCTCGTATGCTGCATCGTTTTAGAATGGAAGATTGTAAACTTGTAACATCTCCAATGGATCTCTCTGTTGAATTGGACGTGGATGAATCTAATGAAAAGAAAACTGAGAAAAAGCAATTTCCCTCGAAAGCAATCGATTGTATCGAAAAGCAATTGATTGTTTAAATTACATTGTTACGATATCAAGATTAAATATTTTATGTGTCGTTAGCAAACTTGCTAGATATTCAAATAATCCACAGAAACTTCATTGGAAGGCAGCAAAATATGTCATGAAATATCTTAAAGGCACAATGGATGTTTTTGTTGTGTTTTCATGGAAAAACATCAGAGAAGTTGATTGGGTATTGTGATTCTGATTACGCTGGTAAATTAAAAGAGAGAAAATCAACATCTGGATATGTATTTTTGCTCCATGATGAGCCGATTGCTTGGTCGTCAAGTTTGCAAAGAATAACTGCTTTATCATCATCGGAAGCAGAATATATATCAATTTCTGAAGCATTAAAGGAGCTTCTCTAGCTGTGATAACTCATTGAGTTTTCTTGGTTTGAAGCAAGTAAAGCGATGAAGAATCAAAAAATTCTGAATTCCACAGAAAAACTAAACATATCAGGGTTCAATTTCATCGCATCGTATAGATACAGGTCGGAAACATTGATGTTACCGATGTACCATAAAATGAACAAGTAGCAGATCTACTCACGAAATCTTAGTCTGGCCTACAATTTCAAGATGTCTTAAAAATAAGAATGACGGCGAGAACAAGAGGAGGTGTTGAAAATTCATATGTCCCGCCGTAATCTGGATAGTATGCTCTGAGTTAAGTTTAAATGGCTTTGAGTTCTAGTTCCCTGTTTCTCTTAAGGCTCGTCTACAATAAGTGTAGTAGACGCAGAAGTAAGAGTAAGAATAGGAGTAACGTTTTTGGCGTAAGATGCTTACGCCGATCGCGTCTACAACACGGGAGTAAACATAATCACCGTATAGATCACGTTGTCGACATATGATTACATAGTTTTGTACGCGTTGAATAAGTTAGTGAAAGAAGCTGAAATGGAGTTATATGAATTAATATAGACTTTCTAATACAGGACACCATTTGCTTTAACAACATAAATCAATGTCTTCCAAGCAACGATTTGTGCATCTGATGCATCATTGAGAACTTTATCTGTGTCATTACCAACATTACCAACATCTGACACGTCATCTTCATATTCCATAATTATATAACTATTTTTTAATGCACTGCGTTCTTATAACCTTAGTATTCTCATAATCTTAGTAAACACTTTCGCGATAAGCAGTTCTATACACATTGAACAAGAATTTTTCTTCTGTACTTTGATTGGTTGAGCGTAAGCGTAAGAGCTATAGTAGAAGTAGAAAATAAAAATAATTTATTTTGCCTACGCTCATACTCCAGCTCCTTACATCGGAAATAACCTTCATACGTCTACTCTTACTCCTTACTCCAAGAATTGTAGACGATCACTCTATCTATTGTAGACGAGCTTTTACAGAGCGCGCTTACAACTTCCTTCTTTTTCTTCCATTTTACGTTGTACGTCTCACCTTTTTGTATCTACCAAAGAAAGGAAGTGTTCCCCTCCGATTTTGATGAGTTTCTAATATGTTAGTCTCCAGATCAAAATAGGAAGACGTTTTGTTTCTATACATGCTCATACGGCCTTTTAGGGGGTGAAACACTAAAATATTCACTTTTTGATGACCTTATTTTAATACCTTTATGCACAGAATAATGAAAGAAATCAATTGGTGTAAAGAAACACATATGCAATTTGTAACTAACAATTACATATTTTTTGAAGAAATATGCAATTTGTAACTAACAATTACATATTTTTTGTTAAAAACACCAATTGATCTTTACACCAATTGATTCCTGTTATTATTCTGTGCATAAAGGTATTGAGGTAAGGTCATCGGAAAGTGAATATTTTACGAGATATTTTATAGTTTATGTAAAATTAAGAAATTATTTCAAGCCTTATAACTCGGAAAATACTTAATGAAAAAATACTTAATTATAGTGTTTTGAAAAGCTTTCGAGATAAGTTAAAAGAATATGCAATAAAAAATAAGGGGTTCCATTTAAGAAATTAAAGGTGTCCTTGACCTAACCATAACGATGCCACCCAAGATCAAACCAACTTATGATCCCTCAAAATTATACAATTTTCGTGTAAAACATTTTTCTCTAAAATGCTTAGTTTTTAAAATAAAAAAGGTGGACAGGTGGTCAGATACACTCTTACATAATCACGGAAGTTTTTATCACATACAGCTTCAGCACTTATATAAAATTTAGAAAGTTACAAGTTAAGACATACACACAAGTTTAAAGATCTATAAGATCGCATAATTTTATGGTTAGAGAAAGTATAAAATGCTGTCGCTTTGCGAGCATTAGTTTAATACGTAACATCGTACATTTTATCGTGTACCCTTAATTAAATTGTGAACTATTAATCGCGGTTTTGTATAAGTCGGATTGACATATTACAATAGATATTAAGAAGTTCAAAATTCTTTAGTATTATAGCAAGATCGAAGTATCTTGTATTAAGTGTGGTGTACCTCATCAATGAAAAGTATTTTATTAATAGAATTTAACATTGTGAGTGTTTTTATTATTTTAATTATCATTAATTGTTTTATTTTATCCTTTTTGGAAACAGTTTCCTCCTTCTTCGTTAAAATGTAGAAAATGTAAGGAAAAAATTCCAGTCGCTGCTTTAAACACTTACGTAAAAGATAAAATAAAAAAGTATGAAAATTTTAGAATTGTATCATATATTTTTAATTTATAGATCATTAATAAAAAAAGAAGGAGAAAAAAGAATAAAGGATTAATAAATGTATGATATTGTTGTGCTTGAACCAGCACAACGACTCGTCATATCCATTAATTCGTAAATTTCTAAAAAATACTATCAACTACCGTAGTCTGACTTCTAAAAAAATGTACTGTATTTTATTAATTAAATAAACTTTAAATCGATTTACACCCGTCTTAAATTAATATATGCGTGACAAGCCCTGCTCATAATCGTGTCGAATTTCCGAGCCCTTGTGCTGGTTAGGTTAGGTTCAACTACAACAATATCATACGTTTATTAATTCTTTACTCTTTTCCCCTTCTTTTCTTATTCATGATCTATAAATTAAAAATATATGATACAATTCTAAAATTTTCATACTGTAAGATGCCGACTAAATTTTATTTGAAATGTCGCGCATTGCGTATACTCAAGAGAGCATCCGCGAAGGGCCCGACAGAGGACAGATGGCGCGGCGGAAAAAAAGACAAGGAGAAGGTTGAGGAAGAGAGCTGCACCGAAGAATAAATAGGCTTCTCTCGAATTAGTGATTTTGTTGTTATTTTATTAGTGTTATCCTGACGTTGTACCCCCAATTACTCATCTTACAATACTTTTTTATTTTAACTTTTACGTAAGTGTTTAAAGCACCGACTGGAATTTTTTCCTTACATTTTCTACATTTTAACGAAGAAGGAGGAAACTGTTCCCAAAAAGGATAAAATAAAACAATTAATAATAATTAAAATATTAGTACCTTGAATAAGTTCTCGCTCTTTTTTCGTGAAAATTAATGCTTTATTTTTAAAAAATCGTAAAAAACACTGAAAGTATTGTCACTGAAAGTATTGTCCATCGCTAGCCACTACTTTTTCCCATCTTTCTGGTAGCATTTGAATTCCACGTCGGAAAAACAACACATCTTTTGAGGCTATCTAAGAGTCGACCCATTTTTTGGCATCTTCATAAGAATGGAAGTGCTGGTCAGCCAGGTCATGTGCCATCGATCGGAACAAGTGATAATCAGAAGAGCCAATGTCTGGTGAATACGGCGGATGAGGTAGGACTTCCCATTTAAGAGTCTTCAAGTAGATTTTCACCGGTTTTGCAACATATGGCCAAGCGTTGTCATGTTGCAAAATCACTTTGTCGTGTCTCTGCTCGTATATCGGCCGTTTTTCCTTCAATGCTCGGCTCAAACGCATCAATTGTAGTCGATAGCAATCTCCCGTGATGGTTTCGTTCGGTTTGAACAGCTCATATTAAATTACACCCAGCTGATCCCACTAAATGTAGAACAAAAGCTTCAAGCCATGTATATTCGGCTTTGCCGACGATGTTGATGCATGGCCGGGCTTACCCCATGATTTTCTACGCTTAGGGTTATCGTAGTGTATCCACTTTTCATCGCCAGTCACGATACGATGCAAAAAACCTTTCCTTTTCTGCCGTTGAAGCAGCTGTTCACACGTGAAAAGACGCCGTTCGACGTCTCTCGGCTTCAACTCGTACGGCACCCAATGTCCTTGCTTTTAAATCATTCCTAATACTTTCAAACGTTTCGAAACTGTTGTGTGATCAACTCCTAATGATTCTGCAAGTTCATCTAGCGTCTGACATGAGTCTTCATAAAGTAATGCCTTCAATTCTTCGTCTTCAAACTTTTTCGGTGCGCCAGAGCGTTCTTTTCAACATCAAAATCATTATTTTTGAAGCGTCTAAACCAATCTCTACATGTTGTTTTTGACAGAGCATGGTCGCTATAAGTTTCAACAAGAATTCTGTGTGCTTCAGCTGCAGATTTTTTTTTGAATAAAGTAGTACAGTAAAATTTCCCGCAAATACTCTTTTTTTGGCATGAAACTCGACATGTTTAACACTATGAAAAAAAAGTTGTTTACACTTCGGCGCAATGACATACACTGAATTTCAAGCTTGCTTATAGTACTTCCCTATAGATGCGTTACCATCTTAAACTACACGCACGCAGTTCTAGTAACACCATCTGTTGGAAAACAGCGAGAACTTATTCAGGGTCCTAATAATAAAAACACTCACAGAACAATGTTAAATTCTATTAATAAAATACTTTTCATTGATAAGATACACCACTTAATACAAGATACTTCCATCTTGCTATAATACTAAAAAATTTTGAACTTCTTAATATCTATTGTAATATGTCAATCGGTCTTATATAAAACCGCGATTAATAGTTCGCATAATTTAATTAAGGGTACACGATAAAATGTACGATGTTACGTATTAAACTAATGCTTGCAAAGCGACGGCATTTTATACTTCCTGTAACGATAAAATTATTCGTCTTATAGATCTTTAAACTTGTGTTTATGTTTTAACTTGTAACTTTCTAAATTTTATATAAGTGCTCAAGCTATATGTGATAAAAACTTCCATGATTATATATGGATATGTCCTCCAAGTGTATTCGTCATTTTTTGATTACAGGAAAATGCGTTGCGCGAAGAATCGAGCGCATGGACGGACACAAATAGCATATATACGGAAGCGTTTATAATTAATTCTCAAAAATGATATTACGCAATATAACTTTAATACCCCGTTTGAATTTTTTTCTATTTTTTTTCTTTCTTAGTTTCGGAGATATTCGCTCCGAAAGAGAAAAACCGATTTTTGTCAAAGGTTTCACCCCCTAAACAGCCGTATGGGCACGTATAAAAAAAACGTCTCCCTAAATTTGATCTAGAGAATTTTATACATGGATGAATTTGTAAAAAAATAACCTTTAATTTGGTAAAAAAAAAAAAATTCGAGATTTAAAAAAAAAGTTAGAAAGGCAGGGTTTTTTGAAAAATAAAAAAAAAATTTTACATTATTTTATAGTACTCATCAAGCCACTTAATACCCCGTTTGAATTTTTTTCTATTTTTTTTCTTTCTTAGTTTCGAAGATATTCGCTCCGAAAGAGAAAAACCGATTTTTGTCAAAGGGTGTTTCACCCCCTAAACAGCCATATGGGCACGTATAAAAAAAAAACGTCTCCCTAATTTGATCTAGAGAATAACATATTAGAAGCTCATCAAAATCGGAGGGAGATACTTCTGACCCTTTCTTTGTAAGTTTTCATTAAATCTCTTTATCTTATCTAAATGTGTCTCTACATGTTCATTATATCTACTTCCAACACATCTTATTTAGGCACATAATCAATTAACATTAAAATAAAACGAAAAAGTTTGCTATGGCTCCTTAGATATAAAATCATAAAATAAAATAAAACAAGCCTTTTCTAGAGCCAAAAAACGTATGTATATATCAGTTAGTCAAGTAAAATTACAGTCAGAGTATAAAAAACGATTCGCAATATACGCAACTTATACATATGTTAGACGCGTTTCGGCTCACTGAGCCCTCTTCAGTAACGCAAATTTGAAAATTAAATTAAATATATATCCGCGATGCGGAGAACATAATACTCATAGAAGACATAGCTCGTTGTCACTGATGTTGGTGTGATTATGTGTCTTGGAGAGCTGGTGTCCATGACTCCCTCGAATTGGTAATGTCCGTGGAGTGATGACCAAAGACCACGCTATATGATGAAGAGAGAAACAAAAATGTATTGTCGGAGGTTTAAAAAAGTCATGAATTCTTAAATTTTTTCGTACTAATTATTCTTATATTTGTTGGTGGGTTTTAATGTAAAGTCGTTAATCTTTAAGTTTTTAGTTGTTACCTGTTTTTGCTTCTCTCCGTTTCATCACATGATTTTTCATATCTTAACGTCTAAGTCGGACGCGATGCATGTGTATAGATATGTTACCAATATCAAGAACGAACTAAGTGTGAAGATCAGAATGATCGTCACTAAAAACATGTACATAATAACAAAAGATAAGGAAGGGGAAGCACTAACCAGTAGTGTATTATCATCTATGTATTTGAAAAATGTATGTCATAGGTATTTTTATCTTATTGTTTAGCGAGTTTTGAAATAATATCGAAGTAAATCTCATTTAATTGTTCGGAGTCTTTTTGTAAATTGATGCTTGCTTTCTGAGATTTAATGTGGATCATTTCAGATATTAATCGTTTTGGATAGTTGTATTCTGTATCTAAAATTCTGACATCTTCCCAGTCAAATGAATGATTATATTTTAGCATGTGTTTGGTCACTACTGAGTGTTTTGCTGGATCAAGTTTCACATTATATCTATGTTCCTTCAATCTTGTCAAAAGTTGCTTTTTGGTCTGTCCAACGTAGGATGCATCACAATCCTTACATTGGATCTTATAGATGACATTGTTCTTTTTGAGTTTTTCGGTTCTGTCTTTTTGTACTTTAATAAATCTGTTCAACTTATTGATGCATCTTAATCCAAGGCTTATGTCGGAATTTTTAATTTGAGTAGCAATTTTGTTGGTAATATTTCTTATGTGTGGTAGGACTAAATATTGTTTCTGGTTGTTGGTATTTGAGTTTTCTGATTGTTCTATTTCTCTGTTATTTAGATTATTAACATGTTTATTAATTCTTCTTTGTATGCAGTTAAATATTAAATTGAGAGGGTACCCATTGTTCAACAGTAAATTAATGCACAGATTCATGTTCTTTTCTTGAAATTTAGGATGTGCCAATAATATTGCTTTGTCTATTAGGTTGTATATAGTGCCTATTTTATGGTTTAATGGGTGATCCGAAAAGTACGAGAGAAATCTGCCTGAAAATGTATTTTTTTGGAACCAATCTATATATATCTTGTTGTCTTGTAAGATGATGTTGAGACCTAAAAAGCTAATCTTATCATTGGTACAAGATTCTGTGGTGAACTTCAATCTGTTGTGGTAGTTGTTAAAACTATCTTGTATGTGTTGAACTTTTTCTTTTGGTGCACACATAATAATGTCGTCTACATATCTGAAGTAGAATTTATAAGAGAAGTTGAAGGAATTAAATATTTGTTGTTCCAAATCTTGCAAGACAATATCTGCTAGTGTAGGGGAGAGAGGTGAGCCCATAGGTGTACCATAACATTGTTTATATATTTTGTTATTAAATGTAAAATACGTTGACTCCATTATGAATTTGATTGTATTTATGAAATCAGTTTTCGGGATTTTTGTGTGGGTTTCAATTTGGATCCACCTTTTCAGTAGACTGTCAATGGCTAATTCTAATGGAATATTAGTGAACAATGAGATGACATCCAACGAGAATAATGTTTCAGAGTTTGATATGGTTAACCCTGAGAGATTGTTGTAAATTTCTCTGCTATTAATAGTGTTACTCTTGGCCTTTGGAATGCTGTTCATAATCTTTTTCATTGACTGAGAAGATGTCAGAATTTTAGATACAGAATACAACTATCCAAAACGATTAATATCTGAAATGATCCACATTAAATCTCAGAAAGCAAGCATCAATTTACAAAAAGACTCCGAACAATTAAATGAGATTTACTTCGATATTATTTCAAAACTCGCTAAACAATAAGATAAAAATACCTATGACATACATTTTTCAAATACATAGATGATAATACACTACTGGTTAGTGCTTCCCCTTCCTTATCTTTTGTTATTATGTACATGTTTTTAGTGACGATCATTCTGATCTTCACACTTAGTTCGTTCTTGATATTGGTAACATATCTATACACATGCATCGCGTCCGACTTAGACGTTAAGATATGAAAAATCATGTAATGAAACGGAGAGAAGCAAAAACAGGTAACAATTAAAAACTTAAAGATTAACGACTTTACATTAAAACCCACCAACAAATATAAGAATAATTAGTACGAAAAAATTTAAGAATTCATGACTTTTTTAAACCTCCGACAATACATTTTTGCTTCTCTCTTCATCATATAGCGTGGTCTTTGGTCATCACTCCACGGACATTACCAATTCGAGGGAGTCATGGACACCAGCTCTCCAAGACACATGATCACACCAACATCAGTGACAACGAGCTATGTCTTCTATGAGTATTATGTTCTCCGCATCGCGGATATATATTTAATTTAATTTTCAGATTTGCGTTACTGAAGAGGGCTCAGTGAGCCGAAACGCGTCTAACATATGTATAAGTTGCGTATATTGCGAATCGTTTTTTATACTCTGACTGTAATTTTACTTGACTAACTGATATATACATACGTTTTTTGGCTCTAGAAAAGGCTTGTTTTATTTTATTTTATGATAATCAATTAACTTAAATATATTTTTGTTGAATTTTAAATTATTCTTAGCAGAAAGAAATAAAACAATTATGTTAATTTTATGGTGAGACATGAGTCAGTTTTTCTTTTCCCAAAGTGATGAGATTCAAACTTAAATTTTGTTTTAACTGTAAAAGATTTATTTTGTACTAAAAACTTTATACAAATATTAAATTCTCTTGACCGTGAAATACACAATATTAAGAAGTAAATTCAAAAGCCTAGAACGGTCAGGCCAGGATCTTTGATGGCCAATCAATAATCTGCGCAAAGGCAGTACCAGTAAATACAGTAATTAAATTAAATACGTTGCGCGCCGACACAGTCGTACTTTAAAAACGCAACACCATCACCAACTTAAAATCAACATGATTTCATATGTTGGTGCTAATAAGATCCTCCATCCCCTTCAGATAAATAATTTATTGCGAAAAATATTATCTCAGTCAGGATTCGAACCTGGAATTCCCCCATTCTAAAAACTGTATAATATTGTTACGCTCACTCACACTGTTGTCGCACTCGCACTCACGGTTCGCGGCATTCACGCGGGAAAGAACAACTCAGAAATGTATAAAAGCGAACGATTTATTACAGAATTACAGATACAAGCGTCAAAGCAGCTTGACAGTCCGTAAACAACTCCGCGCCTGGCAACGCGTCAACAAGCGTCGCCAGGGAACGAGACTCATTCTCCGGTACGCATCTTCACTGCGTACCGGGTGACTAGACGCGGGCGCAACAATATTTATTTCATTTAATTAATTTGTGTTATATTTATTTATAATATTTAATTTATGCTAAAAATTTCATAACATAATATTTATAACTATATTTGATATTATTATTCAAAAATATTATTACTATTATTTCCTTCAGTTTTGAAACGGTCTATTATGCTCTCGATGAAGGAAACATGCTACATTACCGAAATAATCGCCTTAGAAAATTGTAATAAATTAAAAACTAAAAATTTACAAATGCCGTATGTCAAAAAAACAGTGTTGAGTTCTTATAATAAAATCTGTTCAAAGGGAGGAAGCATCCCTTATAAAAATTTTTCACCGTTTTTGGCCCGTTTTTGACCGACGAAAATGGTCAGTTTGAGTGGTAAAAACGTACATTTGATTCAATGAGTACGATCCGTTTTTAGGGCGCAAAGGGGCAATTTTCCGTAAAAATGAGTGATTAAAACGGATTGCGTACGAGTATATCCGAATGGTAATAACGTATTCTTATGAGTATTTTTGAGTGGTAAATACGTGCTGTGTGTAAATTTGAGGTGTAAAAACGTACATTTAGCTACGAGCAAAAAATACTCGTTTAGCACTCATAATAGTCCAGTCGTCAGAGACGAAAATCACACTCAACCTCCATTTTTCGTCCAAATCAGCTGAAAATTGGTAGACATGTATATTATGGGACCCCAAAAAAGATGCAAAAAAGTTTACTACTCTCACCCCCCGGCTTCCCCCGAAAACCCCCCCGTAGGGGGGAAAAAACGGAAAACATCGATTTCCCAAAAATCTGTACATTGAAGAGAAAAATGTTTGAAACAAAAGATGTAGCTGGTGCGATTTTGAACAAAAAAGTTCCTTACCACTTTTTTGTAAAATGAACCGGTCTCTCAGAAATAACGCTTGAAGTAGTCGGTAATTTTGAATGTAAGTTGCGCGCGCCAAATGACATATTTAAAAAAATTTATCACAAGTCGACGGTAGAAATTCGATAACTTTATTTCAGAGTGTCCTATGGGGGAAAAAAAATTGCGTGTTAAAGGGGAAGGTGTCAGCTTTCATATACAATTATTACATTTTACCGCAGATGAAGTCTTATTCTACAAATAAATTAATTAAATCAATGCTTTGAGGTTATGGCTGTTTTTTACGGTTTTGCACATATTAATAAAATGTAGGACATCCATTGAAAAGTATGTGTGGAATATTAATTTTGATAGTATAAACTTCAATTCCTATACCATTAAAAGTCGATTTCGAGTTTTGGGAAAAAATATGGCATGTTTGAATTAGCCCTAAAAAACGCGTAATTTGAACTGTGACAGTAGAAATGATCTCACGTAATCGAAAATGCTTCGAGGAACAAAATTTTGTATGGAAATTGAAGGTCCTTCCATATTCCTTCCAATTTCCATACAAAATTTTGTTCCTCGAAGCATTTTCGATTACGTGAGATCATTTCTACTGTCACAGTTCAAATTACGCGTTTTTTAGGGCTAATTCAAACATGCCATATTTTTTCCCAAAACTCGAAATCGACTTTTAATGGTATAGGAATTGAAGTTTATACTATCAAAATTAATATTCCACACATACTTTTCAATGGATGTCCTACATTTTATTAATATGTGCAAAACCGTAAAAAACAGCCATAACCTCAAAGCATTGATTTAATTAATTTATTTGTAGAATAAGACTTCATCTGCGGTAAAATGTAATAATTGTATATGAAAGCTGACACCTTCCCCTTTAACACGCAATTTTTTTTCCCCATAGGACACTCTGAAATAAAGTTATCGAATTTCTACCGTCGACTTGTGATAAATTTTTTTAAATATGTCATTTGGCGCGCGCAACTTACATTCAAAATTACCGACTACTTCAAGCGTTATTTCTGAGAGACCGGTTCATTTTACAAAAAAGTGGTAAGGAACTTTTTTGTTCAAAATCGCACCAGCTACATCTTTTGTTTCAAACATTTTTCTCTTCAATGTACAGATTTTTGGGAAATCGATGTTTTCCGTTTTTTCCCCCCTACGGGGGGGTTTTCGGGGGAAGCCGGGGGGTGAGAGTAGTAAACTTTTTTGCATCTTTTTTGGGGTCCCATAATATACATGTCTACCAATTTTCAGCTGATTTGGACGAAAAATGGAGGTTAAACCTCTGACGACTGGACTATAAATACTCACACAGCACATTTTGGCTGCGTTTCGATATTCACTGCAAGTACTGAAAATCTATAGTGTATGTGACGTAAACTATAGATTTTTAATATTTGCAATGAATATTGGAACGTAGCTTTTGAAATAAAATAATCAAATAATCAATCATTATAATTGTTCATTTATTTATAGTAGTTTAAAACATTTATATAAATTTATATAAATTATAAAAATTCGTGGACATATTTTTAAGTTTGTAGAATAAATGTACTTCAATTTAGAGACAATCCGCGGATATTTTCTTGTGAGTAAAAAAGAAACGTACTAACGTGTTGTTACTCATCAACGGAAAATTGAATATTGAAAACGGACAACCTACTTCGTCCTCATCTTTGTGAGTAAAAAAGGAACGTATTAACGTATTGTCACTCATCGACTGAAAAACGAGTGTTAAAAACGGACAATCCACTAAAAAATACTCATACACATACTCGCGTATACTTGTCATGCTCTTTCGCAATAGACTAAGCGTGCTTGAAAGTGCAAGAAACGGACATAAAAATGATAAAACGGGCTAAAAACGGGCTAAAAGCGGGCTAAAAACGACCTATATGAGATGTAAAAGCGGTGAAAAATTTTTATAAGGGATGTCAGAACCTTGTGAGCAATTATAGAACTCTTACAGTAAATATTTGGTGTTATTGTTTTATATTTGTTTTATAAGTATTTAATAATATTATTTTTTAGTTTTTAAAACGTTAAATATACTTATTCTTTGAATTATACTTATGAAGTATAATTCAAAGAAACAAGATTCAATTTATTCTCATTACTCTCAAACTTTAATTTACTCTTTTCTAGCTCACATTATACACATCACTTATAATTGATGCTTCTTAATATCTTAATGTAATTTTCTTATTATTAATTATTAATTTTCCTCTAAATTTACCAAATAAAAATAAATGATATCACCAGTTAAGAATAAATGGTATCATAATCAATACATGGAATTTTGTCCCATAATTCTCCTGCCGATTATCTCTTTCTTTGATTGATTTAATAAATAAATTTTAAAAAATTTTAATGCAGTTTTTTTTATCGACTCAACTGACAAACTTTGTTTATTCCTCAAAAGACTACAAACGATTAAATTATGACGTTTTGACCTTCAATTTAGGTTCTTTTTTAAGTTTGTCAGTTGAGTCAATGAAAAACTGCATTTAAATTTTTCACACACATACACACATACATACGCGCGCGCGCGCACGCACACACACAATGATCTTCCGTATCTTAAAAATAAAATGATTAACACAGCTTGTCGTAATGGAATATTCTTTATTTTAACATTATATTTAAATAAACATATGCTGAAGATGTAACTATTAAGTTTACTGTTAACTCACATTATAGGTAAATATTTGGCTTTACACACCATCCTCCAATGACCTTGACCTTGACATATGTTGTCAAGGTCATCCTCCTGAATGACCTTCAGAATGTTTTAGCCGTCGCTCGTTTTTCATTAAAAAGTTATTAACAAAAAAAGTTTGGAAAATATAACAGTTATTTTGAATACAGTTTTACACAGCCACCACTAATGACCTTGACATGTGTTGTCAAAATCATCCTTCTGAATGACCTTCGGAAGGTTTTTGCCGTCGCTCGTTTTTTATTAAAAAATTATTAACAAAAAGGAGTTTGGAAAATAGTAAATTTGGAACACATCCCTACACACACATACACACACACACACACACCGAAGGAGGGGTGCGGGTGCTTTTGGCCCCCACCCGCACTCTCCCTCGCCGGGTGGAACTCGCTTCGCGTGGAAAGTCGCATGTGAAAATCGCTTCGCAAAAATTAACATGTTGAAGAAAGATTTCACAATTTATTGATTAGTTGATGCAGAATTGTTTTCGTACATAAGCGATGTGAGATCTTATTTCGGGCCCAAATTCCACGCAAAGCGAGTTCCACCCGGTGAGGGGGGGAGCAGGTGGGGGGCTGAAGGTCCCCCGCGACCCCTTTCGGTATGTGTGCGTGTATTTGCGCGCGCGCGCGCGTGTGTGGGTGTGTTCCAAATTCATTATTTTCCAAACTCGTTTTTGTTAATAACTTTTTAATAAAAAACGAGCGACGGCTAAAACCTGAAGGTCACTCAGGAGGATGACCTTGACAACATATGTCAAGGTCATTAGAGGGTGGTGTGTAAAACCAATTATTTACCACATCATATTTTAATAATGTAAAATATTTGTTTATATACAGGGTGTTTGATAATTTGAACGTTAACCGTAAAATGCAAGTAGAGTAGGTTAAACTGAGTAGAAAAGTCTTGTACCATTTTGCGATTTTCGTAATAATTAATGAGATATTAATTAAAGAAGATCGACCAATACGCGCGAATCTAAGCGCGCGGCGAGAAGAGACAACCCACGATTATTGTGTAGCGTTTGAGTGCGCGGGGAGAAGGAACAGCCTACCGAGAGGGAGAGAAAGAGAGAGAGAGAGATGCAAAACAATGCGAGAGAACAATTCGGGGCGGTCGCCGCGGTATTCTAGTATTACGCGCTTCTCGCAACGCTTTGTCACGCGCCTAAACAATCGCGTAACAATGGTTGTGGCTATCCCTTCTCCCCGCGCGCTAAAATGCTAGACAATAACGGTAGGCTGTTCCTTCTCCCCGCGTACTCAAACGCTACACAATAATTGTGGGTTGTCTCTTCTCGCCGCGCGCTTAGATTCGCGCGTATTGGTCGATCTTCTTTAATTAATATCTCATTAATTATTACAAAAATCGCAAAATGATACAGGACTTTTCTACTCAGTTTAACCTACTCTACTTGCATTTTACGGTTAACGTTCGAATTATGAAACACCCTGTATATAATAGAACACCTCTGTCCGATGCACCCCCGCGGAGATACGTGAAAGTTGTACGAATCAGCGGCGCGCTATGACAAGCCACTTGTCGGTAAGGCGAGCGCGCGAGTAGTGGAGACAACACCAGTACCCCATCCACTACCCTATCCTATCAGTATTTATCTATGATTCTGGAACACCCTGTATATATATTGTATATATATATGTGTGTGTGTGTGTGTGTGTGTGTGTGTGTGTGTGTGTGTGTGTGTGTGTGTGTGTGTGTGATGTACACAAGATGGGTCTTCAGATTGTATACCTGTATATATATATATACCACCTTGATCAAAAAGTTCCCGGAATTCATTCAGAAAATTCAAAATACAAGTTTATTCATCAAAAATGATATTGTCCCCTTAAAAGTACTCCCCATCGACTGCAACGCACTTACAGGGTCTGTCCGAAAAGTAATGCGTCGCATTTTTTTGTGACGTGACTATACGTCGCAGTGCGTTCGGACCGGTTGGGGAGAGTGGGGGGAACCCTTAGCTTTCCAATGGTTGGTCGGTCAATTGTCTCCGTGCGCTTGGAGGGTTAGGACGGCTTTTTTTGTGAACGTTTACGTAGTAGTCGCGTCGAACTTATGATGGAGAAAACTTTAGAGCAACGCTATGCGAACTCTGTGAACATGATCCCAATTTCCTGGACAACGTTATCACTGGAGATGAGTCATGGATCTTTGAGTACGATCCGGAGTCAAAGAAACAGAGTGCAAAATGGCACACGACGTCGTCGCCACGCCAGAAGAAGGCTCGCATGAGCAAGTCCCGGATGAAGTCCATGCTCATTGTTTTTTTTTATGCAAAGGGGATAGTGCACCATGAATTCGTACCTACTGGCCAGACCGTCAACGCTCAATTTTACAAGGAAGTGCTTCAGAGACTGAATCACAGGGTTGCCCGCGTTCGGAAGGAGATCCGCGCTTCGTGGAAACTCCATCACGATAACGCGCCGGCTCACACCGCCTTTGTTGTCACGGCCTACCTGACCAAGATCGGTGTGACAACGTTGCCGCAGCCACCCTACAGTCCCGACCTGGCCCCGGCGGACTTTTTTTTGTTTCCTCGGCTGAAAAGGAACCTCAAAGGAAAGCATCTCGAGTCGGTGGATAACGTGCAAGCTACTACGACGGCTTACCTGAAGAGCATCCCGCGTGAGGAGTTCCTGAAAGCATATGACGCATGGAAATCGCGTTGGCAAAAATGTATTGATGCAGAAGGGTCATACTTTGAAAAATTTTAAGTTGTTTAACCTATCCGATCAATAAATTTTTTTTTTTTAAATGCGACGCATTACTTTCCGGACAGACCCTGTATGCCAGCGCTTGATCCAGCTCTCGAAACATTTTTGGAACTCTATTTTTGGTATAGCCATCAGAGCCGTCTTCGATTTTTCCATTACCTCCTTTCAGCTGTTAAAACGCATCCCCCGTTTTTGACTCGATCGAACAGAAAAAAATCGCAGGGAGCCATATCAGGTGAATTCGATTTCTGTTGGATGGTATTCGTTTTGTTCTTGGTCAAAAATTCACGGATAATGATGACACTGTGCGACGATGCGTTATCATGGTGCAAAATCCACGAGTTGTTTGCCCACAAATCCTTTCTTTTTTGGCGAATTGCTTCACGCAAACGTCTCATAACGCCCAAATAATAGTCCTTATTAACTGTCTGACCTTCTGACAAAAATTTGTGATGTACAATACCGTTGTAATCCATGAAAACCGTGAGCATCCTCGACGAACTCACGATCACTTCTGAAGCGTTCATGCCACTCGTAAATGGCTGTTTTCTTTAGAGTATCATTGCCGAAACAGTTTCCCAACATTTCCAAGGTTTTCGCACCATTGAATCCATTTTTAATGCAAAATTTAATTCAAACTCGTTGTTGCAAATTCAACTCCATTTTTAAAACTGTAAAAAATCGAAAATACATGCAGAGGTAGATGTACTCAAGACGGCGTAACTTTTACAAATGTCAAGCTATGGCAATAAAATTTGGTGGGTTAAATGTTAATGATAGATGTGGCAACCTAACAAAAAAAACAGAACTCAAATCAGCTAACTCAGAGCATCACCTGGTGGTAATTCTGGGAACTTTTTGATCAAGGTGGTATATATATGAAACTAAAGTTTCTCTTTTAAAACTCAGCAATAATCATTTTAACAGATAATTGTTAATTGGTAATTATAATAACTGCACTTTCTTTGGTTATAACTTATCAGAATTATTGATTTAAATATTAGCTTACTTGTAACAGTGTACTTTTAAGCATTACTACGCATATATTACATATAGATATTTTTATCATCTTATAATATAAACCAAAGAATTCTTTAACTATAATAATTTTAATAAATTAAGATACATTTAGTTATAATTATAATTGTAGTTCTAATTTTAATTATTTATGTAAATAATTTACAGAAACATTACGAAAATATCCAGTAGTTGATTTTTTAACGAGACAAGCGTCATCAACCTACACTTTTAGAAATTCTCAACTAACTATTCCAAAAGGTCAAATAGTTGGTGTACCTGTCCATAGTATTCATTTCGATCCAGAAATATATCCTAAACCGGAAATTTACGATCCTGAGAGATTCATCGGTAAAACAGCTCGATCCAGACAATCAGTGTACTACATACCTTTCGGACATGGCCCAAGAAATTGTATTGGTACAATAACGAATATAAGTAAAAGATTAACTAAACTAAAAAACACTAGTTCAGATTAATATGTTGTAAATTAATAATGAAACGGTTATATAACGATTATAAAGTCATATATAAATGTCATTTGTTATTTTAATTGTAACATTATTATATTTAATTGTAACATTATTAGCATATATTACCATCATTTCGTTATTATTATTATTATTATTGTCATGTTTTTAATAATAATATTTTACAGGTGAACGATTTGGTATGTTACAAATCAAAATGGGACTCATGATTCTATTACAAAATTACAAATTTGATGTTTGTGAAAAGACACCAGCAAAACTAAAATATATCTCGGCAATACTTGTTCAACACCCCAGTGATATATATCTTAAAATAATCAAAATCAAATAATATCTATGCTTATATTTATGCTATATAATCTTTATACTTTGTAATATAATTACTTAATAATTTATAATATTAACTATTCTTAATAAATGTTACAACATAAATGCTACAAACAAAACAACACAATAAAAAGCTGAAATAAAATTGTGATTACACAATGAACAATTGAAGATTGTTATTACTGTTATGAGATATTCTACTGTTCCAAAACCTAGAATTTTATAATTTAAAAAAAT
The DNA here is from genome assembly GCA_901521435.1 of Crematogaster levior. Taxonomy (NCBI): domain Eukaryota; kingdom Metazoa; phylum Arthropoda; class Insecta; order Hymenoptera; family Formicidae; genus Crematogaster; species Crematogaster levior. The sequence goes on along the minus strand of CABEGB010000823.1, from coordinate 274,117 downwards.
GAAAAACCTTAGTACAAAAGAGTGGGGATATGAAAGGACGGTAAACAGATTATTCTGTTTCGCAGGTACACGCACCGAATCGTGTGCTACAAGTCGAGCACAAAAATCTGATCAACGTCTGATAAGGACGTTATGAAGCTTTTTTACATGAGGAAATTCTCATGGATACCCGTCCCGAGAGGAGAGAACAGGTTATGCCGGTCTTCTACCAGCTAAAACCTTTTTTTTATTGATAAAACACAAGAAAGATGATGCTGGGAAGTCCATATGAACGTATGGTTAAAATCTCACCCGTGCCTCTTTTCCTGCACCTCTTTTCTAAAAGATTCCGGGGACACTTTCGCATACCACTGAAGCTCTTCAGTGCAGAATAACGTCCCTCCCTTTTTTTTAGGAGGAAAATTTTTATGCTGAAAAGGAAGGAGGAAAAGGTATCTTCCTCGTTCCTGCCCTACCTGTCTCAATGGGCGGTACGATTGGACCACTATATCGTCTTCCTCCTGGATCGCGTTTGTTCGGGAGACATGTGTCCTCGCAAATGTCTTCCGGCATTCCAAAAGGTAAAAGGAGCTGTGCGTACGTTCTTCCCTTCGCCTTCCTTTTCTCTTTCTGCAGGCAGAATAAAATCGAAATATTGTTCCTTCTCTCGTTCTCTCTCTGTCTTCTGCAAGATGTCCTCGAAGAAGGAGATGTCTCTCACGCCTCTCTGCCAATCATAATTATAACTACGACAAAAAGATCCTTCCTCTACTTTTTCGACCAGGACATGGTGCTGTTATGTCCACGTTAAACATTCTTCCAGCTGTGCCGTGTGTCGCTCACGTCCCGACTCCGTCACACTCATGGCATCTTGTCAGTTCGAGCTGTGCCCTCTTGTGCAGATTCCGATTTCCCGAAACATTCATGCTCAGAAAGTATCTGTACCAGAAGTTTAATCCACTTATTCATTCTTTCAAGATTGGACGGATAGCCTCGATAGCTCTGAGATCGTTCCTTGTTTCGGGCAAGAAACCTCAACTTCCACTGATCTAACACAAGCTGCCTGGTGCCTTCGCTTCTCGAGCTCCACATGCCAGCAGGCCATTCTCGCAAAGCTCCACTCGTAGAACGACGCGTGAGCCAACAATTCCCATAGCGGCAATCCTCCTAGCGCGCACGCCGCCTCACGAGTGATGATCCCCGTGCGATTCCGCGCCACGGACCATGAATAATATTAGAGTGAAGAGAAAGTTTGTTCGATTTTTGGTGATTTTTTTTATTAATAAAAAATAAACAATGCATTATTATTTAATCAAAGTATGCACCGTCTACAAGCTTCTACTACCTTTCAGATAGCATACGGATACCACGCTGGAAGAAAGTGTCGTTTTTCGAGACAATCCAGTCATCGATCCATTTTCGCACTTCTGCATTCGAGAAGCGCTCATCAGACAAGCTGTGGTACATCGATCTGAATAGGTGGTAATCAAAAGGGGCAATGTCTGTGAGTAAGTTGGGTGTGGAAAGAATTCCCATTCCCAGTCTAACAGCGCTTTTTTGGGCTCCTTGATAATATGGAATCTGGCGTTGTCATAAAGCAGGATGACCTTATGTCGATTTGTAACAATTTGTAACGTTTTTTAATTAGTTCTCGGTTCAATTGCTTGCTTATTTGCTTGCTGTAGCGATCTCCTGTGACTGTCTGACCTGGTGGTAACAGTTCATAGTAGACCACTCCCTCCTGGTCCCACCAAATGCACAGAAGAACTTTATGACCTTGGATGTTGTGTTGTGGTGTCGATGTGATTGGTTGGAGTTCATTCAATGTTTTTGCATTTAGGATTGTCGTAAAAGATCTACTTTTTATCGCCCATAACAATTTGGCACAAAAAACTTTTTTTCTTTTGCTTCGCAAGTAGTGAAAGACAGATGTTCAATCGGTTGCCCATCGCGCGGTCAGACAATTCAAGTAGAACTCACTTTCCATACTTCTGTACCTTTCCCATTTCTTTTAAACAGCTCACAACTAATGTTTGGGACACTCCTAATTGCACCGCAAGTGAGTATGAGTAATGCTTGCAAATTATCCTCTGTCGATTCTTTCAGGCGCCTAGAGTGTGGTTCGTCATCCAGTTCAAAATTACCATCTTTAAATCTTTTAAACCATTTTTCACATGTTCTGACAGACACAACAGCTTCTTCGTAAATTGCATAAATGATCCTATTCATTTCCACAACAGTTTTGTGCTGATTAAAACAGAACAACACACAATGGCGAACAATGTGCATTTTATTGACTGTTGAATGTGGTAGATGTTCACAATTAAATTTCACTGTTAAGATATTGATAATATATGCTTTATTGCAGTGGACTGTATCCCTTGTGTTATCGATCACATTGTCTATACAATACTGAAAATCGCCCAAAAATTTTCTCGTGCTCTCGCTCGCTCACTCGCTTGAATCCCCACTTGATAATCTCCCCACTTAATCGCACCTTTGCGCTCTAGTGTCATAAGCAATTGTCTCGGTGTACATATTACTCTATACATATTCCCGCCCACCAATTAATTCCAATTATTAGGTGTACAACTTAGTTCTTAGTTTCAAAGAGCTCGCTTCTCTTATGAAAAGTAAACATGGAATAAAATAAAACCTAGAACATTTATTTCTCATGTTATTAATTTGAAAATAATTTTAATGGATTAATGAGATTTTCACGATTAAAATGACACCAAACATGACATAAATCGGATTACTTTTAATTAAATATGTATGGTTAATCTACTTAAAAATTACCCAATTTATATCCCCAGTGAGAAATGACCATCAAATCGATATCAAATTGATATCGATCGATGCAATTTACATCAATTCGACGTCAATTCGATGTCGACTCGAAGATCTCTTCTCACTGGATCGTGCTTATTAGTGTGATTTTAATCGCAAATATCTTATTAATCCAATGAAATTATTTTTAAGCCAATATATATATATATATATATATATGTATGTATGTATGTATGTTGTATGTATGTATGTATGTATAAAAATTTATAATGCGAAGATATGTCCGTATTCTTCTAGCTGGCCGAGCGCCGAGCACACACGTATACGGCTTTTTCCTCGTGTGCGTGATGTAGCGCGCGAGTAAAAAGCCATGTACGTGTGCGTTCAGCTAGCTGGAAGAACGCAGACATATCTTCTGTCTCCTTCTCTTTCTCTCGCTATAGCTGATGCGCTCGGAAAGGAAAAAGCCGTATACGTGTGCGCTTGGCTAGCTAGAAAAGCGCAGACATATCTTCCGTCTCCTTCTCTCTCTCTCTCTCTCGCTACGGCTGACAGGCTTGGATCGATATTTGAGAACTATATTTCGTACAAAGAGATGGTCAAGCTTCCCACCTGAGATTTAGCTAAATTCAGTATGTTGTTACATATGTTGTTACTGATACCTCTCCTACTAATATAAAATATGGTACAATAACTCGTACCATTATTTTACAAGAAATAATTGTAAAGTCAGTCATGTACGTAATCTACCGATTCGATAAACCTATTTTTCAAGCAATGAGCGTGGTCGTGTTAGTAAGTCGAGCGGCTAGAACGCTGGAGATCACGAGTTCGAAACAATCCTTTTTTTTCTATTTCTTAAAAAAAATTTTTTTAAATGTGTCTAACAAGGAGAACACCAGGATTTGTCCCCTCCGATTTGGCTGAATTTTATATATGTTATAGTTTAGTCCTCCCACTAAATCATGGTAAAAGGATACGATGCACCTCTCAAGCATTCGCGAGAAAAACGCGTTCAGAGATTCAAAGATTTCTATGTTGGTAATGTACCGAACGGTAAGTGTAGTTTGTCAAGCAGCGGCGTGGTGTAGTGAGTAAGGCGTCGGACTAGAATGTTGCATGTTGCTGGTTCGAATCTTACTTTTATTTTTTTTTTTTTTTTTATTGTATTATATTGTATATGTTTTATTTTTAATATATAATTCTAAAAATTAATGTATTAAACAATTTTACAAAATTTAAAAATATAATTTATATTTTTATACGTTGCGTTTCTTAAAATTAAAATTTAATTAACACACATACATATTTATTATTAATTGTAAATTGTCATGCAATTTATATAAAATTTTTTTGTATAATAGAGAGGAAAAAAAGAAGAGAAGGATAAGAAAATTTGAATCTTTTATTATGTTTGCAACTATATTTTATTTTGTTCACAATAAGCAAAATCTATTCATTATCAGAATCAGAAACATCAGAATTACATATGTTGGGATGATATTTATCATAGAAACACGAGAATAAAATATAAATTTAAATTTTAAGAATAAAATATAATTTTAAATATATTTATTACATAACAAATAAATTTTAGTTACATAACGTAAATTTACAATAACAATTTACAAATAATAATAAATATGTGTGTGTGTTAATTAAATTTTAATTTTAAGAAACGCAACATATAAAAATATAAATTATATTTTTAAATTTTGTAAAATTGTTTAATACATTAATTTTTAGAATTAAATATTAAAAATAAAACATATACAATATAATACAATAAAAAAAAAATTATAAAAGTAAGATTCGAACCAGCAACATGCAGCATTCTAGTCCGACGCCTTACTCACTACACCACGCCGCTGCTTGACAAACTACACTTACCGTTCGGTACATTACCAACATAGAAATCTTTGAATCTCTGAACGCGTTTTTCTCGCGAATGCTTGAGAGGTGCATCGTATCCTTTTACCACGATTTAGTGGGAGGGCTGAATTATAACATATATAAAATTCAGCCAAATCGGAGGGGACAAATCCTGGTGTTCTCCTTGTAAGTTATTATGCAATATATTTAACCTCTCTCGCTTTCATCGCGCCCCAGCGTCGAGGATTTTAAAGAGCTCGCTTATCTATGAAAAGTAAACATGGAATAAAATAAAACCTAGAACATTTATTTCGCATTTTATTAATTTGAAAATAATTTTAATGGATTAATGAGATTTTCACGATTAAAATGATACCAAACATGACATAAATCGGATTACTTTTAATTAAATATGTATGGTTAATCTACTTAAAAATTACCCAATTTATATCCCCAGTGAGAAATGACCATCAAATCGATATCGAAAATCAAATTGATATCGATCGATGCAATTTACATCAATTCGACGTCAATTCGATGTCGACTCAATAGATCTCTTCTCACTAGATTGTGCTTATTAGTGTGATTTTAATCGCAAATATCTTATTAATCCAATGAAATTATTTTTAAACCAATATATATGTATATATATATATATATATATGTATGTATGGGACACATGTATGTATGTATGTATACAAATTTATAATGCGAAGATACGTCTGCGAAGATACGTTCTTCTAGCTGGCCGAGCGCCGAGCGCACACGTACACTGCTTTTCCTCGTGTGCGCGCTACTTCATGCACACGAGGAAAAAGCCGTGTACGCGTGTGCTGGGCTAGCTAGAAGAACTCAGACATATCTTCCGTCTCCTTCTCTTTCTCTCGCTATAGCTGACACGCTTGGCGATCGAGATTCGAAAACTATATTTCTTACAGGGAGACGGTCAAGCTTCCCACCTGGAATTTAGTTAAATATCATATATATTTTACTCTTCCTACTAATATACTAATATATTTACTCTTTTAATTAATATATTAAAATTAAACCTATATTAATATCATAAAAAATATTATATAAATATAATATTTTTTGTTTATTTTTTATGTACATTTTTATGTATATTTTATGTATATTTTTTTATGTTTTATATTATATTTATATAATGTTTTTTATGATATTAATATAGGTTTAATTTTAATATATTAATTAAAAGAGTAAATATATTAGTATATTAGTAGGAAGAGTAAAATATATATGATATTCAACTAAATTCCAGGTGGGAAGCTTGACCGTCTCCCTGTAAGAAATATAGTTTTCGAATCTCGATCGCCAAGCGTGTCAGCTATAGCGAGAGAAAGAGAAGGAGACGGAAGATATGTCCGCGCTCTTTTAGCTAGCTGAGCGCACACGGACATGTCCTTTTCGTCGTGTGCGCGCTATCTCACACACCAAGAAAAAGCCGTGTACGTGTGCGCTCGGCGCTCGGCTAGCTAGAAGAATGCGTGAGAGAACGAGTAAGAAGCAAGCGAGATGGCCAACATCAAAGAGAGTCTCGAAGTCTCGACGCGAGCTTATCTTAATCTCCAATCTTTCGTATCATATTTCATTTTACCATAATAAAAATAAAACTTTTACATTTCGCATTTTATCAGTCCAAAAATAATTTTAATGACTTACTGAGATTTTTGCGATTAAAATGACACCAAACACGATATAGATCGAGTAATTTTTAATTAGATTATAATCAAGATGTTAATTACTTATCTAATTAAAAATTATCCGATCTATACCGTGTTTGGTGTCATTTTAATCGCAAAAATCTCATTAATCCATTACAATTATTTTCGGACCGATAAAATGCAAAATGTAAAAATTTTATTTTCTATAGTAAGGTGAAATATAATACGAAAGATTGGAGATTAAGATAAGCTCGCGTCGAGACTTCGGAACTCTCTTTGATGTTGCGAGATGTTTCCATCTCGCTTGCTCCTTACTCGTTCTCTCACGCATTCTTCTAGCTAGCCGAGCGCCGAGCGCACACGTACACGGCTTTTTCTTGTGGGTGTGAGGTAGCGCGCAAACGACGAAAAGATACGACGAAAAAAATATTATATAATATTTTTTATGATATTAATATAGGTTTAATTTTAATATATTAATTAAAAAAGTAAATATATTAGTATATTAGTAGGAAGAGTATAAAAACATATATGATATTCAACTAAATTCCAGGTGGGAAGCTTGACCGTCTCCCTGTAAGAAATATAGTTTTCGAATCTCGATCGTCAAGCGTGTCAGCTACAGCGAGAGAAAGAGAAGGAGACGGAAGATATGTCTGCGTTCTTCTAGCTGGCCGAGCGCCGAGCGCACACGTACACGGCTTTTTCCTCGTGTGCGTGATGTAGCGCGTACACGAGTAAAAAGCCATGTACGTGTGCGCTCAGCTAGCTAGAAGAGCGCAGACATATCTTCCGTCTCCTTCTCTCTCTCTCTCGCTACGGCTGACACGCTTGGCGATCGAGATTCGAGAATTATTATTTCTTACAAGGAGATGGTCAAGCTTTCCACCTGAGATTTAGTTAAATTTCAGTATGTTGTTACATACTGATACCTCTCCTACTAATATAAAATATGGTACAATAACTCGTACCATTATTTAACAAGAAATAATTGTAAAGTCAGTCATGTACGTAATCTACCGATTCGGTAAACCTACTTTTGAATCAATGAGCGTGGTCGTGTTAGTAAGTCGAGCGGCTAGAACGCTGGAGATCACGAGTTCGAAACAATCCTTTTTTTTCTATTTCTTAAAAAAATTTTTTTTTAATGTGTCTAAATAATTTATTATGCAATATATTCAACCTATATTAATCCTTAAAAAATATTATATAAATGTAATATTAAAAAAATAAAACATAAAATAAAATATAAAATATTATAATTATATATAATTTTATTATATAAATATAATATTTTTTAACGATTAATATAGGTTAAATATATTGCATAATAAATTATTTAGACACATTAAAAAAAAATTTTTTTAAGAAATAGAAAAAAAAGGATTGTTTCGAACTCGTGATCTCCAGCGTTTTAGCCGCTCGACTTACTAACACGACCACGCTCATTGTCTGAAAAGTAGGTTTATCGAATCGGTAGATTACGTACATGACTGACTTTACAATTATTTCTTGTAAAATAATGGTACGAGTTATTGTACCATATTTTATATTAGTAGGAGAGGTATCAGTATGTAACAACATACTGAATTTAGCTAAATCTCAGGTGGGAAGCTTGACCATCTCCTTGTAAGAAATAATAGTTCTCAAATCTCGATCGCCAAGCGTGTCAGCCGTAGCGAGAGAGAAGGAGACGGAAGATATGTCTGCGTTCTTCTGCTATCCGAAGCTAGCCGAACGCCAAGCGCACACGTACATGGACTTTTTCCTCGTGTGCGTGATGTGCGATTTTCGCTCCTGATTGCAATACCCTCTACTACAATATCTATGAACTAAATTTGTTGCTTTTTTCACTCTGTTGTACCGATATTTCGGGCGCACAGGGACTGAAATTTTCTAACACATGGCATTTTTTAATTAGACCACTGGGCTCAGTTTATACAATTTTACAATGTTCTACTGGCCCGTCTACAGTGCGCTTGGGTATTGTTTTGTGCATAAAAGCTACATAACTTTTATACGAAGCGAATATTTTCACGAGTTGACAGGTCGAGACGCCATGTTCATTCAGAAAGTCGGTAAATGGATATGTAAATTTATACTTTTTATTACTTTTTATCTTTTTCAGTGAATATAGGAGGCAAGCGCACTTCGTTTAGGTGCATACTTTAATCCTGGAAAAGGATTTTTAATTCTATACAGCCAATATAAAATGCCGTGTGTTAGAAAATTCTAGTAATTTTGTAGGTAAAACAAACGACTCCAGCATCCCCTTAATCTGTGGTTTTAACACTGCTTTGCTTTGCGGTGGAGTGGGGATAAACGTTAGCTTTTCTTCGCTCGCATGAAATTGTACCTTTAGAAAATGAGACGGAAAGAACACGAAACAGAGAAAACATTACCTGGGGCCATATTCTTGAAATAATTGCGTATGCGTAAGTTTTACTGCGCAGGTTTAATCATACCGTAAAATAGCTGCGCAATAAAATCTACATATACGCAAAAATTTCAAGAATACGGCCCCTGGTCGCGTCCGACATACGCTGTAACCGCATGCGCACAAAGCAGGACCGTGTGCGAGAGAGAGACTATTATGTACCGTAATGTTTGGGCTGAGGTCGACACTCTTCTAGCTGCTTCTAGCGATGTAGGAGTATTACATATATGCCATAAACCTACTTTACACTCTACCCATATATTCTTAGATCTATGATTCTCACAAATTACTCGTCTTGAGAAATACGCGCCATGTGATGGCACCCTTAAGGTTTCACATGGGTTTGCAATTTTCGACGCAAAGCTAGGTTTAACTCAAACCTATGTTACGTCCCGCGGTTCAAAATAAGATAAGATAAGGTAAGATAAGATGAGTTCTATGTAAATGGAAATAACAAGTAATGAGTCTTAAATTGAAACCGATTAAACTGATCCGCGATTCGCAATATTTTTTCCTTCACAGGTGCTACCTCGATGTACCTGCAGAGGTGCTCTCCTTTGTTGTTTTTAGGTCAACCTGCTTACACAGGCTTTACCTGGGATTGGCGAGAGCAGTCGTCACAGGGTGATCAAACGGGAAAGAATAGTGTTAGTTGAAATGAATTATTTATTTCTCAAACCTGTGGAATATGTTTATTGTCGTTTGGCTCTTTTTGCAGATTCTCCCAAAGCCGGCGGCGAACTCTGGTGTTTGTCGAAAAGAGAGGGGCGAAGGTGGGGGTAATGGGCGCGTACGTATATTTTTCGGATATAATTCATCATTTCGAGTAAGTTGCTCGGGATTAGTATATAATGGAATGTGCAGGATATTTGAAGAAGGAGTCGGACTTGAGGAGCTTGGCTGAGGATCTAGCGAGGAGGAAAGAGGAGTTTGAGCAGAAGACGAAGTTGATGAAGGAGGAGGAGGGTAAATTCCTCGAGGGCCGGAAAGATGAGGATGGACCCGGTTGAGGTTCCTCTAGGATATTAGGCAGAGGTACACAGGGGAGATTCTGAGGGGTGGGGGATTCTAAATCGATTAGAATGGGTTTGATGCGGGGGTTAGGTTCATTTTCGAGATTTATTACTGGGGGTTGTGGGGCTTGGATAGAAGGTGAGATAACGCGAAAGAGCTCAATTCTAGCGGCGAGGATGCGCCGAGGAGTATTCAAGGTTGATGTACCTCGAGTTTTAAGTTCCGTTCTCTGTTGGTCCGGTTTGACCATCTATTAAGGGAGCAGAGATAATAGTATAGCCAAATTTTGACCAAGCAAATTCGATAATATATATAGTGAATAAAAGGGGCAATAATAATTTCAATAATACATAATGAGTAAAAGAACCATAATAGTAATAGCAATAGTACACGAGTCATTCAAATCAATCATAAGTATAGACAGGATAAATGACACAGTATATAGTTGGTAAAATCTTTATTTCTTCAGGCAGGCGACAAGTTGCAAAACATGATGAATGTTAAACTTGTTGAGAGTTATTTGGATAAAATTGATAATCAATTGTGAAAATAAAATTGAAGTATGAAAGTGAGGCTATAAAAATAAAGAGAAGGAAAATGATTAAATATTTCGACACATATATAGTTGCTTTAATTATTTTAAACGATGAGATTTGTGACTGAGGTGAAAGTCGGAATGAATACAACCTAAAAGGATTAAAAAATGAAAACAAAGGTTCTGGATAATGAAAATATTTTTAGACATGCTATATAGTTTGTCGGACACGCTATGTCTATGTAATTTTTTTTTTGTTCATTAAATTAAATTTGAAGTTTGTTATTCAAGTGCTTTGGGGTATACAAAGAGAAATAATTTCTGCAAAAAAAAATAAATTTTTGTCTGTCCTGTACAAAGTTTCAACTCAATTGGATGAACGATGTCGAACGCATAAAGAACGAACACACAAACATTCATTCTTATATATAAGATAAGATGTACAAATGTCAGACGCGTTTCGACTTATAAAGTCATGATCAGTAACATTAAGAACGATACAATTGATTAACATATTAGTTCTTATAAATAAAGTTATGTATATTATTTGTTTTAAATCTAAAACGAGCATTATTAATTTAGTTATTATTATTTATATTATATTGATGTCTTTTGTCTTTATTATGCATATTGATATATCTATTTCCATATTTAATTTAATTTTTTTACATTTTTTTGTCTTTATTTGGAACTTAAATAATGGTTTTGTATTTTTGTAGTGAATTAATGTGTGAGAGGAAAAGAGAAATATACTATCTCGATTCCCTCTCAAATTATTTTATTAATGTATTCAAGTTCTTTTAGCTGATAAGGTTTTTGTGTAGCGCGAAATATTCTAAGAAATTGATTTTAAAAAACTGTATACTAAATTCAACTATAACATCCATTTTGTTCGTTTATTGTCCATGATTATGTAATTTTCCTATATAATTTTTAAATTATTATATATAAAGAATTAAATAAAATATGAAGATAGGTTAGTATATCATAATAACGTCAAAAGACATCAAATTGATAAATTTTTAATCAATACTTATTATTTTGGCTCTCTCACAATATATTTTTTAGAATCCTATTTAGTACCTGCTGGCATAACTATGGTTCTTAGTATCTATGGGGTCTACAGAGATTCTAATTTTTGACCAAATCCGGAGAGATTTGACCCGGATCGATTTTACCCAAAAAAGATTAAAAATCGTCAACCTTATTCTTATATACCATTTAGTGCTGGACCGCGTAATTGTATTGGTAAGTATTATTTGTTTTAAATTCTCTTATATGAATAGAATGCAATACATATAAAATTTTAGGACAAAAATATGTTTTGCTAAAAATGAAAGCGATGATAGCCCCTTTAATACATAATTTCTACTTGGAGCTTGTTGATCATTTAAAGACTCTTCAGATGCTTGTTGATTTAGTACTTCGTCCAGCTCATCCAATTTCTATAAGATTTGTCCCTATTTACAAATAAATGCGAGCATTTGAAAAAAATATCGAAATTTAATAAATGTTATAATCCCAAAAAATCATAAATGAAAAGGTTAAGCCATGTTCAAAAATAGACCCTCAAGAAGTTGAATTTTTACAAATTTAAATGATTATCTAATAATATATTACCATGAAAAGTAAGTGATATATTATATTAAATGATTATCTAATAATATATCACCATGAAAAGTAACTGATATATTATACAAGGTGCCAGTTCAAAGTGAACATACATAAAGTGTATATTATCTAAATAAATTAATAAAATAAATAATATAATAAATTTAATAATATATTACCACGAAAAATAACTGATATTCAAGGTGCAAATTCAAAATGAACATACATACATAAGGTGTATATAAGTAAAATTGATTAAAATTTGACTCTAAGTGGAAGTACATAAGTGATATGTTATTCTTAGTGCACAAAATATAAAAGTCGTTTATTGAAATTTGATTTGAAATTTATACAAGGGGCATTTCGCATGAAGTCATCCAGCCTGAAAAATGAAAGTTTCTCAATCGTCTTGAAACTTTTATAATCGGTTGTCCTACTGATACTAAAGCTTCAGTAAAAATTTGAAGGCTCTAGTGCAACCGGTTGCCTAGTAGTAGGGATTGAAATTTCTACCGTTTTGAACATTGTGATTACATTTCCAGGTCGATATCTTCTCGAAAAATATACCAATTTTAAAAAGTCAGGGGTGATTTTGAAAGCATTTTTCCCGTACTTTAAGAATATAATATTTATTTTAGCGTCGCGGAGCGTCCATCCGCTGATAAATCGAGTTGTATCTCGAAAACTATTGTTCTACCCATCTTGGTCGAAGGAAATTTTTTGTTCAGAAGGAATCCACCTATTTTATGCAATTTTTTAAATTCAAATCAAAGGAGCCGATCTTTAAGAACAATTGTTTTTTAACATTAATCTCAAAAATTTTTGATGAACTTATTGATTTTATTAAAAATAAATATTATATTCTTAAAGTACGGGAAAAATGCTTTCAAAATCACCCCTGACTTTTTAAAATTGGTATATTTTTCGAGAAGATATCGACCTGGAAATGTAATCACAATGTTCAAAACGGTAGAAATTTCAATCCCTACTACTAGGCAACCGGTTGCACTAGAGCCTTCAAATTTTTACTGAAGCTTTAGTATCAGTAGGACAACCGATTATAAAAGTTTCAAGACGATTGAGAAACTTTCATTTTTTAGGCTGAATGACTTCATGCGAAATACCCCACAAGCCTGAACAATGAAAAATAGTTGCTTGTAATTCCAGAGTACTAATTTGTTAATGACTCGGAAAAAGAACATGGCGACCTGCTCTCAAAAAACTTCGATGCGTTTTTCAATATCCACTTAGGAATAATGATATCGAAGCTTTTATAAAGTAATTATTACAACACTTGAAGTACGAAAGTATTAGATTAGAATAAGATTAGATTATAATAGAATACGAATTCATCGTATTTTCAAAAGCTCTATTACGAAGTGAATACACTAAACTACGTAGAAATGTCTTTTTCTTCTATAATTCTGAACAGAAAAAATTGTGAGTTAAATGAAATCTTGTAATTCAAAACCTATTTTTCTTGATTACAAGACACTATTTTTTGTTCAAAAGACGTTTGTTAAAATTTTAATGAATAGATTTTTATTTATGATAAACATGTAGAATTTGTCCTTTAAAATATACATATATGGAGGCTTCATGCTTATTTCAAACGCTGAACCGATTCATACAACACAACTTGTCTCTGACTATTCAATAAGTTAGTAGTACTGTTAAATATCAATCACATATGTCACCCTGCCCAGAGAGAGAGAGAGAGAGAGAGAGAGAGAGAGAGATAATGCAAATATTTAAATTAATCATTATCAAAACACTGTTACATTTTATACATGCACTTTAAGAAGCATGTCACTTACTTTTCAGAGTCAAATTGTGATAAATTTTGTATCTATATTTTAACGATATTTATTTCGCACTTGTATCTTGAATAATTAATATTTGATTTTTTATAGTTGTATGTTACGTCAGATAATCACTAACCTTTTTAAGCGTGTAGCTTCTTTGTACTTGACATGAGAACTTTTTTATTTATGAATTTTGGGTTTATTTAATATTTACCCGTTTCAAGCAATAAAACAACACTTTTTGATCAATAAATTAATCGCTGAAAATACGGTATAACAAATTCAAAATCGAAAATTGAAAATTCGAAATTTTACTACAGAAAGGTTGGAGATTTTTAATCTAAACCATTTTCATAACTCTTTCATTTTAATTATTTATTCCATCCATCGGAAGTTTTTTGAGAGTAGGCTGCCATCTTTTTCCGAGTCATTAACAAATTAGTACTCTGGAATTACAAGCAACTATTTTTCATTGTCCAGGCTTGTATAAATTTCAAATCAAACTTCAATAAACGACTTTTATATTTTGTGCACTAAGAATAACATATCACTTATGTACTTTCACTTAGAGTCAAATTTTAATCAATTTTACTTATATACACCTTATGTATGTATGTTCATTTTGAATTTGCACCTTGAATATCAGTTATTTTTCGTGGTAATATATTATTAAATTTATTATATTATTTATTTTATTAATTTATTTAGATAATATACACTTTATGTATGTTCACTTTGAACTGGCACCTTGTATAATATATCAGTTACTTTTCATGGTGATATATTATTAGATAATCATTTAATATAATATATCACTTACTTTTCATGGTAATATATTATTAGATAATCATTTAAATTTGTAAAAATTTAACTTCTTGAGGGTCTATTTTTGAACATGGCTTGACCTTTTCATTTATGATTTTTTGGGATATAATAATTCTAAAAATCGCATTTTATTTATTTTTTGAACATGCGACCCTCAACTTAATACGAAATAAATCAAGTGGCCCGTAATATCATACGAGTTTGACATGCTTGATCTACATCAATCATATCTGCAATTGCATACATGTTTTCCATTAATAACGAAGGCGAATGTTTGCACGATATATGTAACGTTGTAGTTTGTGACCGTCACCTTAAAATGTGAAGTTTTATTAAAAAGTCGTGATAAAGAGTCTCAATGACGTTAATTATAATTAATCTTATACTCTCAGTCATTGTATAGTTGACAATTATTGATTCGACTTTTTTTTACTTTAACAGTATTATTTACAAACAATCTTTGGTACTCCGATGGGCTCACCGTTATCCCTCATTGTGGTGGATTTAGTTATGCAAGATTTAGAGGAGGTTACAATTAATAAATTTCTCTTTCAACTTCCATTTTATTTTAGATATGTTAATGATATTATATTTGCGGGATCACAATATATGCTTAATAGAAAGATTTGGATACTTTTAACTCATTACTTAAGCGCTTACAATTTACTATTGAAATTGGAACTAACAACAGACTTCAGTTTTCATGACACATACTTTATATACATTTATTTATTTTTTTGTCTCATAACACATACATTTATACTTCTTTTTATTTATTCTTTTATTTCATGACACATTCTTTATACACACTTTTATTTAATTATTTATCTATTGACTTCCCTTCTGATTGTAAATGTGACTTTAAGTGTTTTAAGTTCTTATCTAGTTTAATTATTATTTAATATTTTTATTTATTTAATTCCTTATTAGCTTAACGCCTTAGTTCTTATTTTCCATCCGTTAAAAATAGGTTTGTTGATAATAACCGCTTGAATTTAAAAAAAATTCAAATATTACTGATTGTTCTGAACTAAACGCGTAATGCTGTTATTTGTTGTTTTTTATACTTCTTGGTAAGTTCGATTTTATCTTTTCATTCTGATCTTATTACACTGAACTTCCTTCTTCATTGAAATTACAGACTTGGATCAATCAGTCGATTTATGAAGCTTATAGAATGCCCACTCTATAAATTGTCACCACAAATTCATGAGGAGCATGCATTTTTAATTTCTCTTTTGTTAATCTTGAAGATTATTGAGAGGAGTCGAAACGTTCAGAATAAAAACTGTCTAAGAGTATTCGTTTTTTTTCTTGCGAATGGATGCACCTAATATAAACCGTTTGGTTCTCATGCCCTTTACTATATTTTACTATTGATTGAATTATATCGAGAGTCCATATATTTTAGATATATTTTTAACAATAATAATAGTAACAATATTTATATTATCTATCAATCTTTATCTATCAATATTACCTATCAATCTTTATCTTATTTACATGATTCCGACAAATCGAGTAATTATAAAAATAGTTATGAAGAAAATATAAAAATGATATGTTATAAAAATGATGAACCACAAAGTTGTAGTAAGAAGATAATTTGCTTGTAAAAGAGCAGAACAAAAAAAAGAACTCAAATATAGAAATTACATAAATTACAAGCGCAAACTGGATGATACCATATGAAAGTAGTTAATTTACAGTCAAATGGGTTCCAGATCCGATCCCTCATCTTTTGTATGTCATTATGTTATTATGTTGTATGTTATTATGTTTTATAAAGGAAGTTGATTAGAGAGTTGAAAATTGAAGGAGTATAAGATGAATAAACGATAACATTTCGGGGATCCATATTACACTTTTACAAGCACAAACTGATTGAGTCTATAAGTTACACGATTATACAGGGTGTCCGTTTGCACAATACAATGCTCGTGTGGAAGTAGGAGGGATCGAGATAAACAAAAATGTCCTGTATTTTGCAATACTTGCAATAATTATCAAGTTATTAAATGTTAAAATCGTATAAATGAGAGCGTGCGGAGAGAAGCGCTCGTACCGTCTGAACTATAGCACGGTCCAGTGTGTCAGCATCATCAATGATTTCAATATTATTTTTATAATATTTTTTTCATTATAGTAATTTTTATAATCAACCGATTTCATCAAAATCATGTAAATAAGATAAAGATTATTTATTATTATTATTATTATTATTATTATTATTATTATCATCATTATTATCATTACTCAACTATAGTACAAAGTCTATGTTTAAGAAATTAAAATATATTAATGCAAAAAATACAAATAAGGTTCTAAAATAAACGGTATCTAAAATAAATTGTATCAGACATACGTAATTATGTAAATTAAAAATAAATCATAACTAAAGTGATATAATAAATTTATAAATTTTTGCTGTTAAAAACATAGTTAACGTGTCAGTCGCTACTTTATCTAGATCTTTAGATACCAATTTCCCTTACCACATGTAGCTACAAATTATAAGAGCAAGCATCGAAATACTGAAAATAAAAATAGGTTAATTTTCTTAATTAAATCAATCAACGGCAGGGGAATTCTCTGAAATTTTGAAGCACAATTCAAATTTACAAAAAAACTTTGTGCACGTATCGACCCAATGTTTAGGTGTGTACATTCCAAGAAGATATGACATTTTGAAAACGAGCGAATTGACGTGACATTTCTTGTACACTCGTATCATGCATTAATGGTTGTATTCTTGACTCCCAAAACATCATAACTTCTATCGCATAACTTCTATTTCAAATTGATATGGTCGTGGGGGCAACTATCGACCTAATGTTTATGTAAAATCCGAGACGCTGTGAAAAAACGAGCAAATGTTGAATTGTAATTTGTATAACACTTCTTGTACACGTGTAATCATTATCATACATTAATTATGATTGTATCCTTGACCGAAACATCGTAACTTTTATCGCATATCTTGAATCGATAGCCGTGGTGACGGTCATCAACCGACGTTGGAAAAACTCTTATTAATATTTCACGCGTGAATAGTTTCGTGGCTATAGTTGCAGCGAAATATTACGTATGTGGTTCGTAAGTTCTACTTTGCTTGATATGACGTTACTTTACTCTGACTTATCAGTAATGAGAGAGAGAATGATGTTATTTAAAAAAAAAATCTACAATTATGATAAAAATAACTATAAGTAAATTAAACGTAACATAATTATAAGTAAATTACACATTATTTTACGGTCAAACTGGATCTTAGTGCCTATAATAATATTTTTTGTGTGTATATTTCCTGCCTTAGTGGATTACGCGCCGTTACTTTCAAACTTTAAACGAAATCTCAGGCCAGCAAAAATACGATCACATATTAAAATCATTATTAGTTTAATAATAACGACTAATAATCTTTTAAATCCTTCCTTCCTTTCTCCAATGTAGCATTACAACGAATATGTTGCAAAAAATATCACCAGAATTCGAATTGGGGGGGACACCTCTCGATACTATTCGGGTCTTAGCCAAATCAAATTATTAAATTGATAATGAATTTATGTGATTGTACATTTCTTTTTTAGCCAAGTAACGGCGCATAATCCGCTAAGAGAAGTGTACATAAATTCACATTAATAATATTATTAGGCATTAAAGGTTTAACCTAATGTGAAAAGCAGCGTACAACCATAACCAAAAATCAGTCGACTGCTTGCTGTTACCAAGTAAACACGTGTTGCGTGTTGTGTATTTCTTTGAGTGATTTTCAGTCAAAGAATTACTCGGTGGTGATCGACAGTGATTAGTAATCGAGTGAGTGAAACGTGAGTGAAAATGTATGAAACGTAAGTTTATAAAAGAAGAATAATTTGCGTTTAATTACTCAGCTGTGGATTATCAGTGGGAACGCAATTTAATATCTACATAATAGTTGTGGAAGTCACAAGAAGTATTGATTACGATCCATCCATCTCTCAAGGAACTACAATAACACGAAGTCATCGCATCTCTAGGTAAGTGATTGAGAAAAATGTCGTATTCCTGACTCAATTCTGACATTTCTCTGCGAAATTGTCTCCTAAACTTAGTTTTTCAATTATAAAAATAAATAGAGTGAGCAAGAGTGAGAATAAGTCAAAGTGAGAGTGAGTGAGTGAGTGAGAGAGAGAAAGAGAATGTGTCATGTGCGTGTGTATTTTGTGTATCGTATACGTATAGCGATAAGCTGATCGCGTAATCACCTGCGTCGGACGGTGAGTTGCGTCGCCCCTGCTTATCTTCCGTACTAGTTCCGTAATTCGTTAATTATTTCTCTTTATAACTCAAAAACTAAGCTTCGGAGAAAATTTTGGTAAAGGAAAAATCATCTCAGAATTCACTCAGAAATACGACATTTTAATATTAAAAGGTTGCTTTGAATCACCCTGTATCAGTCAACAGGAAGTACTGACGTTCAGATTTTAGATTAATATTTTTAGATTAATATTTCAGATTAATTCAGATTATTTCAGATTTCAGATTAATATTTTGCGAAAAATGATAAACAGTACAAATCATTAATTATACAACGTATTGCAGGTAGTCATCTTGAATATGTCAAAGAAAAAGCAACCGCTTTTGAGATGTGGCAAGCTCTGTCGGAAAGCTTTGAGCGAAAAGGGGTAGCAAGTCAACTACGTTTAAGAAAACTGCTCCTGACCATGCGGTACACTACAATAGAGTTAATGACTTCACACTTTCTATGATTTGATAAACTTGTGCGAGAATTAAAATCGACAGGTAATGCTAATTTGGATGAAACAGATATCGTGTGTCATTTACTGCTGACAATGCCAGAAGAATATAGTATGGTGGTAACGGCTTTTGGAACACTCTTGTGAACAACTGACTCTCAACTTTACAAAATCCAGATTATTCGATGAAGAAGCTAAACGTAGTGGAATAAATGCAAAAGAGACTGTTGTGATCGTCAACTTTTTGTTTTTTCGGCCGCAATCATCGGAAGACAAATAAATGTGAAAAAGGATCTAATAAAAAGCGGCCTCCTCGTTTTAACTTTAAACGTCATTATTGTGGCATAATCGGACACAAACGGTCAGAGTGTCGAAAATTAAAGCAAGAAAATAAAAATTCAGAATCAGTAAAAACTACACTTATGACAATGCTGACAAAAATAGAAAAGAAATTGTATTCATCGCTAAGGAAGAGGAAATCGACAATTCAATGTGCTGGATTTTTTATTCAAAATCTTCAGAACATTTGGCAATGGAAGGAACTAAGATGACTAAAGTACAAAGTCTAACATCTCCTGTGAATATCCGCGTTGCAAAATCAGGACAAGTCTTAACTGCAACGGAAGTCGGCAATCTAAAAGTACATGCACAAGTAAATGGAGAGATCAAAAACATTTTAATATCCGGTGTCTCATCTGTATCGGGACTGGAACGTAACCTCCTTTCGGTTTGCAAATTGGAAATAAATGGATTCACTGTAACGTTCAAAGATGGAAAAAGGATCATTCAAAAGGAAGATATGATCACTGCAATCGCTCATCGCACAGACAAGTTATATAAATTACATTTCAAGTATGATGATGAAACTGCAAATCTATGTACAACAGATAGGAATCTATTAGTACTTTGAATAAGTTTTCGCTGTTTTTTCGTGAAAATCAATGCTTTATTTTAAAAAAGTATTCGTAAAAAACATGTCACTGAAAGTATTGTCCATCACTAGCCACTACTTTTTCCCATCTTTCTGGCAGTATTTGAATTCCACGTCGGAAAAACGACACGTCTTTTGAGGCTCCAAGAGTCGACCCATTTTTTGACATCTTCATAAGAATGGAAGTGCTGGTCAGCCAGGCCATGTGCCATCGATCAAAAGTGATAATCAGAAGGGGCAATGTCTGGTGAATACGGCGGGTGGGGTAGGACTTCTCATTTAAGCATCTCTCAAGTAGGTTTTCACCGGTTTTGCAACATGTGGCCGAGCGTTGTCATGTTGCAAAATCACTTTGCCGTGTCTCTGCTCGTATATCGGCCGTTTTTCCTTCAATGCTCAGCTCAAACGCATCAATTGTAGTCGATAGCGATCTCCCGTGATGGTTTCGTTCGGTTTGAGCAGCTCATAATAAATTACACCCAGCTGATCCCACCAAATGCAGAGCAGAAGCTTCGATATGGATATTCCAACCATGGATATTCGGCTTTGCCGACGATGTTGATGCATGGTCGGGCTTACCCCATGATTTTCTACGCTTAGGGTTATCGTAGTGTATTCACTTTTCATCGCCAGATTTTTTCAGATTTTTTTTTAATAAAGTAGTGCAGTAAAATTCCCCGCAAATACTCTTTTTTTGGCACGAAACTCGACATGTTTAACACTATGAAAAAAAAAGTTGTTTACACTTTGGCGCAATGACATACACTGAATTTCAAGCTTGCTTATAGTACTTCCTTATAGATGCGTTACCATCTTAAACTACACGCACGCAGTTCTGGTAACATCATCTGTTGGAAAACAGCGAGAATTTATTCAAGGTCCTAATACTTTCCCTAAAAAATTTTATTATTTTTTTTATCATACCTATAGTATTCCTGACTTTATTTAATTTATTCAAATCATGGACTCGGTTCAATCTGTGTGACGAGCAATGGACATAATAAATATTCGGGTATTTATGTTGTATTATACTTTTTACGCTATTCTCTTTTCCCACCATTGTAGAGCATCCATCATATTCCTGGCCTACACAATATGCCATGTTTAAATTCAAGTTTTTGCATTTTGTTAAAATAGCATTGGAAATAGACTGAGCATCTTTTTAAATTTTTTAAGCTCAACAAAACTAAGAAACTCTTCTTGTATAGTTAATTTGTCATCTTTAAAGTCGGCAAATCTGACACCTAAAAAAAGCTGTTCTACTCCAGCAATGTCACCGGTCTCATCTACTAGAATTGAGAAACATTTGGAGGCATTAGCTTTTGAAACAATATCATTTGCTATTATCTTTCATAAATTTCAATTATTTTATGCTCGGTTCTAGCAGATATATATTGCATTTCGTGTGCTTTTTTCTAAATGTTGTTTTAAAACTGAATCACCAGCTTGCACTCGGAACTTTAAAAGATCTTTGAAATTATCTTCGTTTGACTTTTTACCACAAAGGGCCAAATCATGAGTTCCACAGAAAACTATTGTTCATATAATCGAATTTAACTTTTCGCGAGTCTTTGTCAGATCTGCTCTGGTTTGGGAAACTAGTAACGTTTAGTTTTTTTTCTTTTACAGCCATCAAATTAGTTCCATCCAAAACAGTTTGTTTATGCTACTCGGACTGAACATGATTTCGTGTTGCCTCATTAACACTTTCACAACCGCATATTTGCGCAGTGAAACGTCGCCAGTGGCCGGCAATATTTTGGAAGAAAAAACTTTACGTAAATTCATGAAACAATTAACATTATTATTATAAATCAATAATTAACATTATTATACAACAATATTTTCCCTTTGTGTGATAATTATTGAAACTTACAAATATAAAACAAAATTCATGACAACATAATGAAATTAACTGCTTTTTATAAAATAACTCCATTTAACTAAATTCCGCATTTATTTAATATTTCTCTTTTTGATGAAAGGTAGCAAAACAGTTCCCCAAGTGTAATGCAACTTTGCAAGTTTTACACATGAATCTTGTGGTTTTTCTCTGACGATGTGAATAGCATACGTGACATCTTCTTCTTTTACGTTTGTTAGTTGGACTAATTGGAATCAATTGGTGGTGTTTTAAATTTCCAGAAAGTCTGTGAAGTGGATCCTGATGATGATGAGTCGATGTTGTAGGATTTGTAAAATTCCCTTCGATGTCTCTGTCTTGTATCCAATATCTTGCTACACGCAGCAGGAAGTCACGAAATGCCAGAGTTTTACCACAACTTCCGTTCATATGTTTATATACTTTAAACGCATTGAACAAACCGCAGTTAAAAAGATACAATGAAACCTTTTTAGACCACTTTAGAGTCTTTCTGAATATAGGGTAATAACTTAGATATTGATCAGCTCAATCCACTTCTTTCATATGCTGATTATAATCAAAAATACATCGGGGTTTTTGAATCGCCCGGCCAGTTTTTCTGCAAATCTTTCCAGTGTCCACAAATTCGGCATTGTGAATTGTAGATATCATTCGGACAACTCTGTTTTTCAAGGTTTGCCACAACTGCAAAAGTATTTCTCCTTGTCGCCTAAACAAAGATTCCGATCTTTTCAATTTCGCATTTTTTAAAGAATCTGGTAGTCCTCGGTCACGCCTTATTGTTCCACACACTCGGATTTGTTTCAAAAGTAGTTCTTTTGCGAGGGCAACACTATTGTACAGATTGTCCATATAGAGATGGTGCCATTTTCCAAAGGAACGTCTCAATAATTCCATTATCGTGGTGTTTAAACTTTGGCCAACGCCACAATAAAGTTTAAAACTCGAAATATATCCAGTAGCAGAATCACATAGCATTCGAATAAGGATACCATATTTGGTAATTTTGGATGGATTATAAGTTTTAAAGTTAAGCCTTCCGCGCCACGGTATCATACCTTCGTCAATACAAATGTTTTGCGAAAGATTGAAATTTTCTTCAAATTTTTTGGAGAAATATTCGATTAGGTATTGTACTTTGAAGAGTCGGTTACCATTGGTAGCGTGTTAGCATTGTTTGCAAAATGAATATATGTCAATATTTGTCTGAATCTATTGCGGCTCATTGTCTTGGAAAATATTGGAGTCTCTATCAGTGGATTTGTGGACCAGTAATCCTCCATTCTTGGTTTTTTTTACAAGTCCCATTATAATTATTAGTCCAAACCACTTTTTCAGCTCTGCCACCGTTACATCGAACCATTTG
Source organism: Crematogaster levior (assembly GCA_901521435.1). Classification (NCBI taxonomy): domain Eukaryota; kingdom Metazoa; phylum Arthropoda; class Insecta; order Hymenoptera; family Formicidae; genus Crematogaster; species Crematogaster levior. The sequence goes on along the minus strand of CABEGB010000823.1, from coordinate 250,646 downwards.
GCACTTTTTTTTTACTCTTTATACTTTCCACAATTCTGTGCGTGGTAGCTGTTTGTTTCCGTGGCAATAAATTCAAATAAATCGTTTCCAATAAACATCTACGAATTCATCAACCATACTTGTATTTGTTGGAAACACAGTAGGACCCGGAGTGCCCTTAAAAGCTTCATTATTATTCGTAGTTTTATCCAATTCTGTCCAGTCTAAATGCATTTCTTCGTCGCTTTCGTCAGCAGAACTCGGTAACGGCAGAACCCGTCGTTTTCTTCGCACTCCAGTAATAATGTCTGAATCGACAGATTCTGCATCACTTCCTTCTTCACTTGTTTCTTCTAAATCACAATCGGCAGGAACATCAGAAAGCACATCAGCATAATAATCTTCTAAACTATTGTCTTCGTCGTAATCCATTATTATTAGGGAATATTTTCACAATGTTACTGAAATTATATACCGAATTACAATGTGACGTTCTGAAAACAAGCCTTCGTCCAGAAATTATTTTATCGTATTCGTGCTAAATTCTCAGAAACAACATATCTTGTTGGTTATCAATAAGCAAAATTGAACTTTATTTCGTAAAAAAATATTCAGTCCTTAGCGATAATTTTCAGACCTTCCAAAGCGCTTCGTGATAGATTCTTTAGTAGTCAAAAGGTTTTGCGTAATAAAATTTTGCATCATTTAAACATCTGACGTGCTAAGAAAAGTTTTGCAAGTGGCTTGCCACTGGTACCACGTGGGAGTCACCGGCAAATAGCGACTGGCCTATCAATGGTACCACGTGGGAGTCACCGGCAAATAGCGACTGGCCTATCAATGGTACCACGTGAGTGTCACCTGCAAATAACGACTGGCCTGCCCATGACACCACATTGGTGTCAGCGGTTGTGAAAGTGTTAAAATCTTTATATTTCTTAAATGCTTTTAAAATAAAAGAACCTTGCAATCTTCGACGGACTTTTTGTTTGAAAAAAACATAAAATTTACAAAGGCCGCCATCAGCAACTTCAGAATATACCAGCCAAAAGGCATGTATCCGTAGCGATTTAAATCGAAAGTTCGTTTTTTCACCGATATTTTTGAAATTGTAACTTTCTTCTGAAACCTGTATTCGTAAAAATTTTTTCATAGATAAGAGAAATCTGCAGTAGTTCCGATATATTGCCCGATATAAAAAACATTAGTGCTAATGGCAAAGCTAGATAAAACTGCAGGAATTATTAAAACCGATGAAGTAAAAGGAAGTAGAGGGAAGTGAGACAGAGGGTTGAATTTGAGACTGATCACTTGTCTCTATTTTTTTTTAAATAATTTCTTATGTTCATGCTTGTACCTTATACAATAAAAAAGCTAAGAAGACTTTTTATTTTAAAAATCTTTTCTTGTAATATACTTTTTTCGTTAGCAAGGAATCGCCAGATACGTGTAAAGCTCACGCAAAACACAGATGCCAAATAAAGGGTTTCTTTGAAACAAGCGCTACGCTCCTTAGGGCTACTGTCCATGGAGCGTCATTATATAGATCAGAGCTGGGATTTGTGCCACTATCGCTCGAGACTTGGTGACGAAGCGGCGTGATTTTCATCTCAGTAGCGTCACGCGTGCTATACGTATGACTCTGATATAGATTAAGCGCTGCGCTTCTTTGTTTTTTGCAGTGCTGCAAGTTGAACTTTTGGCCAGATCGTGAGACTCTCGTCCACTTATCGATCGCGCAAATATTTGTAACTAAGGAGCGCGGCGCGGAGCGCACGTATGACAAATAATAAGAGAATACATAAAGCTAAAAGTTCTCAATAAAATATTTTATATATTTCATATATTTATTATACGTATATTATACATATATAATAGAATAAATACTTTATTTATTAACAAATGTAAAAAATTAAAAAGAAAATTTTATTGCCCCTCTCTGCGAACGCCCCTGATTGTTGTCTACCTTCGGATTCAAAAGTCCGTGTAGTGATGTGTGAAAATGATTTAATTAGAGTAGAGAAAAAATTTAATACAACAAATATTAACTAACAAGCTCATTACCGTCGATTTTTAATTAATAACCGACACTGAAGATGACTTTATTACAAGTCGAAACGTTTGTTATTGTATAATTTTTTATATAATTATATATTACTAGCACTGTCATCCGGCTTTGTTCGTTTAATCCCCTTTGGTTAGAATATTGTTTGAAAAAAATGAAAAAAATGTAATGAATTAACTTAATAGGTTATTTTAAAAACTTATAGATCTTGTAAAATCAAAGTGGAAATGAAACAGTAAAATAACACATCTGACAAATTAATATCAGAACAGAATGACATGATTGAAACAAATAAACATTCATTAAATCCGATCGTTAAATCCGAGGAGAAACCGACCACAAAGTGGGGGACCAGAGATATTAGATGAGATAAAAAAATCTAACAAGAAAAGTTAGCAAGTTCCATAAAAATTTTCATGTATGCTCCATCAGAAGATTTGAGTCTATATTTATCTATCAAGGAGATTTGAGTCTATATTTATTCTCCTGCGTTACTCTTTTATATGTCTCTTTTATCATCTCCGACGTGATGTGTTTACAATAATTATGCTCTGTATCTAGAATTTTACATTGTTTCAATCAAAAGAATGATTGGAAATTTTGATATGTTCGAAGACGACTGAGTGTTTAGTTAGATCTTGTTTAATATTAGATTTGTGCTCTTTTATTCTTATGGCAAGTTGTCTCTTTGTTTGGCTTACATATGAAATGGCCATCACAATCATTACATTGTAATTTCTTTCTTTTTAAGGTCAGAAATTTTTTATTTCTGGAATAAAAAATAGCATCTGTTTGGGCAGGTATGATTAATGAATATTTAATTGGGCCTCACATCCTACCTGACCGCATCAATGCACACTAATTTTTACAGTTTTTGAATAACAATCTATTTGATCTATTGCAAGATGTGCCTTTAAATCTTCGCTATAACAATTGGCTGCAATTGGATGGGTGCCCAGCTCATAGTGCTTGTATTGTTAGGAATTGGCTAAATCAGCATTATCCGGAAAAATGGATTGGCCGTTGGGGATCTGTGGAGTGGCCAGCTAGATCTCCAGATTTAAGCCCTTTAGATTTTTACTTATGGGGAAGAGTGAAAAATGAAGTTTACTCAACGCTAAGTCTCGTGAATATCTGATCCAACTGATAAACACGGCTTTTGATCGACTAAAATTAAATCGGGAGAAAATCCGTAACGCGACCAGATCAGTCGATGCTACTCGATGCCGAAAGTGCATTGAAGTTGGAGGAAGACATTTTGAGAATAGTTAGTTTTTTTCACGTTGTTATTTATTTTCTACTACTACTATGCTATTTTAGTTTAAAAAGAAGAATCATTTTATTTTTTTGAAAGAAAAAGATTATTTTTTACTTCTATTATTTTTTTAGACATTTTTTAATTTTCATTTTCTTTTCATTTCATTTTCTTTTTACCTTCTGTTCTTCCTTTTATCTTTCTATGGTGATTGATTTAAACAATGCAGAAAAAAGAAAATTTTTTTAGTTGAAAAACCAACAAGCAAGATAAGCATTAAAAATTAGCAAAGCTATATCAGCATATATAAAGAATATTTTTAAAAAGCTCTAATGTCGATATCCGAATAAACACTTTTTTGTACATTTGAAACCAGCTATCTCGACACCTATGGACCGCACTACAATCACTTTCATCTCATTTGAAAGGTAATTTAATTCTCTACAACTTTTGTTTGGGTACTATTTGTTAAAATACGCATACTTTCCCTAATATTTGTAAAAATATATAAAATAACCGTAATTTCAGAGGTTTTTGGGCGCTAACTTTTTAAGGAAGCATTTTTCGATCCATGTTTATTGGAAATTTTTGATTCAGAATCAAATTTCCTATAAGATCTCAAAATATCGCCGAAACGTTCGGGGCCACCCTGTATACACGCACGCACGCACGCACGCACACGGGTTGGGTCATTCGACCATTTTCACATACATATATACACACACACACACACACACACACACACACACAAGGTGTTCCATAATTATTGGCAAAGCGATTGTGTACAGGTAGAATGGGCTAAACTGAGTAGAAAAGTCCTATGCTATTTTGCAATTTTCGTAATAATTAACGAATTATTAATTATTAAAAATCGTTCTATTAGCCCGGCTTACTGTCAAATGCAAGCGCGCGATGATTCAGAGCGGGGAGTTTTTTATCACAAATGGCTACGTGCGAGCGTCACATGGTGCTGAGCCTCTGCTTTGAGTTATGATTATTTCCCGTCTTTCTTACTAAAGCGAAATATGTATATATCTTTTAGCAGCATAAGAAAATGTATTTTATATGTATGCACATGCGTACGTGATTTTCACATTATCTTATATTTTTTTAAATGTTTTTCTAATAGGTGCTAATGGACTCAGTATTAATCGTAAAAATAATTTTTTTCTTGTTACTAAATGTAAATGTTTGCGATTTCAGATGTCAACGATTTTCAGATTTTCGATCCGTTTTCTTCTGTCTATGACGACAATTACGTATATACATACGTGTATACATCATCATCATCATCAGCTAACGTCGTATTCGACGTGTGGTGACAAATAAAGTAGCACTACATACTACTTCATTAATTCTCGTGCATACATATACACAAAAATACATTTTCCTGTGTTGCTAGAAGATTTTACTTTGATGAAAAGACATACACAGGAGACAATTTCAACTCAGAGAGGGGAGTCCCAGTTGCACACAAAAGAAATTGTACATAGCAGATTAAATGAATCGGACATAATAAGAGACAGATATTGTGGTTGCAATTGGACACAGTGACAATTAGGAAATGGACACACCAATGGTTGCAATTGGACACAGTGACAATCCGACACAACAAGAAACGGACACATGCGAATTCAGCGAAGCGAAATCCATCTCACACCTCCCTCTGCTTTCGGAATGAAACTATACTTTGTCGAAACTAACCATCGTCACCAGTTCCACAGTAAGTTCCAACTTTCCACCCTACACTCCTTTCATTTATAAAGAATTTGTCCAATTGTCAAGACTGTGTCCAATTGAAATCACTCTGTGTCCGTTTCTTATTGTGTTCGATTGGGCTTGTATCCGATTCATTCAAACTACTGTGTCCGATTTATTCTGTGCGCAACTGGAATTCAAAGCAGAAGTCCAGCGTCACGCAACTCTCGTATGGAGCCATTGCCGTTTGTAATAAACAATTCTCCGCATTGGATCGCTGGGCGATAGCCAGGGATGGGAAAGTTACTTTTTAAAAGTAACTAGTTATCATTACTCGTTACAGAGTCAAAAAAGTAACTAGTTACCGTTATTAGTTACTGAGTCTCAAAAGTAACTAGTTACCGTTACCGTTACTTAAAAAATAACGATTCGTTACTTTTCCCGTTACTTTTTTAATAATTAGGATATAAGATTATCTACATAACTCTAAATCACAAGAGACAAAATATATGTTACTTTATCGATATTTTTTATTAATTTTTAATAGAAGCTGATATTCGATTACATCATCATGTAACCGACCTCTAGAAGGTGTAAATACAGAACTACCAATAGTAAATAGTCTTTCAACGGATGCACTGCTCGGTAGAGCCGTATTAAATTTAATGAATAACTTTTTCAACTTCGGAAAATCTTGCAATGCATCAATATCACATCTTTTTGATTTCAAAAATCGTTGTAACTCTTCTTCTCCAGACTCTGAAGTTAATGTCGATTGCCGATGAAAAGTGAAAAAATCATCATAATCATCATTGTTTGAGTTGAGGGAGAATTTTCACTTGAGCAAATGCCTAACAAATCTTCTAAGTAGAAATAAATTATTTATATGTGGGGATGGGGGGGTCTTATTAACACCAACATTTGAAATCAAATTGATTTTAAATTGGTGATTGTGTTTGCGTTTCAAGTTTGATAGTGTCGACGCGCATTGTATTTAATTGTGTACTACGATTGCGCAGATCATTGATTGGCCAAAAAAGATCCAGGTTCGATCGTAAAAAGGCGAATTGAAGTTTATTTCTTACTATTTAGTAATACGCGGTCATGAATGTATTAATTGTTTATTGTTCTTCTAAGTAGCTTTCAGCTAATTTTTTCCTTTCGCCAGTTAACTAGTTTAATTTAAATTTAGGATGTAGATAACTTGGCAATTATTAATTCTTTTTTCTCAAATGTACAAAATCTAAAATAATACATATAGATATAAAGACTAAAATGTTTATATTTTTGTTCTTAGAATGCGAATACTGTATGCATATTTTTTTTAGTTTAACATATAAACGGATTAACAAATTACCTTTGATTTAAGCCTTGTGTGTGCGTGCGTGCGTGCGTGCGTGCGTTCTTGCGTGCGTGCGTGCGTGCGTGCGTGCGTGCGTGCGTGCGTGCGTGCGTGCGCGCGCGCAAATAACATATATTATACGTAACGTACAGTATAGATTTTTAGCTGGTGTGCACACGGTGTGTGTTTCCGAACGTAACCCTATAAAAGCGGCAAGCGCGCGACAGTAATGCCAACTTTCAAGACGTTGCCACCGCCACAGCGTGTGGAAGGTGTTCATACACACGCGCTTATTCAAATTCACTATATGAATATCAATCGATAACTGAAGATTAGATTTAAAGAAAGTAACGACAAAAGTAACTGTAAAATACGTTACCGTTACTAAAAAAATGTAACTACGTTACCGTTACAGTTACAGAAAAAAAAAGTAACGCCGTTACCAGTCCGTTACCAAAAAAATGTAACTGTAACGGTAACGGCGTTACAAGTAACGCGTTACTTCCCATCCCTGCTAATATATCTGATGACTCAAAATGAATTTGAAAATAGAGAAACACTTTTTAAGTTACTTTTATTCTGCATATAGCATTCTTACAGTAAAATCGCTATAATAACACTCACTTCGCACAATCTAAGATTTTCTAGTGAATGATTGGAATCATTTTCGCCAAAAACTGCATCTATCCATGCCTTTCTGTCGTCTTGAGAAAAACGGACTAATGCGTATCCATCGGACGATTTATTAAAGCATCTTGATGCACAACAAATAGATGGCATTGTAATATCCAAGTAATAATAAATCCCAATCTACGATAAAAATTATATTATTAACAAAACAGCTGTCTCTATAACCCTCGTATTAATTATTCAATTTTATTATAAGCTATATTAAAAAATATATTTATCTATATTATAAGGCTCTATATATTTATTAATTCAAAGCTTATTTATAACAATGTATTAATTGTCCTCTTATCATTTTACATTTGGATATAATAAATTATAACTTACCAACAATAATATATCTTCGTATAAACCTTTCGCCTTGCACGTCACGCTTATCCGGATCAGATTATATTATATATGGCCCAGTGGAGCGATCCATACTCCAGCCAATCAGAGTTCACTAAGAGTCACGTGGTAAGTTGGCAAGTCTCTTTTTATAGGGTGTCTCTAATTATAATACTACCTTTCACTGTAAAGCCTCGTCTACAATAGTCGCACAGGCTGTGTCGCAGATCGCATAAGCTGTGTCGTATGTCGCAGGCTGTGTCGCAAGGCTGTCGCAGTCGCAAGAGCCCTTGTCGCACGGAGTTGAGTCAACTTCAACTTTCTGCGACTGCGACAAGCGTGTCGCATGAGATCAGCCAATCACAGCACAGAACGTTGCAGCGCAAAGTGTTTTGACGATTTGCGTATGTTGCTAGCTATCCGTGGTGTATTTTCTGGTCGCACCCACCATCTTCTGTTGTGCGATTCAGTAAATAAATGGTAATATAAGCATATTAAATTTAAAAATTGGGAGCAAAGTTGAAGAAAAATTAGTAATTGCTGCCGATCATTTATTGCGGCTGCAGTCGACTTAATGCACGCGAACAATCCTTGCGACATATTGTAGATTGTAGTCTAGCGACACATGCGACAACTTTCTTGCGACACTACTACTTACGACCTGCGACACAGCCTGTGCGACTATTGTAGACGAGGCTTAAAGCCTGGTTCCCTCTCGGTTAACGATATCAATGGCCACGAAAGCCTTAAAACTAGAATAAAACAGAAGTAGTCTATAAAATTAACTGCTCAGACTGTAATGCATGTTATATTGGACAAATAAAACGACACCTAGAAACAAAAATAAAAAAATATTAAAAATGATATAAATATAAAAAAATACAGCAATACAGCAACCATTCTGTAGTTAGCAGACATCGATTTTTGTTAGGACATGATTTTAATTGGTGTTTCAGCTGTTCAAATTAAGAATATCATCGGGAATATTCTCGAGAATGTTCTCGAGAATATTATTGAAAACGTTCTCAACGTCGGTTTGACGATAGGCACCGATGTTTACCTATTTCTTATACTTATATGTTATTGTCTATTTCTTATACCTTCTTATGTCTATTTCTTATGTTGCTTTGAACTCAATTCCACGAGTTCGCAGCCTATTGTCTGTTACCGTATCGCGTGATCACTTCGCCCTTACTTTTGCGAATGGCGAGGGATATTTTTGCGATGTTAGTCAGTCCAAATTGAGACAGCAGAGTCTGTACCGGGACCGTGTAGAGTCCGCGTCGAAAACGACTTGAACCGTTGCCGAACCGTATTCATATTGCTGCCGGAGCGATTCGATCTGAGATTGATTAAGACTCAATTTCTCTTAATTGTTTGTGTAAAATAAAGTGTCTTTAGTTTCGTTATTAAATTACATTTATGAACTCACTTTCCTCTCTTTCCATTAGCAGTGGAAATAACGCGAGACTAACCGCACGAAGGCGATCAGCATTTATATATTTAATTGTTGCCGAACAAAAAAAACAATAACAATTGGTCAAAACCGAAGACATTTTACATAAAAAAAGAGATACTAAAAAGACATACTAAAAAGAGAGAAACCGCGGAAATGTTTTTTATTAAGAAAAATAAGTCTGCTATAAACCGTCAAAATGACAGAGAATTTGACCATTTTATTATATATGACTTGATTATTGACATTTATTAATTTAATATCTTGCTTATGTTTCGTGTTTACATCTATTTTTGCACGTGTCTCATAATTTTTTAGCGCGCGCTCGACCTTTATATAATTTTATTTAATCCAACATTCGTTTTTCTTTGTGACGTGCTTCTCATTTAGTGTTTCATCAAGACAAGATTTCTTGTCTTGAAGAGCATTTCTTGTCTTGTTTTGATTTTCAAGACAAGAAATTTCGGTTTTCTTGTCTTGACCATTTCTTGATATTGCATTTCTTGTCTTGAATTCAAGAATCTTAAATTTCTTGAAATTTTTTTATTTTTTTATACATTACAATTTAAAAAATACACATCTATTTTATGTTAATATTATCAAAATTCCCATCATGATATACAAAGTGTAATAATTACATAATAATAAAAAAATAGTATTGAACACATTAATATATTCTTTTCTTTGTTTTTTATACAATAAATGATGTATTCGATTTTATCAAAATTTAGTTAGATAGTTAGTAATGTAAATACAAAACCCTAATAAAATATCTAAGCATGTAAAAATGACGGTTTTTTGTAATTTTTACATTATTAAAATTGTATCTTATGTTTTGATTTTTGCTAAAAAATGATAATGAGATATAGGATATTTTCTTGAAATTAACTGCACTATTTTATGATAAATACACTCCTGATAAAATATTAAAACATCTCTTTTTATTTTATTGTTTTTATATTAAAAAAGAGTTGCTTGTGTCCATTTAAAAATAATGCAACAGGGCCCTTCTGTGCCTCACTACGTCCCGTCGCAAGCGTTCGGCTTTTTAGCGGCTAGCGGCACGTGAAAAAGCAAATGAAAATCGCGAGCAGCGAGTCATTTTTAATGTTATTTTCATTTGCTTTTTCGCTTTAGTCTTCGACAAACATTCGAAGTGTCAACGTCTCGAGCACGCAACGAAAAACGACTGAATAATGGCCAAAAAGAAAAAAGAATAATATGAGTAGTGATGACTCGTCAGAAAATTGTCCTTACGAGATTGCAAAAGACAATAGTACACAAGATAGTTTCCAAAAAAATAAAAGAAAAAAAGAATCAAGAAGAAATCAGTGATAAAACAGTCAGTACTAGTCATGACCGTATTGATGAACAAGAAAAACGTCCTCGTAAAAAAATTAAAGATTTTTTGATATAACAACAACAGATAAAAAACAAGACAAAATAGGATCATGCAAATTATGTGGAGAGAAAGGGGAAAATACAGTAATAAAAATGACTAACGGTGGTACTTCTGGCCTTATTCGGCATCTATCAGCTAAACATGAGAAACAATTTGAAAGTTATTTTCCCGACAAAAAATCAAGAAAAAATGATGCACAAGGAAATCAAACAATAATTTATTTATTCAACAAAGAAAACAAGGATAATGTAAGTATGTATGCCCGTATAACTATAAAATCGTGAATACGATGCCTAATAAGGCTAATGGACGAACTTTGACGTAAAGTCGTAGGAATAGAATTTAGAATAATAATAATTATTATCATATTATTGATGTTATTATTGTGTTTGTTGTATTAAAATTTATTTTTTATTTCCTTTTATTTACTTTTCAGAAAACAGCAGCATTTAACCAGGCAAAATTTCATGATCTTTTGATAGAATATTTAGTTAACAAATATTTGCTATTTAATTTTTTTGAGGATGAAGCAATGAAAAGTTTATTTTTGTATATGAATAACCATGCTGTTCTACCAAACAGGAATACTATGTGATCACTAGTGTTAACTAAGTTTAAATATGCTCAAGACGCTGTCAGACTGATTTTCAATGACCAAGTAATCGAAATCAAACTAAAATATCATTTACAATGGACGGGTGGACAGCAATATCAAACAAATCATTTTACGGAATTACTGCTCATTACATTGATTGCAATTGGAAAATCCAGTCCTTTGTATTAGATTTTATTCCCGCAAAAGGTCAACACTCTGGTGAAGAAATTGCAGCGCTATTTCAAAACACTATGGCAGAGTACAATATTAATTCATCAAAAATTCAAGAAATAACTACGGATAATGCGTTCTCGAATTTTACATTTATGGATCATCTGAACACCTTATTAGAAGATTTTGACAGCGAAAATAAACACTTCGTGTGTTTTGCTCATATTTTAAACTTATCAGTACAAGACTTTCTGAAACTACTCAAAGATGATTTTTCTGAAGTCGAAAACGAACTGGAAGAGGAAGAATGTATTGATAGTGACGAAATGGAAACTAATGGCTCACCAGTCACAAAAATAAGAATGGTAGCAAAAAAAATAAAAAGGTCAGAGCAATTGCAGGAAAAATTTCGTAATTGCTGTGAAACAGCAAATGTTAAAATGTTAATGCCAGTTATAGACGTTTGCACAAGATGGAACTCAACCTTCCAAATGATTACCTGGTCTTTGAAAATGAAAACTCCGTTGAATATATTGTGTGACAACAATGAAAGTTTGAATAAGTATAAACTTACAAATGAAGAATGGGCCCTAAACATCTCGGTAACAAACTACTTGCGTCCATTCCAATGTTTATCGACCTTACTTTCAGGTGAAAAATATTGCACGCTCTCAATGGTTGTTATTGGTATTAATCTATTATTAGACTGGAATCATGGGCTCAGGAACTGGATAATAAAAACAATAAATGTGCAGTAGATGAACAGTTGATTTTTGCCCTGCAATCGGCAAGAGATAAAATTTTAAAGCACTACAAGAAATCCAACTGGATATACTGTGTTTTACTGATACTAGATCCTCGGCATAAAATTGAAGCTTTTGACAAAACAGCGTGGGGAAGAAACTTAAAAGATCTATCTGTGACAAAATTTGAGGAAATATTTAAAGAACAATATTATGTTGACCCTAATAGCACCAATGACAATAATAATGAATGTACCGATCAAACTGTACAGACAGATGAATTTGATTTGAACGTAAAGGACCCCGCAGAAAATGATAGGAAAATGGCTTTCGGTTAAATTTTTTGAAACTGTGGTAAATGATAGTTCTAATCATGTAGATCAAAAGTGTCAATGGCCAGAAAGTCCAAACCCCCATAGTTTTCGAGTTACAGCTCGTCAAAGTGGACAATTTTCGTATTTCGCACAAGGGCAACGCTCGAACTTCGGCTCGGGTGCTTGTCAATGAAACTGGAGTATATAACCCAGGAAAATGGATTCTATGGCGTTATATACACATACATATAATCCATATATAACTGTATGAAGCCTTATATATAATTATATATAATCCATATATAATTATACATTATATTCAGTAGTGTATTGATTTTAATGTAACTGTTGTTACCATTTCATGTAAGCAAATATGCAATACACACACACGCACACACACACACACAAGCGCGCGTGTGCGCACGACCGTATGTGATGCATTTTAGAGCATTACAAGAACGTATGATTATATATAATTAATGTAATCACCGTCGGCATTGGCGTGACCCGATGTGCACCGCGGGGAGGTTGCGCGAGCGGATTTTGCACATCATGTAGCCCTGAGAAGGGCTGATATTTGGAATCTTCACGTATCTTTACTGTATGTTCCATATTGCTCTTCATTTTCCTAAACATCGATTACTTCAATATTTTGCTGATTCACGGGTAGATCTCTATTAGCAGCATCTAACGTCGTATTTAGCAGAGACGAATCTGGATACTTTATGTTTTCTTGATGCCTGGCGTAACCTAGGAACCACAAAATGCTGGCAACATGAGCACACGTACCTAATGTCCTAGCTCCTGACTGACATGTGCAGTAATAGCCACTGATAGGATTATCATCAGCATCGTTTATACAGTCCATGTCAATAATATTGTAAGAAATAAATACTTGATGTCTCGTAGCATTTCGGAACCTTGACTGCAATCTGATTCGTAGGAATCCTGGCTCATTTATATGTTCATCCAGTTGAAATTCGTCATCATTTTCTCTCAAAGTTTTGTCTTGTATATAAGATGGCGCAAGATTAACTTGGTAAATACCAACTGTCAAATCTTTTAAATATTCCATGTCAAGAATGGGGAAATCTGGAATATCTCGATGATCTAGCCGTCGCCACTGTCCATTTCTCATCCGAAGATTATCCATCTCTACTCTTGCTTGAACTACGTTTGGCATTTGTGATCTTTGTAGTATTTGTTGGGCTAATTCAGCTGTTGCACCTTGCATGTGTATAACGGGATGATATTTATTTAGAATGGCACCAGCAATGCGATAAAATTCGTTAAGGTTTTTCGCGTGCTGTACGTTCAATGTCTTTTCGAAAAACTTGAAAACAGAACGAAGGTGACCATTTCTACCTTCAACTATCCAACGATTCTTTGTAACAATCCGCGATGCATTAGCATCTTCAGTACAGATTTGTGACTGTCCGCGTTGAAGTAATGCTGCATCTTATGCACAATACCTAGGCCTTGTAGAAATGGTACAGCATCGCGATACCCTCTATCCACTAAAATTATGTCACCATTTTGAAACCAATTTCTTAAGGAATTTCCATCTGCTTGGAATTCATGTCTGAGAATTTCAGCATCATTATTTTTTGAATTAGAAAAGTATGGACCAAATATTGACAAAATGTAACCATCAGGAGCTACCACAAGAGTAGGTTTCAGTAAGTGTCTATTTTTATGAACAGAATACGATTGACGTAAAACGCGAAAATTACTACTTTTATGTACATATGCATACGTACTGTCAACTACAGCAATAGCTTTTGGTTCGTCAGGTTGAGGATTGTACAGAATATTTGAGAACGCTGTTACATGTTGAGCGATGTAATTTTGTCTCGTTATCGATTCAGGTCCAATATTCTCTACGACGAATCGTTGTAATAATGATTTCCTAACGTAATCTATTACTGAACTTACAGTTTGTCTACTTTTATAATCAAATATAACTCTCAAGAAATCATCACTCAAACCTTGTTTCAATTTACATAAAAAGGTCAACAAGTCCTTTTTACTTATATACCTGTGTTTTCCATTCTGAAGAACTGGATCGCAATAATTATAAGTTCTTGAAATTGTTCTTTCGTTATTGGTGTGATGGTCTTGAACTCATCCTCACTTATATTTTCATCTAAACGAGTTTTACTTTGTCCAACTTCTCTGAGCTGATTTAAAAACCGTAGCGTTTCCGTCCCTGAAATAACGTACGGCCTATTAGTAAAGCGAAGACCAAGTAATATAGCATTAGAGAACAACCCATTTTCCTCCAAATGATGTTCACATGACCTAACATTAGGTGGCACATATATATTTCTCTCGATAAATATGTTTACTCTACATTCTATCGACAATCTATGTACATTATTTACAGCATTACAAATGATACAAGACTGACTTGCTGTTTGTGTCAAAATATTTAATCGGAGACAGGTTGGATCCGCGTCCATTACCGCTATATCGTTCAAAATAGTCCTCTTGCAGTTAATGCATAGTCTGGAATCATCATTTATATCCGCAGGTGGATGATTTAAATCATCGCGTTTCGATACGACAATCTGTCGTTTTATAATGTTATCATCTCCGTTCACACGTGTTAAGTACCGTGCAACAAACAGCCTATTACAGACATAACAACGCAATCGTGGTCCTCTATCAGCCATTTTTATAAGAAAAGAAAATATTTAATGTAATACTATAATATTAATTTTTGTTTTTATTCTTTTTTATTTATTGTTTTTTAATTTTTTTTTTTATATTATTTATTATTATTTAATATATTACATTTACATCGTCTAGACAATTACAAATATCAGTGATACAATAAATGTAAATCTCGTACGGCAATATCCACAGAAAGGAAGCAGATTAATCAATTAACTTTGTAATGTTCGTTAGAACGCTACTTGATTACATTACGTAGGGCCACTACGTATACATTAAATTCGTTTTAAACATACATCGGGGATTTTCAGAAATACAATCGGTTAGATATGAGCGTGCTGATACAGAGCAGAAATAAATACACAACCCACGAGAAGAATGAATTGATAGCTCGGGAGCTTCGTAGTCAATCGCTATCTAACGGAAAATCCCAAGAAGAAGCTGGCCACCAAATATCAAAAACCTGATTGACAATCAAACACGCGTTACTAACAAGTTTTGAGCTTGTTTCAAATATCCTCAATTTCGAGTTTTTTCATATAACTTATATCTGTGTGTACGTATCTGTCTAAACCATATTTACTTACATAAATTAAAATTGTAAGAACAGATAAATAAAAATCTATACACTATTAACTATAATTATATATGGATTATATATAATTATACGTAACAATTAACACAGTTATATATGTGTATATAACGTAATATAATCCATTTTCCTGTTTCACTGAGAAGCACTCGAGCCGAGGTTCGAGCCTTGCCCTTGTGCGAAATACGAAAATTGTCCACTTTGACGAGCTGTAACTCGAAAACTATGGGGGTTTGGACTTTCTGCCCATTGACACTTTTGATCTACATGATTAGAACTATCATTTACCACAGTTTCAAAAAATTTAACCGAAAGCCATTTTCCTATCATTTTCTGCGGGGTCCTTTTTTATTTTTTAAAGAAACGGACAATGACCGAAGTAATTACTGGAAAAAAGAGCTTACACAGTATTATGTACTTCCTCGAGTTGACGAAAACGTCGACATTTTGAATTGGTGGTCAATTCATGAAAGATCTTTTCCGAAAATCTCTCAAGGATGGCTAAAGATTTTTTAGCCACAATGGCAACATCGGTTCCAGCGGAAAGACTGAATTCGAAAGCTTCTCTGATAATAAGAAAACATAGAAACAAATTGAATGCCGAGTCATCTCGTAGTTTACTATGTTTAAATTCGTGGTTTAAAAGCGAACCTATAATGTCTATTATGCACAAAATTAATGTTTAATAAAGATTAAAAATATTTCTCAAATCATTTATCATTTTTTATATCATGAGGTTACTGCCGAATATAGCTATTTCAGATTATTAAATTCCCGACATAAATCATTTCCTGTGACATTTAATGATAATTAATATAATAATTATAATTATTATAATATTATTATAATAAATATAACTGGAAATGTTGAAACCCATTCAAAATTTTTTCAAGTATTAAAAAATGAACAATCGTCATGGAAATTCAAGAAATTTCTTGATTTCTTGTCAAGAAAATCTTGGTCTGATAACAATTTTTTGTCTTGTTTCGAAATCAATTTCCAATTTCTTGTCTTGGTCTTGTCTTGACTCAAGTCTTAAATTTTCTTGATCTTGATGAAACACTATTCTCATTATTGGTACACCAGCTTAATATAATGTACTGTGAAGATTTTCTACTGTGTGATATCTGAGCTTCTTCTCTGTAAGTTTTTTAATTTATTACATATTCACGTTATTTTCTGCGTTAATTTGCAAGTTACATATCTTATGATACTTATAGATACATCGTGTGGTTGTAAAGAAAATTTGTGTAAACTTGAAAAGGACCTCAATGGTCGAAACGTCACATTCAAAATAAATCGGTTATAGCCAATTGAGTCGATTAAATTACCATACTTGCTATTTATTCTACTCGAAAAAAAGATTTAGTTGAATTTAAGCTCAATCTACAATCTACTTCTATGTTTTAGTTTGTTTTCTACCTGCTGTCTGGAACGTGTAAAATCTTGTATCAATATTTCAATAACAAAACAAGGAAATTCAAAATGACATTTATGAGCCATTTTACATTATTTTTGAACGTGTCACTTTTCATCACTAATGTTGTATATTTCGTTGTAAATACAACAATTATGTTTAGAATTTGTAAATATATATAATAAATAAGTGTGCCATAAGTTAATTTTTAACATTTCATCGTTATTATTATAACTCGTGAAAGTTATTATCAATGCTTTTTAGGATTATTGTTAGATTCTATTAGGTCAAAACAAATCATTAAACTAATGTGAAATTCACCGCTATTAAATCATCGCACCATTTACCGTCATATTGAAATTATTACACATCGAAATTATCAGTTGTGTACAT
Organism: Crematogaster levior; assembly: GCA_901521435.1. Classification (NCBI taxonomy): domain Eukaryota; kingdom Metazoa; phylum Arthropoda; class Insecta; order Hymenoptera; family Formicidae; genus Crematogaster; species Crematogaster levior. The sequence goes on along the minus strand of CABEGB010000823.1, from coordinate 233,534 downwards.
TCTCTGGTCTAAAATCGTGATATCGAATGCCAATATATATATCGGTGTATGATTCACTGATCCAGATAAGAAATATTGACAATTACATAATCACTAAACATATGAAATGTTAACTTTAATGTAAAGTATGTTTTAGTTAATATTTTCTTTCGTCCAGTGGATATTATGACGCTAAAGACATCTAAAAGACATTTTATTTTAGATAATTTTTTATTAAACTTTTATAAAATAATATTAAGTAAACGTTGACTAACACACTTTAAATTATAGTAAAGTGTAAAAAGTATAAAACTATCAGAAAGATGTATTATTATGACATCTTTAAAATGTCTTATGATTCGATTTATGAAATGACTTATTGAGACATCTTATTTTAGACATACTGTAATAATAAAATAATAAAATAAAAATTAATAATACAGAAACGCTTTAACAAGAAGAAAAATACAAACAAAAGATATGTGTACATACATGTATATAATGTGTGTATATATAAAATTTAATATTTACATTACTTTGATAACAATCTAAAATACATACTGGAACAAAAATAGGTTTTGTGCTTAGCAAAGTTATGTAAGTATTAAATCACTGATATAGCAATATGTTAGATAACTCCAGCTTTTGTCTCTATTCTTCCTCTTGTTAACACATTTCTGAACAGCTTCGCCTTAATTTTGGCATTGTGACATTAAATATTATAATTCAAAATATTTGAATACTAAATTAGCTGACAATAAAAATTTTATTATAATAAGTTGTTATATCCAGATTCTAGATTGGCCATAAATGTTATAGTCGATAATATCTGTATATATTCCAAAAAATATCGTTATGAAACTTTCAGAAAGTTTTGGAGCTGTTTTTAAATCGTTAAATCGTCTTTAGGTAAAGTAAAGAATTTTAAAGATTTTTAAGAAAGGTGTCTTTAAAACGTTAGACATGCGTGTTTTGTTTATAATTCCGATAATTATTAATTTTTTGTTCTATGTTTATCACGATTCTTTTCTCCATTTCGCGAGTGTTGACTGTCCTCCTGAACTCTTTCTTATAACATTCTCCTAAAGAACATTATGACATTATTTTAAGGATATCTAATAAATATTTTATAAATCAGAAAGATGTCATTATGATGTCTTTAAGATATTATATGACTTGATTTATGATATGTTTTTTTTAGGTATTTTATAGATATTTACAGTCTGTAAAGTAAGAGCGTGTACAGGTTAATGTGTAGAAAAATTTATTTTTAATGATTTTTAAGTACATGGATTTGTTGTACTCCATGAGAAGAAAAATGCTATACCATTAATAATGAGTCCAGTCACTACCGGCATTGATAATTGCCTGACATCTCCGAGGCATACTTTCCACTAAGTTGACTGCGTATTCGTTCGGTAAAGACCTCCAAATGAGACGAATTTGTCGTGTCAGCTGCTTGAAAGTGCATACTCTTTTTCCTCGAAGCTTGTGCTTGAGATATGCCCACATATTTTCAATGGGATTTGCATCTGGCGATTGCGATGGTCAATCAAGTGTGACGATGCCAGACTGCTCTTTCCACTCGGTGTAAAGCTTGCTTCGGTGTTTTGGGTCATTGTCTTCCTGTAAGATCCAGTCCTCGTTTTTTTTATGAAACATCGTCAGCAGTCGGCAACAAATACTTTTCATAAATTTTAAGCATTTTCGGAGCATTCACAATTTTTTTTTCCATGTTCGGCGACACTTTGCCTATCGAGCCGTTCTGGCAAGTCATCGACATTTTTGGTCTTCTTATATTGCTGAACCCACTTAGCGACGAACGATTTTGACTTTCCCATGTATTTAGCAGCCACTACATATGACATTTTTGGTCCTTTCAGGTGGAAACAAAGGAACACAGCCTCGTAGCGCGATGCGGCACTCATGGCGATTAACGTGTTTTTCAGATAAGAATTCGACACCAACTGAATCTTTTGTGACAAAGCATTCACGACAATGATTCCATCTATCGACTCACAAAAAAACTAGGACGATATTTGAAGCCAACTGCCATTTATGCCGTACACGCTCTTACTTTACAAACTGTACCTTAGACCATTTTTAGACATATAAAAATTAATAATATGTAAAAGCGTTAACATGAAAAAAAATATGAGAGCAACTTGATAATGAGTATTACTTGATAAATTGGTACATAAAATTTAATATTTGCATAATTTTGATAACAATATATTATAACAGAAATATGTGGTTAGTAAAGAACCTCGCCCATTTTATATAAGGGTTTTGGGCCATCCGCGCCCAGTCGTCAATCATATAAAATTTTGTAGATAATAATGGTAAAATTAAGGGAAAAATAGATTTAGTTCTTCAAACCCCCGCTGAAAGTAGTTCTGACCTCCTAATGATGTCATTTTATTCGTTCGATGGTTCATCATCAGTCCAACGATAAATATGTCGTTGCTATGCTCGGAAGATATTCGTATGTTATTGGAAAGATATTTAGCGTATTCTAGATATCAAATGGTCGACATGATATGGGCACAGCAACCTATAGAGCACCATTCTTACATTGTGCAGTAATATCCTTTAATAACATTTTTCTCTTCACCATTATATTATGCTACAATAGAGATATGATATCGTGTTTTATTATTTAGATTTTTCATTCTACAGTTGAACATGACTTAGAATTCTTGTTTTTATTATTCTCCTAAAGATTTCTTTTTGCATTCAAGGCACCTCCTCGGTGACGGCGGTAACAAACAAATATGAATGGTGAATGTGAATGGTGCTCGTACTCTAGGCTGCTGTGCACATATTATGTCATTTGGTATCTAGGATACGCTAAATATCTTTCCAATGACATACAGATACCTTCCGAGCATAGCAACGACATATTTGTTGTATTAGACAGCTTTGATGATGAGTCGCCTAACGAATAAAATGACATAATTAGGAGGTCAGAACTACTTTCGGCGAGGGTTTGAAGAACTAAATCTATTTTTCTCTTAATTCTACCATTATTATCTACAAAATTTTATATGATTGATGACTGAGCGCAGATGGCCCAAAATGGGCGAGGTTCTTTATGTAAGTGTTAAATTATTAATATACCGAGAATATGTATGTATCTGAATACCAAATTAGCTGACAGTAAATAATTATATTTTTAAATAAACTTCAATTTTTATTCGACCCGTCTGGCCAATTTTATTTACAGTTAACACAACGTTTCGACCTCTGATTTGGGTCCTTATCAAGCGTGTAAAGTTTACATATAACTATGCAGATGGACTGCACAATATCTCGTTGACATTGCGTCCAAACTACATCAATTTAGAAGCTAATTAAAGTCGAGGGATGCAGTAACAGATCGAAGTGTGTACAATTAAGCAAATTCCTACAAAACAAATTCCTAAAAAACTGCATGGTACATATATTAGGTGCGCAACTAAGTTCTCGCTGTTTTTTTTATGAAAATGCAACTTTATTGTGAAAAAATGGTTACAAATGAATCATTCAAAGTATTGTTCATCGCTAGCTACAACTTTTTCCCATCTTTCTGGCAGAGCTCGAATACCGTTACGGTAAAAGTGTTCGTCTTTTGAGGCTATCCACGAATCAAGCCATTTTTTTATGTCTTCATATAAGCGGAACTGCTGATCAACCAGACCATGTGCCATCGAACGGAACAAGTAATAATCGGACGGCGCAATATCTGGGGAATATGGCGGGTGGGGTAGGACTTCCCATTTGAGCGTTTCCATGTAGGTTTTAACGGGTTTGACAACATGAGGCCGAGCGTTGTCATGCAATAGAATCACTTTTTTGTGCCTCTGCTCGTATTGTGGCCGTTTTTCCTTCAATGCTCGGCTCAAACGCATCAATTGAATTCGATACCGTTCCCCAGTGATGATTTCGTTCGGTTTCAACAGCTCGTAATAAATAACACTGACCTGGTCCCACCAAATACACAGCATAACCTTCGCAGCGTGAATATTCGGCCGAGCCGACGACGTAGAAGCATGACCGGGCAGTCCCCATGACTTTCTTTTCTTTGGGTTGCTGTAATGAATCCATTTTTCATCACCCGTCACGATGCGATGAAGAAAACCATTCCTTTTTTGCCGCTGGAGCAGTTGTCCACAGGCGAAAAAACGACGCTCAACGTCCCTTGGCTTCAAATCATAAGGAACCCAAGTTCCTTGCTTTTGAATCATTCCCAACTCATGCAATCACTTGGAAATGACTTGGCGGGTAACTCCTAATGCTGAAGCAAGCTGTTCTTGCGTTTGGCATGGATCCTCATCGAGCAATGCCTCCAATTCAGCGTCTTCGAAGGTTTTTGGCCTTCCTTCACGCGGACGGTCGTCAACATCGAAATCACCGTCTTTGAAGCGACGGAACCAATCACGGCACGTTGTTTCACTTAGAGCAGCATTTCCGTAAACTTTTTGGAGCTCTCGATGCGCTTCAGCCGCCGTTTTCTTCGAATGAAATAAGAAAATCAACACTTCCCGCAAATGATGATTATTTGGTACAAAATCAGACATTTTCACACAACCAAAAGTATATGACGCCAAAACAAAATCACTAACGTGTCAAAGCGGTTTGTTTACCATATGTTTAAGCTTGGCTCGTGACGTTTTGGATATGTCAAAATCGACCAGCACTTACTGCTGGAGCCATCTATTGACAAACAGCGGGAACTTAGTTGCGCTAATAGTTAGAAGATACAAGGATGAATTGGCTGACCTAAAACAAACAGAAATAGTCTACAAATTGAATTGTATTCAATGTGAAGCTTCATACATTGGTCAGACAAAGAGACATCTTCAAACACGTATCAACAAACACTGTAATGATGTAAAAAGACGATAGAGGTGATATCTCTCTGTAGTTAGTAAACATCGCATTGAACATGCTCATGAATTCTATTGGAAAACCGGTAATCTTGCATAAAGAACTAAACAATAAGAAGAGAAAGAGCTGAAGTGCTGAAGTGCTTTTTATAAAGAAATATCGCGATACTATAATTTTGTAAAGTGACATGGAGAAACTCACTGCAGTGTACGAAGGTCATCGACGTTATTTAGTTTATACACCAATTGTAATATTTCAAATATCATTATAGTTAATATCCATACGAGTATTATACTTTCCGCATCGGTTTTTATTATTTTGAATATCCTATACTTCCAAATGTTATTAGATACTTTTCGACATATCCGTAATATTTATATGATTTTATTATTTGACACATGACATATATTTATTATTTACTGTGGTATGTTTTGGTCATCACATTGGTCTATCTCGCATTGTTATAACAGTTGCTTATTAAACGTATAGTGTGACGTGTCCTACACGAAGAGACGTTACTGTTTTTTTAATTCGAATTTGACTGACAAGGGAACCTCGCGAAGTGGAAAATTCTGATTTTAATGAAACTGTACACACATGTAGGAGGGGTCAATACATGAATTTAGAAATATAAAGTTGCTGCCATAAAACGATTCTAAGGGGTGAAATCACTCTTCATATATAGAGCGGTTGTTTACATTTCTCGATATATCTCGAAAACTATTGAAGATATAAAAAAATGTTTTATATAAAAGTTTCATAAAATCATCTCTATTTAACCATCTTAACTAAATTTTGAAAAAAATAACAAATATCAACAACCATAGGATTAATGCACTCTGTCTGCCACATGGGATTTCTTCACATGTAATTATTACTTTTATTTGGTTTAATCAGATAATTATGGAAAATTTTAGATAATGTAATCTTCTATAAGAATGAAAGAGATTTATCAAGAGAGAGTTTTTAGTGGGTATACCTGTATAAGGAGAGTCCCACACTACCCTGTCGGACCGGCCGATATGAGGTGTGCGTAAAGCATTTTCTCTTCCTACGTAAAAAAAAAAAAAAAACATGTGTGTATATATATATATTGGCACATATTAAAACATATTAGACATATTAGAATAAATAGAGAAATTTTTAATTGGCGCTAAAACTATTAGAATATTTAAAGAATTATAAGCATAATTCAGAATAAAACTTTTTTTTCTCATATTATAATGTGATATTACAAATATTCTTTTATTATAATAGATGCAAAAAATTATTTTTTCAAAATTATTAATGTGCTGAAAGATGTTCTTATGATGAAATATTACATGTGGGGAGAAGAGAAGTAAATAGATAAATTTAGAAATGTTCAATTGCTATTAAGAAACGAAGGAGAGTGAAATCATCCTTCATATATAGAGCCACTTTTTACTCTATTTTCCCCAATATATCTCGAAAACTATTGAAAATATCAAAAAATATTTTATACAAAAATTTTATGGTAAAATCACCTATATTTAAATATCTTAACAAAATTTTGGAAAACAATTTTTTTTCCAAAATTTTGGAAAAAATATTGTTCAGCAAATTTTTTTTCAAAATTTAGTTAAGATGGTTAAATAGAGATGATTTTACCATAAGACTTTTATATAAGACATTTTTTTATATCTTCAATAGTTTTTGAGATATATCGAGAAATGTAAACAACCGCTCTATATATGAAGGGTGATTTCACCCCTTAGAATCGTTTCATAATAGCAACTTTATATTTCTAAATTCATGTATTGACCCCTCCTACATGTGTGTACAGTTTCATTAAAATCAGAATTTTCCACTTCGCGAGGTTCCCTTGTCAGTCAAATTCGAATTAAAAAAACAGTAACGTCTCTTCGTGTAGGACACGTCACACTATACGTTTAATAAGCGACTGTTATAACAACGCGAGATAGACCAATGTGATGACCAAAACATACCATAGTAAATAATAAATATATGTCATGTGTCAAATAATAAAATCATATAAATATTACGGATATGTCGAAAAGTATCTAATAACATTTGGAAGTATAGGATATTCAAAATAATAAAAACCGATGCGGAAAGTATAATACTCGTATGGATATTAACTATAATGATATTTGAAATATTACAATTGGTGTATAAACTAAATAACGTCGATGACCTTCGTACACTGCAGTGAGTTTCTCCATGTCACTTTACAAAATTATAGTATCGCGATATTTCTTTATAAAAAACACTTCAGCACTTCAGCTCTTTCTCTTCTTATTGTTTAGTTCTTTATGCAAGATTACCGGTTTTCCAATAGAATTCATGAGCATGTTCAATGTTCGATGTTTACTAACTACAGAGAGATATCACCTCTACGTCTTTTTACATCATTACAGTGTTTGTTGATACGTTTTTGAAGATGTCTCTTTGTCTGACCAATGTATGAAGCTTCACATTGAATACAATTCAATTTGTAGACTATTTCTGTTTGTTTTAGGTCAGCCAATTCATCCTTGTATCTTCTAACTATAATATATGTACCATGCAGTTTTTTAGGAATTTGTTTTGTAGGAATTTGCTTAATTGTACACACTTCGATCTGTTACTGCATCCCTCGACTTTAATTAGCTTCTAAATTGATGTAGTTTGGACGCAATGTCAACGAGATATTGCGCAGTCCATCTGCATAGTTATATGTAAACTTTACACGCTTGATAAGGACCCAAATCAGAGGTCGAAACGTTGTGTTAACTGTAAATAAAATTGGCCAGACGGGTCGAATAAAAATTGAAGTCCATTTATTAATATTTGCTGGCAAAGGAGAGTTTTGAATTAATTATATTTTTATATGCTATGTTATACCCAAATTGGTCATATCGATAAATGTTATAGTCAACAATATAATTACCAGATATAATTTAGTAAGGTCAGTAGGGCAGTAACTCTATGCCAAAGCAAACAAGATCAAACGCGCATAATTGATCGTAACTTTGCTCGCATTGTTACGTGTCGACGATGCATATCGACGAAACACTTATATTTAAATATATATGTCAATAGTGTAATAATTGTAAGGAAGTAATTATTCAAATAGAAAAGATGAAAGTTAAAAGAAGTAAAAATTAAAATTGATAGTTAATTACAAATCCGTTAATTATAATAGTAAATGGTGTCATAGGTATGGCGCCACGGTAATTGAGAACCTGTTCGTTTGCCAAATCGATGGATATGAGCTTTATCGTTATCGTGCCGCTGATAAGAGAAAAACAGATGCGCATTACAGCTTTATTCGCATTGCCGATTGCTCGTGTTGTATATGAGATTCCGATGTGGCACCTGCCACAAACGCAGTGTACTAATTTGCTTGAAGAAATACGCAACGCATTACAATATGTCTCGTAATTAATGTAATATCGTCTCGATCAATGCTCGTGAGAAGTCAAATAAGCGATCGATGTAAATAGAGTGCAAAAAAGATATCCGAAAAGAAACGATTTTTTATTTTAATCACGGTCCAGTGTATTTTGTGTATGTATATCGTGTATATATTTTTATGTGTGTTGACGATTAAATATTTTGTTATTTAATTTTATATCATTTAATGAGATGAAGTTTCGCGCATCGTTATTGTTCGTTCTGACGGTGATTCTATGTCTTACGAAGATATGCCTGAACGTCGATACGAAAATTTTGAGTTTGTGCACGGCTCAAAATACTTGTGAGAATTGTTTAGAAGCAAATTTGGCTTGCGCTTGGTGCAGTGATTGGGTAAATGTTTTGTATTTTGAGAATATTACAGCATCGAAGCTTTTATTAACACATTGAATATCGTGCAAATAACTTTAAAATACACGTAACAAGATTTTGAATGTTGCGCATCTTCAATGAAACAACTTAATTTTTTTGTCGTAATAGTAAATACATTAGTTATTAGTTAATTAACATTCACAACATTGACACATTAATAAACAAATACTATAACATTTTAACAAATTTGTTGATAAATAAGTAAATAAATGTACACATGAGATGTAGACAAAATAATGGGAGTCCTAATATTAAAGATAAAGTATTTTTGAAAAGAAGTTTAAACAAAAGTTTGATTTTTAAATAAATAGAAGTAAAACGTTTTTCAACATGTGATTTTGAAATATTAGTGTCATTGATATTTTTTTCAAAATAAATTTTTAAATAAATAATTAAATAAATAATTCAAAATAAATTTTTTTTCGAGATAAATATATATAATCTTCTCTACAATTTTATTTCTCTTTTATTTCCTTTTTTTTTAATTAAAAAAAACGTATTTACTCATTGCAAATTACATACTTTTTCTTAAATGCAATTTTAAATAATCATTTTATCTATTATTATATGTGTTTTTTTACATTAATTCTTTTATTTCATTTATCTATCTTATCATTTAATATTTATTCATCTTATTATTTGTGAATCAAAATATTGAAAGAAAATCATCGTGAAAAACTTATATTTTATGATTATATATATTTTGTGTTATGTAATATTGTGTTTATGATATATTTTATGTTAAAATACATCAGAATAAAATAAATCGTAAATTATTTCTTAATTAACTTCAGGTTTTATTTGTAAAAAAATTTCATTTTTTATTTGAGATCTTTTTTCTGACTCGTATACTCTTTAGTCGATGTATAGTATCTCTTTAATTAACGAAATTAAGGGACGTTCAATATGTTAAGTTTTGTTGAAGCTTCGGAGTGCGAGATGATTTAATTCATTGTGTAATGTAACTACAATGTAACTCATTTTTCTACAATTGGACTTTAGTCATACTCAAATTCTACGTTTGGCAAACCGAGATGCAATGTGCCGGAGCGTCTACGGGCGTTCGGCTGTCCAGATGCGGAAATACGCACAGCGCCGCCAGGATCGCTCCAGGTGTTGACGAATATGGATTTCCAGGATGTCTCTAATGATCGTACGGTACAGCCGGTGCAGCTGAAACCACAGAAGCTGCGACTCAGGATGAGACCACGCTCCAACCAAGTGGTGACGCTTCAGTACAGACCGGCTAAGTAAAGATCTCAATAAGTAATAAAATAATTAGAAAACTCGTTAGTGATACTCGATTGATCGATAGAAAGTCGATTGACTAATAAGTGACAAATACGTTTGTTAAGTAATTTCATTTTTTACTCTTGTAACATTTAATAAATTAATTACATTAAGAAGACTGTAAGGAGAATCAGAAATATTAAGAATTGCATAAAATTTGAAACATAAACTTTATAATATGAAATATAAACGTTATATAATAATGTAAATGTCAGATTTCACGTATTATAAATAACGCGTAGTAATTTTATATGCTTTAAAATAATGAAAAATAAAATGACCAGCATATCGTGTTGCGTATTATATAAGCTGAAAAAATAAAAATTTTATCAAAAAAAGAGAATAAAACTGTTAAAAATCATAGATATTTAGCTGGTTAAAATGTACAATATATTTTTTATTTTCATATTTATCAAATATAGAAAAAAATATTTATATAATGATTTAATATTATGCATCTAACTAGCAAACGGATACGAATACCACGGCAAAAAACACAAAAAAAGTGATACGGAGACTATGATAAAGAATATCTACAGCTATCCGAATGCTAATGTAAGATCTGTTTGCATAATATAGACAGTTTTACAATATTCACCAGGAAATGCAATATTATCCACTGATTTAACTTAAAAAAAGAATCTCATACCAGTTAATTTAACATTAATTACTCAGAACTTGCTACTTACTATACTAAAAACTTATAAACGTTATTCAATCCTTATCTCCATGGTACACATTTGCATAAGTGTTCACATAATGGAACGGTTTCATAAATAAGTGCTGTTCTGAAATTATGATTTCTCTAATAACTTTCATAACAACAATTTAACAATTTTTTTCGCATGTTCACTTTTACATTTTTCCATATATTATAATTAGTTTTCAGACATATGTTTTTATAAATATAAATAATGTCATAGGCATTACAAAGTAAAATAAATACATGATAATAATAATAAATGTGTATTGCACACACACGCACGCACGCGCGCGCGTGCGTGATACATATACAGGGTGATTCAAAATAAGCGTATGTCCTTAAAGAGACATATTCCTAAGCGTATTCTAAGATAACTTTTCCTTTGTCAAAAATTTTTCCGGAGCTTAGTTTTCAAAATACAAAGAAAAATAGGTAGCGTATCGTGAGTCGAGTACAAGAGATAAGCAGGGGCGGACAACTCACCCGTTACGCGGGTGTTTACGCGAGGCGCCTGCTGCAATCAGCTGACGGTACATAAATATGCACACACACACACACACACACACACACACACACACACACACACGCACTGACAGCAGACGGACAGACAGACAGACAGACAGACAGACAGATACAGATACACACACAGTCACACACACACACACACACACACACACACACACACACACACATCGCACGCAGCTGATAGACGGACAGACAGACAGCATACGCACGTACGCATGCACATTTATTCAAGAATGTGTCAGAAAGAGAGAGAGAGAGGAGAGAGAGGGATGTATCGAAGAAGCTTCAACGTGTTTACTTACGTATCATTTTGTCTAAACAATTGATTGCTTCCGCGATGAGACAAATTCGTATGGAATGATTTTATCCTTTTTCTTATTGTTCACGTTTCGAAGCACACAACACATTCACATCTCTGTCACTCACTTCATCGATAAAACGAGGAAATATTTAATGATAACTACTCAGCGCGAAAATTACTCGAAAAAGAAAAACACGTTTTCGACGAACACACGACACGTGTTTACTCGACGGTGGCAAGCAGTCGACTGATTTGATAGGTTAGGTTTGTTATCACGACAATCCCGTAACCAATTGAAAGTGGCTGCGTTCATCAAACAGAACAGATCAGTGAGTTCTTGCATTTAGATCTTTGTTGGATCTAAGTGCAGAAACCAATTAAATAAAAGAATCACTAAACGCTCACTGATCTGCTTGCCACCGTCGAGTAAACACGTGTCGTGTGTTCGTCGAAAACGTGTTTTTCTTTTTCGAGTAATTTTCGCGCTGAGTAGTTATCATTAAATATTTCCTCGTTTTATCGATGAAGTGAGTGACAGAGATGTGAATGTGTTGTGTGCTTCGAAATGTGAACAATAAGAAAAAGGATAAAATCATTCCATACGAATTTGTCTTATCGCGGAAGCAATCAATTGTTTAGACAAAATGATACGTAAGTAAACACGTTGAAGCTTCTTCGATATATCCCTCTCTCTCTTTCTGACGCATTCTTGAGTGAATAAATGTGCATGCGTATGTGCGTGTGTCTGTCTGTTTGTCCGTCTGTCAGCTGCGTGCGGTGTGTGTGTGTATGTGTGTGTGTGTCTGTTTGTCTGTCCGTCCGTCTGCTGCGTGCGGTGTGTGTGTGTGTGTGTCTGTTTGTCTGTCCGTCCGTTTGTCTGCTGTGTGCGTGCGTGGTGTGTGTGTATGTATGCATATTTATGTATCGTCAGCTGATTGCAGCAGGCGCCTCGCGTAAACACCCGCGTAACGGGTGAGTGGTCCGCCCCTGCTTGTCTCTTGTACTCGACTCACGATACGCTACCTATTTTCCTTTGTATTTTGAAAACTAAGCTCCGGAAAAATTTTTGGCAAAGGAAAAGTTGTCTTAGAATACGCTTAGGAATATATCTCTTTAAGGACATACGCTTATTTTGAATCACCCTGTATATGGGACATTCTTTTACAAATCGGACAATAATTGGTCAACCCATTTTTAATCTGTTTGAAAATTTTTTTACGTGTTCTACACATAAAATGAGTGGACACGTGTATGGGGATTTTTTTTTTTTGAAAATACATAGGTTCAAAATTTTGACAATACGTCGATTACGCTGATCTTCAAATCGTCATATCTTCGGTTCTATTTATCGTAGAAACTTCTTTTTTTTCATTTTAAAGCTAATAAAATGAGCTTTCTTGTAAAATTACTTGTGATTAATTTGTTTATAATTATTGTTGTTATAAACAAATTAAATGTTTAAAGTTGATTTACATAGTCGCCCCCAACAGATACAAAGTTTAAAAAAATGCATCATATTCCTCGTTTAATTTCCTAAAGAAAACGTATTTTTAAAAAATGGGGACTTTATGGATACTACCTGAAATTAATTAATTTGCCCGGCGCAATACACTGAGCGAATGCGGCAGGCGGCACGCAGCGTGCTGCCTCTCACCGAATATTATCAATACATAAAAAACCGCGAATATTATTTTTCATTCTTGTGATTCGGACGAGTTGTTCCAGAATAGTATTGTAATGACCATTATTATTTTTTCTTAATTATATTATTTTTTTTTGTGTTGGTTGCGTTATAATTTTACTTTATTTTGTTTTATTTTTTTGCACACACTTTATTATTCTTTTGCTGAATTTTCTAGAACTTTATCAAATTGATTATCTCGTGGTAACGATGAGTCGATATCATGCTGTGGTGGGCTGTTTTGGTTTTTTTTGTATATTCGGTATATTGACGCGAGACGTGTCAAACAAAATATGTTTGTTGCGGCCGTCGGGCCGTTTGACTTCGAAATCGAGAAAAAGCAGCCAATTAAAGCCTGCCACAGCTGATCGTGATCTACCGGGGAGTCACACTCGACAGCACCCCGGGAAAGAAATTTGAGAGAGTCGCCTCCGGAATTTCGAGGAGATAACACGTCGCGATCGGTCGTTTAGAGCCTAGATACTTTAACTCGGTCTAGATACTTTAACGATATTCGCGACAGTTTATATTCGCTCCCGCGATACTCCGGCAGTATCATAATCTTTTGTTTTTTTTTTTTTATTTGTGTTAAATTAATAAAACCGTGTGAATAATATTTTAACTAACTTTGTTTTACTTGGGACGCAATACATTTCACATACACTTTTACTTCCTCCGACGTCTCATCACGCTGAATTATTTATTGACTAATTTTAAGGGGTTACACCTATTTGAACGGTCGGAAAAAAGCCTTTTTTAAGAAATTTTTTTCGTTGTGATAAAATAAATCAATGTAAATAAAATTTTGAGGGTTTATTATACATATATTGAAGTATACAAAATAATTTTTTTTTTAATTTTTTTGTTCAAAATGGCGGATGTAGAGATACTCAAAGCATCGTGTCTTTTTTTGGAGGTGGTCTGCGGCAGTACAAATATCATTTTTATTTCTGCACTTAGGAAAAAAAAATTTTTTTTTTTATAATTTACATTAAATTTATCAGAGAAGTACACACGATTATTAAAAAATAATCATTTTTTGCAATTTGACACAAGTTTAAAGCCAAAATTTTGTTTTTCACCAAAAAAATCGACCTTTAAATGTTTATAAAACACGTAATTATTAATGGATCTCAAAAATCGTGTGTACTTCTCTTTAAAATCTATCTAAAAAGCTACAGTTAAAATTGTAAGTCGATTGGATAAAAATTGAAAGAGTTATTTGTACTGCCGATTTGAAAAACGTGGTTTTGAGATAATTGCGTTCAAAGTTTTGGAAACGATTTACTGCATGAAAAATTCAAAATAGGAGCTTGCTAATTTTTTTATCTTTACTCTGCTATCCCAGGACCATAAAGAATTCCTTCCAAGTTCAGATTTTGATCCTCATCTTTTTTTCTTAACGATTTTAAGTCATGCCGAGCGTCTTTTTCAAATTTTGATGATGAGCGATTTGCGGCTTTCACACGGTGTTCGTCGATTGTCAAGCAATAATTATGTAATTCAACGCTAATTGGCAATTGAAGCACTTTCATAATTCGTAGCAAGCCTAAAAATCCGTCATTGAAGAAAATCGTGGCTATATCACATGCTACATCCAAAGTATGTTTGCCACTAGATATTGATTTAGGCGCTATGGTCCAAACAACAGAGTTGAATGATTCATTGCTATTTTGCGTATTTATGCTCCAAGACAACGCGTAAGTAATTCTTTGGGACTTAAATCTTCCAAACTGCTGCTATAGCGCGCCAAGAGTTTAAAAGTGTTTTGGAGCATCAAAGGTAGACTCACAAATTTAGCTAAAAAGGTTATTTAAAAAATTTTTTGGACTAAAATTACGATTGAATATCATTTTTGAGATGTTTTCACATCATTTAAGCCAATAAAAAAAAAATGCAAAAAAAAAAATTCAAATAGGTGTAACCCCTTAATCGTAGTTTATTAACTTTTATTTGGTGACCTTATCATTACGAACACGAGGACGATCACCAAAGTATATTCTTGTGAAAAAATGTAAGTAAAAGTTTGTAATTAGCACAATTCAATAGCGTATACAGGGTGTCTCACCTTAATTACATAATGTTTTACAGGAGTGTTCTTCGGTCAAAAACAAGGAAAAAAGTTCTAATAAACATATAGTCTCAAATGCAAAGTTTTCGAGAAAAAAACATTTATTTAAAAATCAAAAGAGTTATTAGAGAAAAAAGTTATTGGAAAAACTATCAACCCGTTTTCAATTAGCCAAAACAGTAAAGGGTACTCTAAAATTTCATTGCATGATTCCTGTGTTATCAAATAAATTACATGTAAAACTATTTTCTCTGTGCAAACATATAACTAAAGTAAAAATCACGAAATAAACGACATAAAAGTTAATTAAAACTACATGTATGTACTGATAAGTATATTTCACTGTTTACCTAATATTTATTACGCCGCTTTTAAAAATAATTTTTGTTCAACTTTTATTTCGTATTACCACCATAATATTGGATTATAAAACAAATTTACTTTATGTTAAGTTACCGTTTGATTATCTACTGTTGGATTATAAATACATTCATTATTAGCTACATTACCGGTTGCTTATACCGGTACTATTAAGTTACAAATAAATTTTTCTTTCGTTGAATTATGCCAAAATTATTATGATCGGTCACATAACGCGCCAAGCATACATTATGCGGGCGTGAGGCAGCACGCGGGCGCTGCGTGCCGCCTGCCGTGTCCGCTCAGTGTATTGCGCCGGACAAATTAATTAATTTCAGGTAGTATCCATAAAGTCCCCATTTTTTTAAAATACGTTTTCTTTAGGAAATTAAACGAGGAATACGATGCTATTTTTTTAAACTTTGTATCTGTTGGGGGCGACTATGTAAATCAACTTCAAACATTTAATTTGTTTATAACAACAATAATTATAAACAAACATTAATCACAAGTAATTTTACAAGAAAACTCATTTTATTAGCTTTAAAATGAAAAAAAAAGAAGTTTCTACGATAAATAGAACCGAAGATATGACGATTTGAAGATCAGCGTAATCGACGTATTGTCAAAATTTTGAACCTATGTATTTTCAAAAAAAAAAAAAAAAATCCCCATACACGTGTCCACTCATTTTATGTGTAGAACACGTAAAAAAATTTTCAAACAGATTAAAAATGGGTCGACCAATTATTGTCCGATTTGTAAAAGAATGTCCCATATATATATTTATTTATTTTGTTTTATTTGTTTAATTAGAAATTATCCATTGGATCTCTATTATCTTATGGATCTCACATGGTCGATGAAAGATGATAAGGAAACTCTAGTGGGATTAGGTTGGGAGATGGCCAATACGCTCGGTACATTTACCACAAATTTTCGTCTTGGCTTTGGAAGCTATGCCGATAAACCTCTGATGCCATACATCTTTCCAAAACATGAGGAAAATCCATGTAAAAGTGAGAATGCTGTCTGCAAGCCATTGTATTCCTTCTGGCATCATTTAGAACTTACCGACAACGTACCGAGATTCATTAACGAAGTATGCATTCTACATAAATTCTAATATTTTAAAGTATTATTTAATAAGCGTAACACATAAAGATAGTAAAATATATAAATGTGATATAAAAAAACAGAAATAAATATAAAAGAATAAAAAAAATAAACATGAAGAAATAATTAAATAAGATGTATTTGAGCTTAAAATTCTTTAAGTCAAAATAATCTTGTTAAAGTCGATTATTAGTGAGTATAAGAACTAGATATTAAATTATTTGAAAATTATACATGTTGGAAATTATGCATATAACAAAAAAATCTCGAATTATTTCAAATATTATATACAAAACCGAGAAATTTAAGTAAGTATTGTATAAGAATGTTGTGCTCATAAATATATTATATATATATACATACTATATACATACTACTATATACATACAATATATACATATATTATATATACAGGGTGTAAAAAAATTAGACCGACAAACTTTGAGGGGAAATAGAGGACATAAAAACAAACATATTTTGTTAATAATATCTCTACGACACTTCGTTTTAATATTACACGGTGCAAAATAGGAATTTTATGATTTTAACCAAAAACAAACACATAAGTGGAAAAATTAAATTTATTTCAATTACACATATTTAATCTTCAAAAAACAATTAACAAAAGAACGGAACAAAAATGCGCAAATAATTAGCTCAATTTATAATAAATGTTCAAAAATTCCTCCATTTGTTTCAACACAAAAATGACAACGTGCGCAATTACTTGGACCAAAGATTTAATGAGCGCTGGATAGGCCGAGGAGGTCCTATCGCATGGCCTCCCCGGTCACCAGATTTATCTTCGCTTGACTTTTTTTTATGGGGGCACATGAAAACTCTCATTTATGAGACACCGATTGAAACAGAAGAAGAATTAGTAGCCCGAATTACTGCTGCAGCATATCACGTTCAAAATATTCCTGCAGTCTTCGAACGTGTGAGAGAATCAATGTTTCGACGTTGTCATTTTTGTGTTGAAACAAATGGAGGAATTTTTGAACATTTATTATAAATTGAGCTAATTATTTGCGCATTTCTGTTCCGTTCTTTTGTTAATTGTTTTTTGAAGATTAAATATGTGTAATTGAAATAAATTTAATTTTTCCACTTATGTGTTTGTTAAAATCATAAAATTCCTATTTTGTACCCTGTAATATTAAAACGAAGCGTCGTAGAGAAAAATATTATTAACAAAATATGTTTGTTTTTATGTCCTCTATTTCCCCTCAAAGTTTGTCGGTCTAATTTTTTTACACCCTGTATATATATATATATATATATATTTATATATATATATATATATATACATTCTGTCAAAAAAGTACCGGGAATTGGTCAATAAAACACAAAATATTTATTATTCATTCAAATTTATTGTATCGCCTTCAAAGTAGGCCCCTTCCGAAATAATACACTTATGCCAACGAATAATCCAATCATCAAAACATTTTTTAAACGCATTTTCCGGAATCGACTTCAGTTCTCGCCGCGAATTCTCTTTTAGGTCTTCTATCGACTGAAAACGGGTGCCTCGAAATGGTAATTTGAGTTTTGGAAAGAGAAAAAAGTCAGCTGGAGCCATATCAGGCGAATACGGTGGTTGTTCGATGATATTTGTTGAGTTTTTGGCGAGAAATTCGTTCACAATGATAGCCTTGTGAGATGGTGCGTTATCATGGTGCAAAATCCATGAGTTTTCTTTCCACAAACCTAGCCTTTTTCGACGAATTTGCTCTCTCAAACGCCGCATAACGCCCAGATAATATTCTTTATTTACCGTCTGACCTTCTGGCAAGAATTCCGTCACCATTTCCTTCACTTTATTGATGTTAACTTCAGTTAAAGACGTTGATGGCCGACCAGAGCGAGGCAAATCTTCCACCACATCTCGACCGCTTTTGAATGCACTATACCACTCATATGCACGTGTTTTTGATAAAGTCGATTCACCGTAAGCCTTCTGTAACATTTTCAGCGATTCGGCACACGAAATTCCATTTGCAATACAAAATTTGAGACAAATTCTTTGTTCGATATTTTTATCCATTGTAAAAATCGCAAAACACACTTGAGATGAACTGACAAAATCGAGCACTGTAAATAAACTAAATGACAGATCGCGCTCAAACTTCACGTCAGGATAGAAGAGTTGTGCCAACTTAGCAACAAAAAGAGTTTTGACAACCCCTTTAAGTTTTTTAAATGATCAATTCCCGGTACTTTTTTGACAGAATGTATAAGAGTCCAGATTTAAAGAGATATTTGTTTACATAATTCTCCATATATTATTATTTTAAAATTCGTCATCTATTTTGTGAATATGTCATACATTGTGTGTATACATATAACAATTTTATTTAAGAAATTGTGAATGTTTCAAATATTTAATCACTTCTAAGGAAAGATTTTTTCGAGTTTCTAGATTTTCAAGAATTTTCAGTTTCGAAGAAGTATAGTATTTGAAACAATGTAAATCTTTTTTTTTAAATTGGATTTTTAAGACCCAGTAAAAAATTTTGTATATAAAAACATATATGTATAAATAAGATATGCTCAATTTCGCCAGTCTAATTTACAATTTTTTATAATTTTTCTAAATATCCATTTAGTGATTTCTCCAAATGTCTTACATAGTATTTAAAGCCAGTATTTAACATCTATAGTTATTAATATTTAAAAAGTGATTTTTAACTAGTTTGAACAAAAAATAATAAAACAATTAGTGAAATTGTACATGTGCACTTTGACATGATGTGACGAAATTGCATACAAGATACTTTACACTGCGTACAACTAAATGATATTCTGCAGAAAAAATATATGTACTAAAACAATTTATGTTTATATTTACATCTATATCTTTTTAAAGAATAGATTTTATTTTAGAAAATAATTTTAGAGAAAACCACTTACGATCCGAGGTACACCTGAATAGTCTAATAATATGTTATATTTCTAATAAATTTTATATACTTTTACCAACTCATACCAATTCATATGCATCGATTAAATACAGAACTCCGGAACAGTAAATTCACAAATTTATAGGTTCTTATATGGATATTTTTGTGGATCTTATTAGCATAAAATTAAATCGTTTAATACACAGTTTACTGAGTTAATAAAAGTATACATGAATTGAATTAGAGTATTTTTTAAACAGGATATTTTTCTGTAGTTTTATATATTTTTAAATAAAATTTTTTTCTGTAATTTTTAACTTCTGTAAATTTTGACTGGTATCTTATTTAAAAAATACTCTAATTCATTAAAAAATATAATAAATTCACACTTCCATCAATTTTAACAAACGATATGCGCGCAAAATATAAAAATTTGCTACAAACAAAAATTTCCCCCAAAATAGTAGTATGATGATGTCCAAGAGTTAAATATTTTTAGCAAGATAATAGTCGGTATAGTGTTTCATCAAGATCAAGAAAATTTAAGAAATCTTGTCTTGATCTTGTCTTGAGTCAAGACAAGACCAAGACAAGAAATTGGAAATTGATTTCGAAACAAGACAAGAAATTGTTATCAGACCAAGATTTTCTTGACAAGAAATCAAGAAATTTCTTGAATTTCCATGACGATTGTTCATTTTTTAATACTTGAAAAAATTTTGAATGGGTTTCAACATTTCCAGTTATATTTATTATAATAATATTATAATAATTATAATTATTATATTAATTATCATTAAATGTCACAGGAAATGATTTATGTCGGGAATTTAATAATCTGAAATAGCTATATTCGGCAGTAACCTCATGATATAAAAAATGATAAATGATTTGAGAAATATTTTTAATCTTTATTAAACATTAATTTTGTGCATAATAGACATTATAGGTTCGCTTTTAAACCACGAATTTAAACATAGTAAACTACGAGATGACTCGGCATTCAATTTGTTTCTATGTTTTCTTATTATCAGAGAAGCTTTCGAATTCAGTCTTTCCGCTGGAACCGATGTTGCCATTGTGGCTAAAAAATCTTTAGCCATCTTTGAGAGGTTTTCGGGAAAGATCTTTCATGAATTGACCACCAATTCAAAATGTCGACGTTTTCGTCAACTCGAGGAAGTACATAATACTGTGTAAGCTCTTTTTTCCAGTAATTACTTCGGTCATTGTCCGTTTCTTTAAAAAATAAAAAATTTACGTTCAAATTAAATTCATCTGTCTGTACAGTTTGATCGGTACATTCATTATTATTGTCATTGGTGCTATTAGGGTTAACATAATATTGTTCTTTAACACGTTAGCTGCCGCCTTAATTAAAAATTGTTTATGTGTCACAGGCCATAACTCTATTTTTACAAAATAAAGTTAATAAATTTACATAAATAGTGTCAAACAACTTATTTGGTTAAAATATTTGTTTTTTCGTTATTATTACAAAACGACGGCCGGCCGTCGTATGGCTCATAAATGCAAATAACGGTACGACGGCCGACGCGTCGTATGGCGACTAACGTGTTAAATATTTCCTCAAATTTTGTCACAGATAGATCTTTTAAGTTTCTTCCCCACGCTGTTTTGTCAAAAGCTTCAATTTTATGCCGAGGATCTAGTATCAGTAAAACACAGTATATCCAGTTGGATTTCTTGTAGTGCTTTAAAATTTTATCTCTTGCCGATTGCAGGGCAAAAATCAACTGTTCATCTACTGCACATTTATTGTTTTTATTATCCAGTTCCTGAGCCCATGATTCCAGTTTAATAATAGATTAATACCAATAACAACCATTGAGAGCGTGCAATATTTTTCACCTGAAAGTAAGGTCGATAAACATTGGAATGGATGCAAGTAGTTTGTTACCGAGATGTTTAGGGCTCATTCTTCATTTGTAAGTCTGTACTTATTCAAACTTTCATTGTTGTCACACAGTATATTCAACGGAGTTTTCATTTTCAAAGACCAGGTAATCATTTGGAAGGTTGAGTTCCATCTTGTGCAAACGTCTATAACTGGCATTAACATTTTAACATTTGCTGTTTCACAGCAATTACGAAATTTTTCCTGCAATTGCTCTGACCTTTTTATTTTTTTTGCTACCATTCTTATTTTTGTGACTGGTGAGCCATTAGTCTCCATTTCGTCACTATCAATACATTCTTCCTCTTCCAGTTTGTTTTCGACTTCAGAAAAATCATCTTTTACTTTGAGTAGTTTCAGAAAGTGTACTTGTACTGATAAGTTTAAAATATGAGCAAAACACACGAAGTGTTTATTTTCGCTGTCAAAATCTTCTAATAAGGTGTTCAGATGATCCATAAATGTTGTTCGTGAACGGGACGTCGAGCGGAGGAGATACGACCACACACACACAAAGAAAACGATACGCCAGTTTAACACAAAACAAAACCAGTTTAATAAAGTCAGAAATGATAATCACAGTTAAGAGTTCCGTTCCTTTCAGATCTATTTATAAGTTCAGTCCACGAAACACCGTGTAAGCGGGGCGCGATACACGCGGTGAAGCGCGCGATACCGCGTTACGGTGTTTGCGCACCGGGGTGCACCCGTGAGGAGCAAGCGACTCCCAAGAGTACACGGGAAATTAACTGAGCAAGCGACTCAGTTGATTTCGGGAACGAAGTTTGCGACGATAGCGAGCGACTATTACTTTGCGTGCGATTTGGGAACGTGAAGAAATGCGGGTCGTACTTCGTATATAATTCGGTAGACTGGCGGTCGTCCCCTCGCGGCGCGTGCCTTTATACCGCGCCTATCTCGAATGTTCTCCCCGTCGTCATTTCCCCTTGAAGGAAACGACGCCAGTAAAAGGACATTCCAGAAAAGCCAAGCAAGTTCGAAGAAGTAAATAGGAGACGACCGCAAGGCGTTACAATGTTTTGAACCGCAGCGTCGCTATCCCCTGCCAAGCGCTCTCGACGGGAGCGCGGCGCGGTTCGCGCTAAGATGTAGAAAGGGTTTAAGGAACCTAGGCTCCACACATTACGAGAAGGGAGAGCAAAGACAGCAACGCGGGCAATTCACCACACATCCCCATCGCTACCCCCCGCCCAGGTCGCCACAGCACTACACCACCCATGCTGCACCGGCCATGCAACATAGGTGATGCAAGGTTGCTTAGGGAGGCTTTGCGGAGTCCCGCGTTCGATCGCGAACAAATGTAAAATTCGAGAACGCATTATCCGTAGTTATTTCTTGAATTTTTGATGAATTAATATTGTACTCTGCCATAGTGTTTTGAAATAGCGCTGCAATTTCTTTACCAGAGTGTTGACCTTTTGCGGGAATAAAATCTAATACGAAGGACTGGATTTTCCAATTGCAATTAATGTAATGAGCAGTAATTCCGTAAAATGATTTGTTTGATATTGCTGTCCACCCGTCCATTGTAAATGATATTTTAGTTTGATTTCGATTTACTTGGTCATTGAAAATCAGTCTGACAGCGTCTTGAGCATATTTAAGCTTAGTTAACACTAGTGATCGCATAGTATTCCTGTTTGGTAGAACAGCATGATTATTCATATACAAAAATAAATTTTTCGTTGCTTCATCCTCAAAAAAATTAAATGGCAAATATTTGTTAACTAAATATTCTATCAAAAGATCATGAAATTTTGCCTGGTTAAATGCTGCTGTTTTCTGAAAAGTAAATAAAAGGAAATAAAAAATAAATTTTAATACAACAAACACAATAATAACATCAATAATATGATAATAATTATTATTATTCTAAATTCTATTCCTACGACTTTACGTCAAAGTCCATTAGCCTTATTAGGCATCGTATTCACGATTTTATAGTTATACGGGCATACATACATTATCCTTGTTTTCTTTGTTGAATAAATAAATTATTGTTTGATTTCCTTGTGCATCATTTTTTCTTGATTTTTTGTCGGGAAAATAACTTTCAAATTGTTTCTCATGTTTAGCTGATAGATGCCGAATAAGGCCAGAAGTACCACCGTTAGTCATTTTTATTACTGTATTTTCCCCTTTCTCTCCATAATTTGCATGATCCTATTTTGTCTTGTTTTTTATCTGTTGTTGTTATATCATAAAAATCTTTAATTTTTTTACGAGGACGTTTTTCTTGTTCATCAATACGGTCATGACTAGTACTGACTGTTTTATCACTGAATTCTTCTTGATTCTTTTTTTCTTGTATTTTTTTGGAAACTATCTTGTGTACTATTGTCTTTTGCAATCTTGTAAGGACAATTTTCTGAAGAGTCACTTTCATCATCACTACTCATATTATTCTTTTTTCTTTTTGGAGCTATTATTCGGTCGTTTTTCGTTACGCGCTCGAGACGTTGACACTTCGAATGTTTGTCGAAGACTAAAGCGAAAAAGCAAATGAAAATAACATTAAAAATGACTCGCTGCTCGCGATTTTCATTTACTTTTTCACGTGCCGCTAGCCGCTAAAAAGCCTAACGCTTGCGACGCGACGTAGTGAGGCACAGAAGGGCCCTGTTGCATTATTTTTAAATGGACACAAGCAACTCTTTTTTAATATAAAAGCAATAAAATAAAAAGAGATGTTTTAATATTTTATCAGGAGTGTATTTATCATAAAATAGCGCAGTTAATTTCAAGAAAATATCCTATATCTCATTATCATTTTTTAGCAAAAATCAAAACATAAGATACAATTTTAATAATGTAAAAATTACAAAAAACCGTCATTTTTACATGCTTAGATATTTTATTAGGGTTTTCTATTTACATTACTATCTAACTAAATTTTGATAAAATCGAATACATCATTTATTGTATAAAAAACAAAGAAAAGAATATATTAATGTGTTTAATACTATTTTTCTATTATTATGTAATTATTACACTTTGTATATTATGAAAGGAATTTTGATAATATTAACATAAAATAGATGAGTATTTTTTAAATTGTAATGTATAAAAAAATCAAGAAATTTCAAGAAATTTAAGATTCTTGAATTCAAGACAAGAAATGCAATATCAAGAAATGGTCAAGACAAGAAAACCGAAATTTCTTGTCTTAAAAATCAAAACAAGACAAAAAATGCTCTTCAAGACAAGAAATCTTGTCTTGATGAAACACTAAGTCGGTAAAACAAATAAATTATTAAATTATAATGAAACGCTTTGTGTTTCCCATTTAAATGGGAAAAAGTAAGCCTCTTGGGGGACATTTTAAAGTTGAATTGTATTGCAATTTACAGTACATTTTTTCTATTTCAAGTAGGTTTAGGGGGCGGCACGATAAAAATTCATTAACAGTCCATTTAAGAACCATCCTAATATATATACAGGGTGCGTCAGGTATTTGAGGACATATTGACTTAAAAACTAAAATTTGTATATTTTTTAGAAAACTTGTTTTATTTTAATGAAACTTTTACAGCAAAGTAAGTGACCTCTGTGCTATACAGTTATTCGATAAAATCCCCTTCAGCGGCAATAACAGCTTCAATTCTCTGCCGAAAACGTTTGTATGCTCGAATCAAGTGATCCTCGTCCATATGGGTCATTACTCTGCTAATAGCTGCTCTGAGGGAATCAAGAGTGTTATGGGGATGTTTATTAGTCTCCCGTTCAACAACGCCCCATACATAATAATCTAAAGGATTAAGATCCGGGGAGCTGGGGGACCACATGTTTGGGGTTATGTGATCATGCAGATTCTCGGACATCCAATCTTGCGTTCTCATTGTTTTGTGTGAAGGAGCAGAGTCCTGTTTCATGTTTTTTGCGCTTGGCAACACTTTCCACATTGCCATCAGATACTTCTAACTCTCGATGAACTTTGTTAACAAAGGATCGGGCGACTTTCAAAAATCGAGAGATTTCAAGATCGCTGTGATTCGCGTGTATAGCGACGATAACAGCGTGTCTTTTCATTTCCTGAGTTAGCTTATTGTCCTCCATTTATAATTTGAGGTGAAAAAAGAAAAAAAAATCAATTGCTATGAAGTGTCAAGCACATATGTGAGTGTCCCCAAATACCTGACGCACCCTGTATGTATACAATATATATAAAAAAGAGATTTACAAACCATCATTGTGAATAACACAAGTTATAGGTAAATTATAGTTCGGTGACCGGCAACGTCGATAATCTGGAGGGTGGTCTCGACGGAATTGTGCAAGCGATTGTTTGTGATCGACAAGTTGGTTGGACTCATCAAGCGCGGAAACTGATGCTAGTAGCGACCGATGGACTCTTGCATTTCGCTGGTGAAGGGAAGGTAAGAAACGAGAAAAAAGAAGAAAGAAAAAAGCTTCAAATTGTTAAAATGATATAAAATGGGATATTTTGTAACAGCTAGGAGGTGTAGTGGAACGTCAAGACTTTCAGTGTCACATTGATGATCGTGGACAGTATTCTTTGGCGAAGAAGTACGATTATCCCTCTCTGGCAGAAGTGTCTCGACTGTTGCATGAGCACAAAGTCAATTTGATCTTCGCTGTGACGGAAGATCGCCGTCACGAATACGAATTAATCGTCGACTTGCTGAAACAGCAAGCCAGAGTTGCCACTCTGACAAGTAATAGTTCCAATATTCTCGAGATTATCAAGAGCGCTTATCACGAGATAGTGAGTAAAGTGGTGTTACACGACAATGCGACTGATCCGTTGCATCTTAGGTATCTATCCACGTGTGGAAACGAGACGAACGAGAAATCGAATACGTCCGAGTGTGACGGCATACAGGAGGGTCAGGTGTACGAATTCAAAGTCGTCATATCGACTAACGAGTGTCCGAGAAACGAGAGTCTCTGGGTGAGCTGTGTTTGTACAATGTAAATTATTTTCTAAATTTAGTTCTGTTTGATTCCATTTAAAAAGAACGAAAATTAAAAACACTTAAATTTAAAAAACACTTAATATCTTGTGCAGATTATTTCTATTTTATAAAAGAAGAATACCTCTTAAAGACAAAACATTTACAATTTTTGCCAAAATAAGACGTTCTTACAATGTGTACTTGTTATTGCAATAAATATTATCACATGCCTTGGTGGTCGAATTGGTATGATGCCCGCACAGAATGGAGGAATTCCAGGTTCGAATCCTGGCTGAGGTAATATTTTCGCAATAAATTATTTATATGCAGGGGATGGGGGGTCTTATTAACACCAACATTTGAAATCAAATTGATTTTAAGTTGGTGATTGTGTTTGCGTTTAAAGTTCGACAGTGTCGACGCGCATTTTGTATTTAATTGTGTACTGCGATTGCGCAGATCATTGATTGGCCAAAAAGATCCAGGCTCGACCGTAAAAGGCGAGTTAAAATTTACTTCTTACTATTTAGTAACTCACGGTCAAGAATGTATTAATTGTTTATTGTTTAAAATTTTTGTTTTTAAAAATTAGTGTTTAAAAACATAGATAATATTTTCGAGACTTCGTGCCGTGGTGTTTTTTTTTAAATATATAAAATAGTGGGTAAATGTTTACCTTCACAGACCCCCCTCCAATGACTTTGACCTTGACATATGTTGTCAAGGTCATCCTCCTGAGTGACCTTCCGAAGGTTTTAGCCGTCGCTCGTTTTTTATTAAAAAGTTATTAACAAAAAAAGATTTGAAAAATAGCGAATTGGAACACATCCACACGCACACACACACACACCCCAACTTTGACATATGTTGTCAAAGTCATCCTCCTGAGTGACCTTCGGAAGGTTTTAGTCCTCGGTCACTACTCGTTAAAAAGTTATGAACAAAAAGTTTGAAAATTTGCACTTATTTTGAATACACATTTACACATTTACCGCCAATGATCAATGAACAAAAGAACTTTCACCACATTGTGTATATGGTGTATATGGCATTCCTACTATTGTTAATATTTCTATGATTTTGAAACGGAATCCGAAAGTAAACTAATATACGACAGATTTGCTTCGTGTGGAAAATTGCAAACCTATGTGGAGCCTCACCTTTTATTGAAAAGGGTACACGTAGAAACAATGTGTTCCGCCCTTCCTACGGGGAGGCTCCACTACTGAAAAACTACACACATAGGTGTGGGTGAAACTCGCTTCGCGTGGAAAGTTGAAGTCTCTCTTTAATATGTTAATTTTTGCGAAACGATTTTCACACCCATGCGATTTT
>CABEGB010000823.1:0-201712 GCA_901521435.1 Crematogaster levior | reverse complement strand
CTCTGCCTAAATTGTTTGCGCAAAGGACACTACGTCCAAACCTGTACCGCTTCGGCATGCAAGATCTGTTACAAGAAACATAACACTATGTTGCATTCGAACAAAGAAGAACAGACTGAAAACAAGAGCACATCAAGTAACTCAAAAGCAGTTATGACTGATTCACCACAGAAGAGTAAAGATACAGCAGTGGTGGTACACACTACGCGACGAACAGAATCTATTGTCTTCATAGCAACCGCCAAATTACACGTGATAGATAATGAAGGCCAAGTAATAACATGTCGAGCTATGCTAGATCCAGGATCACAAAGCAATATTATGACCAAAGAATTATCAAGGAAGCTTAAGCTAACGAACAAAAAGGTAATTATACCCATAAGCGGTATTAGTCAAACACAAGTTATGGCAAAAGAGTCAGGGGCTATACACATCAAGTCCATGCATAGTGATTTTACAACAGAATTGGAATGCTTAGTAATGCCCAACATAACAGGGAAGTTACCTCAGGTCAAAGTCAATACATTTAATTGGAACATCCCACAAGATATAGCATTAGCCGATCCAGAATTTTATTTACCGACAAAGATAGATCTACTAATAGGAAGCACCATTTTTTGGAAGATAATGTGTCCACGGCAGATAACGCTAAGCGATTTTCTACCGAGATTACAAGAGACCTTACTAGGTTGGATCGTAGGCGGGGAACTTGTAAGTTCAAAGAAAATAAAAAGCGACCGAGTTTGCAACATTGCTACAATGAATCTCAACGAACAATTAGAGAAATTTTGGAGTGTGGAAGAGCCACCAAGAAAAGCAGAACAATATTACACACCTCTAGAACAAAAAGCTGAAGATTTCTTTATGAGCACTGTGAAACGAGACAACAGAGGCAGATATATCGTGCGATTACCTCTCGATGAAACAATTAAGTTAGGAGAATCCAAAGAATTAGCGACACAAAGATTCTTATCAATGGAAAGGAAGCTAAATCAGTAAGCTGCGTTGAAAGAAGAGTACCACCGATTCCTAAGAGAATATGAGGCAGAAGGACATCTGTCTTTAAGCGAACAACCAAATCTTCCAGCGGATCAAGAACACTATTACTTACCACACCAGCTTGTTATATGAACAACGAGCTTATCAACGAAATTGAGGGTCGTTTTTGATGGCTCAGCTAAAACTACAATAGGTACCTCATTAAGGGCTTATAGGGGTCTATTGAGTGAAAAAATACAAGATTTTTGTGATTTTTTTTCTGTGTTCGGTTATGACATACATTTACGCAATAAAGTGTATTCAATGAAGTGTATTTTGAAGTATAATTTGTAAAAATTTCAAGTAAAAATATTGTAAATTCAGCCGATGGCAGCCATTTTTCGGAGACGCTGTAGAAAAAAAGCGCTTTGCGGTGTCCCTCGTAACTTGATGTAGGTTTATCTGAAAGCAAAAAACCAAAAAGATTTCATTTCTGGACATGTTTTGCCATCCCCCAACGGTGCCCGAATATTTTTTTTTTCATTTCTAATTTTTTTATAACGTTTTTAAGCAAAAATCGTGTTTTTCAGCACTAAAAGTCGGCCATTTTGTAGCTGTAAAATCGAAAAAAAAAAAAAATTTGAAAATAAGACCGTTGGGGGATGGGCATATATGTGTAGAAAGTGTGTGCAAAATTAGAAATCGATCGGTTGCATATTCGTTGAGTTCTGATGGACACCGACTTTGAAAACAACATTTCGAGAAAAACGCGTTTAAAGTTTTACATACATTTATACGTGTATAAGATGAGAATTTTTCATTTTTTTTTTGTTACTTACATAGAGTCGTCGATTCCAGGCCCGTATTCAAGTGTTCCCGCAGAAATTGCGATGTCCAACGCATCTTTTTGTGCCTGCCTTCGTCTTATTCGTTCTTCTTTAGTCATTATTGTTGCTTGTTGATCGGCTCTTTTCACGCGTTCGTCATCCTGCTTCCTGTGGTATTCGTGTGCACTTGGTCCGAGAGATACACCGATATCGTGTAAAAATACCAGTAGAGCGTACGTTCCCTCGTTAAATTGGCACGCAGCAATATTTGCTGCCAATTCAACAATTTTCGAACTGCTTGATACTTTTTTCGGCGCGATTTTCCAAATAAGGTGATTCAAACTTTCGTTGTTATTTTGCGTAAATCCTCCGAGACAACGCTCTAAAAGCTCATCGTTGCTCAACTCTTCATAAATTGGTTTTATGTGTTTCACTACGATGTTTGGGAACGGTTCGTAATCGTGATGAAATGATGCTAAGTCATCAGCGGCGAGAGCTCGTTGCCAAGCGCACCATGAGTCGGCGCCGCTCGGACACTTCGTATGCTGCGGATTTTTATCTGTAGAGCTGTAATGGTGGAACGTTGCCCAAATTGCATTTTTCATATTCTCTACAGAGTCTGAATGTCTTCTGATGGCTAATCCGTAATATATGGTCAATTTATCGATAAGTTTAGCCGTTAGCTTTCCCTTGCCAGAAAGTAGTTTTTTTTTTATTATTTTCCCTTTCGATAATTCTTCTTCCACAACATTTTTTACTAAGTTGCGTAAACGTGTGCCCATCCTTTTTTGCACATGGCCAACACATTCTTTTTTATAAATTTGAACATTATCCCCGTAAGGTTTGGCATTTTTGACACCCGTGAACGTTTTTGAATCTCCGTCGCCTATGTAAAATTTGTACATGACAGAGAGCTTTTCCATCGAACGCTTGAACATTTCGACTATGGCACCGACTTCCATATTTCCTGCTGGTCCGTCATGATTGCTGTCACACTCGTTATTTTGTATATGTTCTTCGTGCCATTCTGCAAACTCTTCAGTGTTGCATTTTTTATTCCAATATTCGCATTTTTTACAGTGCGAGCTTTTCACACATATATCGACAACTTTTCCGGTGTAATATCCGATGAGTGAAGCCACGCCGTATAAAGATGTGAACCCCTGCTTCTGCCACGTACCGTCTCCTGACACAATTAGTTCCGCTGTATTATTTGCTTTCAGCGTTTCTTCATTTTCCTGCTTTGCCGCAGAGCAGAAAAATTGATTTGCAACTCGTTGGACATTCGTCATTATACTTTCGATATAAGTCTCATACACATGTTGACTTAGGAAACTGCTTGCAAGATCCATCAATCCGCAAAATTTGTTGCATCCCGCACTTCCCAAACCTAATATACGCATCACAAATATAAATTGAAAGTTTATTTCATACTTTCCACCGATCTTCTCACACGACGGAACGAATTTTGGCAGTTTACATTTCTCGCATTTCACTTCTATTGTAAATCCTAGTCCTTGCTTGTCACATGATTTAAAATACACTTTTTCACCACAGGTTGCGCATTTCACTAAATTAGAAATCGTCGTAAAAACTAGTAAAAAGTCTATGATTCGGAAATGTTTTTCCGCGTCCTCCGGTACTTCCGGAGAAGTCGATAAACGCACTTTTTTTGCCGACGCGCTCTTCGTATTTGTCTCGTCGGGTTTTTTTACGCTTGGGTTCGGTCTTTTCTTCGATCTACATAACCGCGAACCGGCTGGTCTATTATCTCTGCTTAATTTACAAAATCTCGGCATTTTAACGACACGAGTATACGTATCTACACACCTCGATGCTCGGCAAACTGTGCGTTCTCTCCCTTTCGAAAAAACGGAGTAAATAGGTCTGTTCTTTTTAGCTGCACTGCTGAACTAGTGCAATAAGTTAGAGTGAAAAAATATATATATGTCTCATTCTAACTTATTGTACTAGTTCAGCAGTGCAGCTGAAATGAGAACAGACCCAATGTGTCGAAACACGCAGGTAGTAAATCACGTCTAAACAGGAAAAGGGGCCTTGCATGCACAAAGAAATTTCGGCGGAAAAACCCGTTACGGTGACGGTCGGGCGCTGCCGGAGGGTCGTATACCTGCCGCGTATACGTGTGAGTCCGTACGGGTCTCCGAGGCAGAAACTTCAAAAAATCATATCTCCGTCAATTCTTCACCAAATGACTTGAAATTTTAACACAATACTCCTGAGACTTTGTACTATCGAATAAAAGTTTGACGATTTTTGAGTGGACCTAATCTACAAAAAGAACTGTGGGATATAATGATCCATTTTAGAGAACATCAATATGTCATTACGGCGGATATTAAGATGATGTTCAGGCAAATATGGCTAGCAAAGGAAGATAGAAATTATCAGAGAATTATATGGCGTCAAGACCCTTCGGACGAAATGCGAGTGCATACGCTGAACACTGTAACGTACGGCACTACATGCGCACCGTACTTAGCGATGCGTTGCCTGAGACATCTGGCAACACAACCTGAAGCCATAGAACGGCAAGCAGCAGCAGAAGTCTTACTGCAGGACTTTTATATGGACGATGTATTAACAGGAGGAAATACAATACAAAAGGCCATCGATTTAAGAAAAGAGCTGTCCGAATTGCTAGAAGCAGCAGGATTCCCATTCAGGAAGTGGAGAGCGAATAATCCGGGAAGCTTACAAGATATTGCTCACGATCAAGAAGTAGATTCATTATTAGTTTTGGAGGACAAAGAGCCGATGAAAACACTAGGGCTATTATGGGACTCAAATAAGGATACGTTGCGATTTATCAGAAAATGATAAAGCCACGAAACGCAGTATTCTATCACAAATCGCTAAAATTTATGATCCGTTAGGATTAATTGGACCTGTCATTATCAACGCTAAGGTCACTATGCAAGAGTTGTGGAAATTGTGAACATAGGATGGGACGAAGCTGTACCACCAAGACTCTACAATACTTGGACAGATTATTAACAGTCACTGCAAGCGTTAAGTCAGCTAGAGATTCCGAGAAACTTCAATCCACGAAATAAATGTCACTCGTTCTCATTGCATGGATTCGGAGATGCCTCCGAGAAAGCATACGGAGCCTGTGTGTACTGTGTCTATAAGACCGAAGAAGGAAATAATAATTCATATCTAGTATGCTCTAAGGCGAAAGTTGCTCCTTTGAAGACGGTATCACTGCCAAAATTAGAACTCAATGCAGCCCTTTTAGCTACCAGATTAGTATCCGCGGTCATTAAAGCCCTAAGACGTCCTATTAAAGATGTGCATCTCTGGAGCGATTCCACTATTGTACTGGATAGATACAGCCCCACACAAATTAAAAACATATTACGCAAACCGCGTGGCGGAAATACAAAATTCGATAACAAAAGCAAAATGGCATTATGTACCGTCTACTCAAAATCCTGCCGATGTTATATCTCGAGGAACGACGACGGAAAAACTACTAGACGACAAATTATGGTGGTCCGGCCCTCCGTGGCTGCCATTAAAAGAAGAATGGCCTAGAGCAAATATCCATACAATCAAAGGCGACATAGGAGTACGTGAAGAAACAGTACTTATTTTAACAACAAATCGATCGGACATTCTGAGCAAATACTCTTCATTCACGAGACTCAAGAGAGTTATCGTTTATTGCTTACGATTCAAGAATATTCTATCGAAAAACCGGAAGGTGATCTCATTAACAATAGAGGAACTACAGTATGCAGAACAGGTTATCATTCGTATGACACAAGCGGAAAGCTTTACTGCAGAATTGAATGCCTTAAAACTAGAAAAAAGAGTAAACAAAAACAGCTCAACAGCTGCTCTCAACCCGTTCATAGACGGTAACGGTATTATTAGAGTAGGAGGTAGGTTACGGCATTCGAGATTATCAAACGACCAGAAGTACCCAATATTATTACCCGCCAGGCACCATATGACGGAGATAATTCTGCGACAGAAGCATGAAAAGTTACTACATTGGGCCTCAACAGTTGTTAGCATGCATACGGGAGCAATATTGGCCTCTCTCTGGAAGACGAGAAGCTAGGAAAGTCATTAGAAAATGTATACACTGCTTCCGGTATAGGCCTAGTGTTCCGGATATAAAGATGGCTGATCTTCCAGCATCCAGAGTGACACCTTCAAGCAGACCATTCGTTTATTGTGGCATAGACTATGCAGGACCGTTTAACATTCGCGAAAGTAAGAGAAAGGGGAATATTCCCTTAACCAAAGCATATGTGGCGGTCTTTATATGCCTAAAAGTCAAAGCAGTACATTTGGAACTAGTCAGCAACCTGTCAACCGAAGCCTTTATGGCAGCCTTTAGAAGATTCTGTGCCAGAAGAGGATCGCCAATGCATGTCTACTCAGACAATGGCACCAACCTAACAGGAGCAGCTAACGAATTAAAAGAGGTTTATAAACTGCTTCAACAGAACAAACAGAATATTGCCTCAGATTGTGCTTCTCAAAACATTTACTGGCATTTCATACCCCCCCGTTCACCCCATTTTGGGGGTCTATGGGAGGCGGCGGTAAAGAGTGTGAAGAGACATTTGAAGATCGTTATGAAGAACCTGCACTACACGTTCGAAGAATATTATACTATCTTAGTGCAGATAGAAGGAATATTGAACAGCCGGCCCTTAACTGCATTATCCGCTGATCCTAATGACTTTGTACCACTCACTCCTGCGCATTTTCTTATAGGAAAATTTCTCACGAGACCTGTTGAAGTTAACTATCTAGAAATGAAAGATAATCACCTATCCCGATGGCAGCATATTCAGAAATTAAGGCAAGACTTTTGGCAACGGTGGCACAGAGAATACCTGCAACAGTTACAAACTAGAACAAGATGGAAAAACGGAGATCATGTTGTGCAAAAGGGAGACTTAGTTCTTCTGGTAGAAGATGCTCTCCCCCCCTTACAATGGAAGTTGGGCCGAATAGAAGACCTACATCCAGGAGATGACGGAATAGTAAGAGTAGTAACGGTGCGTACGTCTAACGGCGTATAAACGAGCGGCAAAGAAAATTTGTGCTCTTCCCTTTAAAGATTAGTAAACAAGAGTTTGTATTTAAGTCATTGTTAAACGCTATTCTTAAGTATGCTATTATATTCATTATTGTATTAATTATTAAATTTATTTAGTATTTCTATCAGTTAGCTATTAAGTGTTATTGATCTTATCAAGTAAAGGATATGTAAACAAGAAGTGCTTATGTTGAAAGATGCTCTTTCAAGGGCGGCGGCATGTTAAGTATTCATACAAGTCCGCACGATTTCATAAAAGCCCGCCTAGCTTGCGATATTAATTACCGACGCGAGAGGCGGCAGCGCGCGACGGTGGCAGAAAGGAGAACTTGCGACAATCGGCAAAAATCGGCGACTAACGATAGACACGTAAGAAAGAACGTTGTAAAAGTTTGCATTAAAAGAAGCATTTTATACGAGTTCGAGTTTACAGTTATTGTAACCCACCAAGCATTAACACCTTAGAAACTATAAATAATTCTAAGCATTAATATTACCATCAAAAAAATAGGGACCAATTAAATAGCCATTGACAATACCGCACCAGACAGTGAGACTCCATCGATGCTGATTGTCTATTTGTTGCATCAAATGAGGATTAACTAGAGTCCAATAGTGACAATTATAACGATTCAATGTTCCATGACGGTCTGCTCTCAAAAAACTTCGATGCGTTTCTCAGTAAACACTTAGGAATAATAATACATTCCGATTCATCCGACACAACTTGTCTCTAACTATTCAATAAGTTAGTAGTACTGTTAAATATCAGAGAGAGAGAGAGAGAGAGAGAGAGAGATAGGCAGAGGGAGAGGCAGAAATAGAGAGAGAGAAAGATATAGAGTGAGGAGAGCCAAGAGGCAGAGATTATGCAGAGGAGGCAGAGGAGAGGTAGAGGAGAGGTAGAGGGAGGCAGAGAGAGA
The DNA here is from genome assembly GCA_901521435.1 of Crematogaster levior. Classification (NCBI taxonomy): domain Eukaryota; kingdom Metazoa; phylum Arthropoda; class Insecta; order Hymenoptera; family Formicidae; genus Crematogaster; species Crematogaster levior. The sequence continues at coordinate 193,898 of CABEGB010000823.1, read as the reverse complement.
GAGAAAGAGAGGCAGAGAGGGAGAGGGAGAGGGAGAAGATAGAGAGAGCATAGGATATATATAGGAGAGGCAGAGGCAGAGGCATATATATAGAGAGAAGAGGAATGGCAGGAGAGTTTTATTATGCTTATAGAGGCAGAGGAAACGAGCAGAGAGGGAGAGGCAGAGGAGAGGGAGAGGCAGAGGGAGAGCAGAGGAGAGAGAGAGAGAGAGAGAGAGAGATATAGGGAGTGTGGCAGAGGAGAGGCAGAGAGAGAGGGGAGAGATATGAGAGAGAGAAAGAGATATTTTTAATTATTAGATATAGGATTTTGAAATTGTTTTAAATTTTCGGTTAGAGCGTATATTATTGTCTTGTTGGATGTAACTGTAACTCTCGGATCTTTCTTTTGTCCAATATTTTGGCTCAATAAATTAGTGAGTTTGTCTATATTAAACGTAGAATAAATTCTTTGAAGATGTTCCAAACGAATCTCTGCTTTCGCTATTTTAGAAATCATATTTGGAGAGATACCGACCTTGCAGTTATTATTATTATTATTATTATCATCAATTTTCTTAAGTATCTGCAATGAATTTATAGCAATCTTTTGTTCTAATTTTTTTCTGTCTCACATCAAAAACAGACATAACGGAGAGTGCACTGTCTACAAATTCGCTCATTGAGATATTAATTTTATCATTGTTTATTAACATTTGTTATATATGTAACATACTGATCAATAGCAGCGTCGTGTGTTCCTTTTGTTTCTTCTAAGATCCAAGATAATCCTCAGCAAGTATGTGACGGTACGCTTTTCGCACGCAGGGATCGGTGGGAATAGCTCGCAGGGGTTAGGGTGAGAAAGGGTGAAACCCTGCTCCGATATTTGGTAACAACAGATGTTTATTCAATAAAAGGTTGATATGCAGACAGTGTTATATACAGTTTTATATACAATGTGTGTGCGTGCGTGCGTGCGTGCGTGCGTGCGTGCGTGCGTGCGTGCGTGCGTTCGTGCGTGCGTGCGTGCGTGCGTGCGTGTGTGAGCGCACAGGTCGCGCTGGCTCACACGCTTATGACTAGACACGGACTTATTACTGGACGCGGACTTATACTAGGCGCGGACGCAGACTTATCTAGACACGGATTTACACCGACTTATGAACTAGGCGCGGACTTATAGACTAGATGCGGACATACACGGCTTATATCTAAACTAGGTGCGGTCGCGGACTCCCGGCGCGGCGCGTATTTGCGATGAACGGTCTTCGGCGTGGTGTTCGGTAACACCCGGTCTGGGGATCGGTCAGGTAATATATCCCTTGGTAGCTCCCGAGGGGGGAAATTTGCACACCGGTAGCTCCCGTCCGCCGTGCGGAAGAGTCGGTAGCTCCCAACTCGGGTAGGAGGTGACAAGGTAAAAAATCCTTCGGTAGCTCCCGAAGGGGGAAAGCCTACACACCGGTAGCTGCCGGCTGTGACGGTAGCGCCCGTTCACCGTGTAGTGGGAAGCGGTCGGTAGCTCTCGACCGCGGGGACTGGTGCCGACGCGGCGGCCGCCTTTTATACCCGGCCGACAGGTGCAGAGTAGTGGCGGGGGAAGTCGCGCATCGGAGCCGACAGGTGCGGCGCGGGCCGCAGGCGGTGTTCCGAGGTATTATTCACGCCGAAGCGCACGTGTCGGGCGGCTGATCGGCCCGTGACGAGGAGGGGAAGGCGTATCGTCACAAGTATGTTTTGCGTAAAACTTTTTTTCGCAGTTTTTCTCTCTGATAATTTTGACTTAATAATTTTTAACGTATCAGCAAAACCACTAACAATTGCCATGAATTCAACTAGTACTAGCAGTTGTACTTTTTGTATCAAAAGCAAGATCATGGGAGCATCAAAATTATGCGCATGCTCGTAGCTTATTCTGCGCATGTCACACATAAATACCTGCAACAGTTAAAGGGACGCAGTTAGCCGAAATCACATGGTGCGAAATAGAAGAATGGAATAGAGAGTGTGTCATAGAAACAGCCAATCAGAGCTTTGCCGCAGTATCTACGACATTTTCTGCAAAGCTCTGATCGGCTGCTTCTATTTCTTCTACGCACTCTCTATTCCGTACTTGTATTACGCACCATATGATTTCAGCCTTAGTCTAGCGTATAATATAGAGGTCTGTGGCACAGCGCCCGCATGCACGCGCTATTAGTAATATTATAAAAGCGCCAAATTTGAATTGCTATTGCTATCTAACACTCTTTCTCAACAACAATTCTTATTCATACCATAAGCCTCGCTGTCTTAAATTTTTTATTTTAATTTGCTTCAGCTACTTGGTTAAAATATCCGCAAACTCTCCGCATTATTTCTGTCGGACAGTATTTATAACTCATAATACTCGTGTCGCTCAAGTCTTTTACATAGTTATACATACAAGGGAAACACCAGGATTTGTCCCCTCCGATTTGGCTGAATTTTATATGTTATAGTTCAGCCTTCCCACTAAATCGTGGTAAAAGGATACGATGCACCTCTCAAGCATTCGTGAGAAAAACGCGTTCAAAGATTTCTATGTTGGTAATGTACCAAACGGTAAGTGTAGTTTGTCAAGCAGCGGCGTGGTGTAGTAAGTAAGTCGGACTAGAATGTTGCATGTTGCTGGTTCGAATCTTACTTTTATAATTTTTTTTTTATTGTATTATATTGTATATGTTTTATTTTTAATATTTAATTCTAAAAATTAATGTATTAAACAATTTTACAAAATTTAAAAATATAATTTATATTTTTATATTGCGTTTCTTAAAATTAAAATTTAATTAACACACATACATATTTATTATTAATTGTAAATTGTCATGCAATTTATATAAAATTTTTTTGTATAATAAGAGGAAAAAAAGAAGAGAAGGATAAGAAAATTTGAATCTTAATTGTTAAAATTGTTTTTAAATTCCACATTTTTCTGCGGACTCATGCATTCCGAGCTTGACTCCGGAGCTTGACTTTCTTCTGCACTCGTACTTGATTCTTGCATTTTGTTCACAATCAGTTATACACTGCACTGCACGCTCTGATGTAAACGTTAGCTCTTACTCGTTGCGAATGAATCTAACGGTCTTAAAACCGTTTAAACCTTACAGTGTCGCAACCACACAAAGAAAACAAATTCTCAGGTTAGACAGCATTCGTATCGTATCGTTATACAACAACAAATGCCGTCACCAAGGGGAAACGAAACTTGTGACGGCAAGAATAAAAATTATTTTAAGAATAAAATATAATTTTAAATATATTTATTACATAACAAATAAATTTTAGTTTAATAACGTAAATTTACAATGACAATTTACAATTAATAATAAATATGTGTGTGTGTTAATTAAATTTTAATTTTAAGAAACGCAACGTATAAAAATATAAATTATATTTTTAAATTTTGTAAAATTGTTTGATACATTAATTTTTAGAATTAAATATTAAAAATAAAACATATACAATATAATACAATAAAAAAAAAAAATTATAAAAGTAAGATTCGAACCAGCAACATGCAACATTCTAGTCCGACGCCTTACTCACTACACCACGCCGCTGCTTGACAAACTACACTTACTGTTCGGTACATTACCAACATAGAAATCTTTGAACGCGTTTTTCTCGCGAATGCTTGAGAGGTGCATCGTATCCTTTTACCATGATTTAGTGGGAGGGCTGAACTATAACATATATAAAATTCAGCCAAATCGGAGGGGACAAATCCTGGTGTTCCTCTTGTTAGTGCTAATATGTTTCGTTCTTTTACTATTTATCCTTATTTATTAATTTAATATAATTTTGATTGTTTTCGAATATTACTGTTGATTGTACTTGTACTTTTCGTTAAAATCTTTGAGTAAATTTTGTAACCATATCGCTTCCTGACATACCTCTGCGAGAGCGATATACTCGGTCTTTGTATAGAAGACAATGCTACGCATGACTGCTTCCTACAAGCCAACTTATTGTGCCTCCGTTAAATTTAAACAAATATCCGCTGTTGAACTTCTTATCTTTTATATCCCATGTCTAATCAGCATCCGGATAACCGAATTAAAATATTCTGTTCTTCTTTTTCTTTAGAGCCTAATATTAATTTTAAATCTTTTGTACCTTTTAGAACCTTTTACAACGAATTATCCTTTTAGCTTCTATTCAATTTAAGTTTGTAGGACAATTCATCTTTCTACTAAGTATTGATAAGCTATATCTATTCTAGTATTTGTAGCAATGTATATTAATGCTTCATTAAGCTTTGGTACTTCTTTTGTTCTTGTTTGATTCATCTTTCATTTTTCCGTAATCTATATTGAGTAGAATTTTAGATTCTTTTGCATCCTACATTCCATATGCCTTTAGTAGCTTCTCTATATAACCTATTTGACTAATATTGTAGACACCATCTTTATTCTTTGTAACCTTGATACCTAAATAATAATTAATCTTCAAGATCTATTAACGCAAAATAATTATTTAACCTTTTATACATGTCTGATATACGCTTTACATTACTACTTGCTATTATTATATTATCTACATACAAAATTACATAGACTTTATCAACGCTGATTTCTTTAGTATACAAACACAAATCTACTTGACTTTGTTTATATTCTTTTTTAATTAAGATATCATTTAATTTTATATTCCAAATTTTAGCAGCTTGTTTTAATCCATAAATGTTTTTATTTAGTTTACATACCATACTTTCTTTTCCTTTTATCTCGAAACCCTTTGGTTGTATCATATAAATTGTTTCCTCTAGAACTCCATTTAAGAATGCATTTTTTACATCGTAATGCCGGATCATCAAATTCTGCTTCCTTGCTACGCCAACAGTGTCCTAAACGTAGTTTGCCTTGCCACAGATGCGAATATATCCTCATAATCGACACCATGCTTCTGAGTATAGCCTTGTGCAACTAGTCTCGCTTTGTACCTTACTACTCCTTAAGCATCCGTCTTTGCCATGTAAATCCACTTGCATCCTACAATATTCTTGTTTATCGGCTTGTCCACCAATGTTCACGTACATGCGTTCATGAGTAAATCATTCATCTTCTTTCATGTTGTCCATCCATTGGATATTGTTAGGTGAAGATATTGCTTTTTCATACGTATCTAGTTCAAACGTGTCTCTTCCTCTTGAATAAAGTGTTAGGTTGCAATGTCAATTTGGTGGAATACCTTTATTTTGTCTCTGTGATCTTCGTAACTGTTGATCTTCTTCATTGCTGCTCCTTTTCTCTGTTATTGTTTTCTCTTCTTGTTTACTATTGTTGCCTTCTTTTTTATCGTTTCCCTTATCTATTTTCTTTTTTTCTTGATCTTTTGTGTTTTCTTCATTGTTCTGTTTTCTTTTGTCCTGCTCTTTTTGAATGATTACCTCTTTTGATTCATTACACCGGCACACAAAAAAAAGTGGTCTATACTTTTGACCAAACCCACCTATCTATATGTATTTTGGCTCGCTGAAACCGAATCTGGAGGTCGTTTAGCCCGTCTACCTCTTGGTTTTGAGTAAATCGCAAAAAATAGCGAAAAATCGCATTAGTAAGTGCGACAAAATTAGGAAAAAATTTTTTTGACTTTCAACAAGTAAATTTCTTATGTAGTTTGATGTGCTTCACCCAAATTTGAAGTTTATTGAGCTTTATCATCCATAGTATTGCCGAAAATCGCGAAAAATAGCTCAAATAGTAAAAAAAAAACGATTAAAATCGCAACAAATCGCGTTTATGAGCGTAAAGCAATTCGGGAAAAAATTTTCTGACCTTAATGAGGTATATTTATTATGTATTTTGATGCCCTGAACCCGTTTTTCAACTTTGTTGAGCTCTGTTACCCACAGGTTTTAGCGAAAATCGCAAAAAACCGCGTTAGCGAGCGTAAAAATCGTTGTTTTCTTATGCTTTTTTTCTCTTGTAACGAACTCTTTTATCTTCGAATGATCTATGTAGCGGGTTTCTTTTCCTCTTCACTCCGGTCTGAATCGTTTCCCTTTTTAACGTCCAACAGAAATCTGCCATCATATTAATATCCCACCTTCCTTGGTACCGCTGCTCCATTTCACTTATGTCTTGATGAAATCGTTCTCCTTGTTCTTCGCTGTAGTCTCCGAGATTTTGAGGAAAGTAGTCAAGATGCGAGTGTAGGAAGTGCACTTTTAGACTCATCAAGCAACCTAACTTTTTGAATTTTCGCATTAGCATCGTATAACACGAACCACAAATTGTACGTGGCATCCAGTTATCATTCTGGTCAGTAATTTCTAAACCAAAACACAGAGTGTAAAGAGATTTCACTTTAGGAGATAAAGATCTTCGGTTTTTAGAAGTTTCAAATTCACCACAAATAAAACAAAATGAATCGTGACTTTTATCACATAAATGTGAGTTACTTCTTGTAGCATTATACTCTACAGAGGCCAAGTCACCCACCAATGTAGAGCTGCGGTCGCTTGATGACGACGCCTGCGGGCCCGCTTGCTCACCCTGACCAGCCGCCGATACTGGGCTTCCGACACCCTGCATCGTAAAACACTGATTTGTGCCTGCCATGACGGCAAAAATGCCGTTAACCCAGGGACTTGGCTAGACGGATCTGTTGCCCACCGTCACCACGAGGAGGTGCCCTGGTTACAGGCACAAATCAGTGCTTTACGATGTGGGACGCGACCAGGTTAAAAAAGCGTGTCACAGGCGTTGTCAACAAGTGATTTCATCTGTATATTGGTGGGTTACTCGGGCTCTGTAGAGTATAATGCTACAAGAAGTAACTCACATTTATGTGATAAAAGTCACGATTCATTTTGTTTTATTTGTGGTGAATTTGAAACTTCTAAAAACCGAAGATCTTTATCTCCTAAAGTGAAATCTCTTTACACTCTGTGTTTTGGTTTAGAAATTACTGACCAGAATGATAACTGGATGCCACGTACAATTTGTGGTTCGTGTTATACGATGCTAATGCGAAAATTCAAAAAGTTAGGTTGCTTGATGAGTCTAAAAGTGCACTTCCTACACTCGCATCTTGACTACTTTCCTCAAAATCTCGGAGACTACAGCGAAGAACAAGGAGAACGATTCCATCAAGACATAAGTGAAATGGAGCAGCGGTACCAAGGAAGGTGGGATATTAATATGATGGCAGATTTCTGTTGGACGTTAAAAAGGGAAACGATTCAGACCGGAGTGAAGAGGAAAAGAAACCCGCTACATAGATCATTCGAAGATAAAAGAGTTCGTTACAAGAGAAAAAAAGCATAAGAAAACAACGATTTTTACGCTCGCTAACGCGGTTTTTTGCGATTTTCGCTAAAACCTGTGGGTAACAGAGCTCAACAAAGTTGAAAAACGGGTTCAGGGCATCAAAATACATAATAAATATACCTCATTAAGGTCAGAAAATTTTTTCCCGAATTGCTTTACGCTCATAAACGCGATTTGTTGCGATTTTAATCGTTTTTTTTTACTATTTGAGCTATTTTTCGCGATTTTCGGCAATACTATGGATGATAAAGCTCAATAAACTTCAAATTTGGGTGAAGCACATCAAACTACATAAGAAATTTACTTGTTGAAAGTCAAACAAATTTTTTCCTAATTTTGTCGCACTTACTAATGCGATTTTTCGCTATTTTTTGCGATTTACTCAAAACCAAGAGGTAGACGGGCTAAACGATCTCTAGATTCGGTTTCAGCGAGCCAAAATACATATAGATAGGTGGGTTTGGTCAAAAGACCACTTTTTTTTGTGTGCCGGTGTTATCTTCATCGAGAAAGTTAACATCCTTGCTTATTATGACTCTGTCTGTACTTGTATTCAATAAACGATATCCTTTTGCATTTTTTGCATAACCGACAAATAAAATTTCTTTACCTATTTGTCGAGTTTTCTTCTTAATTCCTTTGCGTGCATACACCTCAGAGCGAATGTATGTATATGTTGTAAAGACGGTTTTTTTTGTACCATCTTTTAAATGTCGTGCCTATGACCTTTGTACATAACCTATTCTGTAGATAATTAGCAGTGTATACTGCTTCTCCCCAATATTTGGTAAGTCTACGTCAATCAACATACACCTTTGTTATTTCCATTAAGTATCTGTTTTTTGGTTCAGTTGTATTATTTTGCTTCGGAGCATATCCTACGGTATACTGCATCTCGATGCCTTCCTTCCGAAGAAAATTCTTCAAATTTTCGTTCACATACTCTCTACCTTGATCAGATCTGATAATTTTCGGTACCTTCTTGAATTTAGTCTTCATGTTCTTCACGTATTCTTGAATTTTTTGTTACTTCCGATTTGTGTTCCATAACTACTGTATACTTACTGTAGTCATCAATGAGAGTAAGTACATAATGCTATTTTCCTGGAGTGACTGCTTGCATAGATTCGCAAATATCCGTATGTATTAGATCTAGTATGTATTAGATCTAGTAGTTCATCTGTATTGCTTTTTAGAAAAGACTTCCTTGTCATTTTGTCTTTTATACATGTTTTACAGATACTTCTAATACTGTAATCTGTTATTTTTAAGCCTGTAACTAGATCCTTTGTTTCTATTTGTTTTATCGCTTCTGGATTCCTATGGCTGAACTTCCTATGTTACGTGTACTAGCTTTCCTGTGTTTGTTTATAACCATTAGAATCTTATTGTCGAACCAACGCAATCTGTACAAATTATCGTTTAGATCTGCAGTAGCTACAGTGATTTCATTATATTGCACACTTTTTTTGTAAACTTTACTTAAAGGAAACGTCCTTCTCGATTAATCTTCTTACAGATAATAAATTTTCTTCTAGCGTTGGAATACTTCTTTTACCATAATTGTATTTTGCTTACCCCTATTGTCTTTACAAGTAAGATAACCATCTCCTATTCCTTGTACTTCTACGCTATCACCATTTGCCAGTGTTATATTTTCGTTTGTACATATAAGTTTCAAAGAAGTTCTCATCGTTGCTTATGTGACTAGTAGCTCCTGGGTCAATATACCATGTCCGTTTACTGCAGTTACCGCTCTTGGTGATGAAGCAAATGTGTGTATCCTTATCCTTGTTGATTGCTTGATTTACCTTTTTTTTCCTGCTTTCCATTTTTTACAGTTTCTATAGTTCTTTTTTATGTGATCTGATTTTCGACAGAAAAAACATGTAACGTCTTTCATAATTTGCTTTTGTGTAGTTTTTACAAACTTCTTAGAATGTGCTTTAAGTGCTTTGTTATCACGTTCGTTTGTGTGATCTTTCGTGTTTTTCCATCTTCTATCCTCGTCTAAAAGTTTGCTCTTGAGTTCTATAGTTAACGCGTCTTCTGATCTTGTCTCTAACACCGTTATTAGAGTATTATATGATTCTGGCAGATTATATAATAATAAAGTTATAATTATTTTATCCTTTAATACTCAACCTCAGTGCGGCGAACTGATCCACCGAATTGAGCATTACGTTTAAGTAACTCTCTATATCACAATTCTTTGAGAGTTTCATGCTACAGATCTTTTTAAATAAAAATACCTGATTTGTCAGCGAAGTCTTCTGATGATAATTTTGCAGCGTTGTCCATGCTTCCTTTGCACTGCTCGTATCCCTGATACGCCTTAATTGATCATCTTCGACTAACAAGCCGATCATAGCACGCGCTTGCTTGTTTGCTTTAAGCATTTCTCCATGCCAATTCTCTTTCGGTGCCACCGGTCTAACCGTATCGATTGTATGCTACAGATCATCCTTCATCAGTAGCAGTTTTACATTTCCACACTTAAAAGTATTATTTAACTTACAAGGAAGGTGTCGGAAGTATCCCCCTCCGATTTTGATGAGCTTCTAATATGTTGTTCTCAAAATAGGGAGACGTTTTTTTTTATACGTGCCCATACGGCCTTTTAGGGGGTAAAACACCTCTTTGAAAAAAATCGGTTTTTTTTTTCGGAGCGAATATCTCCGAAATTAAAAAAGATAAAACAAAAATTCAAACTGGGTATTAAATGGCTTGATGAGTACTATAAAATAATGCGAAAAAATTTTTTTTTCAAAAAACCTTGCTTCTCTAACTTTTTTCAAAATTTTGAATTTTTGTTTTTACCAAATTAAAGGTTATTTTTTTACGAAATCATCCATGTATATTAAAGTTATGTTGCGTAATATTATTTTCGAGAATTAATTATAAACGCCTCCGTACATACGCTATTTGTGTGCTCGATTCTTCGCGTAACGTATTTTCCTGTAATCAGATGTTAACGAATAGACTTGGAGGACATTCATATCTAATCACGGAAGTTTTCATCACATACAGCTTGCGCACTTACATAAAATTTAAAACAAGTTTAAAGGTCTATAAGACGAATAATTTTATCGTTGGAGGAAGTAAGAAATGCTGTCGCTTTGCAAGCATTAGTTTAATACGTAACATCGTACATTTTATCATTTACTCTTAATTAAATTGTATGAACTATTAATCGCGGTTTTATATAAAAGGGATTGATATATTACAATTACATCTTATTGTAAACACTCACTCCTTCCACGCGATCTTTTTATTTTTATCATTATTTTCTTAAATCATATATATTTTATGTTCAATTTTATGTATGCTTTTTATTACTTAATTAATTTTATAAGTACAATTAAGAAACTATAACATAATTACAATTAATGAAATTACATATAACAATTGTGTAACAATATAATATTACAATAAAGTTAATAATAATATAAATATTTAATATAAGTATTTAATATTTATATTATTAAGGGTCAAATTTATAACATATATGGTGGTTATGAAAGAAGTATACAAAGAGACTTTTTACACCATGTGCATAAGTAATTATAGCAATGCCACCGCAAACATAGCATGTCGGTTTAACATTCTTCTTAAAGCAAAAATCAACTGGCGTTTCAAATTGTGCTGATCTCTCTTCTATATAACCGCTTTTATACCATGCATATTTAAATAAATCTCTAAATCTTGGTGATGAAAATTGGAAATGTGTTAATGATTGTAATTTTAAAATAGCATCTCATGATTGAAGTTTAACTTCTAAATTTAAAAACATGACAATGTCTGAAAAGTATTTTATAAAATTTTTCCATAAACGAAAACGTATATATCTAATGGTTGTCTTTGACCCGTTGACCCTGCTGGTATAGTAAGAAAAACAGAATCTTTTGCAGATTCTAGTTTACTTCTTGCAATTACGTCTGGGCAATGTCCAGTCCAAGAATCCAATAATAAAACTGATTTAGGACTAACGTTATGGAAAATAAACTTCTTTTAACCAAATCTCAAAATGATATGATGTTAATTTTCCATATTTTGAGGCCATAGTAAAAATATTCTTCTCTCTAAACATTATTTCTTGTACTTTCGGACCGAATAATCCAGTAGGTTCTTTTAAAACAATAAAAAGAGGTGATAATAATCTACCATCGGCTGAAATTGTTGGTTGTATGCTATGTGTAGTTGCCGATATTGATTGCGCCGTACACTCTACCTTTTTTGTACCTTCAATTGCTAAAGAACGACCACTATGTAATTCTAATTGAAAACCGCTTTGGTCTGAATTATAAATATTTTCAATTCCATAACACATAATATGATATTTAACATTTCCGATGAACCTATTGCCTTCTGCTTCCGGATAATCTTTTGATTGTATAGTTTTTTTCGGAATAAATTTTGTGACTTTTCGGGAAACAATATTATGTACCATTTTAAATCTATTTACCCATGACTTTGACGCTGTAAATCCTGGTACATTAATTTCCTGCTGCGTTTTGAGAACCCATCGAACAATATCAATGCCGTGAATTATTATTGCTTTTTCAAGAGCTTCTTTGAATTTATTTAATGTGTATGATGAAACTTTCAATTTCTGTAAACTAGATCCACCTTTGTTCTTGCTCATCCCATCTTCCTAATTGGCGTAGCGATGTAACTTTCCGAAATCGATGTTTCACAGTCCCAAGCGATTTTGTCTTATCTGAATCGACAGGTTTCCATAACTCAACAGCACTTCTTTTATATTCAATTGGAATATTATCATTTATACATATCATTTCCTTCACATAATACGTTGTTTCTTCGTCTTTATTTCCTTCGTCTGTTATTGCTTGTGTTTCTAATATGTCAAAGGAATTTTCAAAATCAAGAGAATCTTCTTCTTCAATCTCAAATTTTTCCTCGTACATTTGTTGCAGCATATTTTCTATTTTCTGTTGCACTTCTTTTTCTTCATTAGTAAAAGGAGTTTGTGACATATTAAAAGTAGTGGCAGTAAACAGCAACATTATTACGTTTCTTGGATTGAATCGCATTTTGCCTTAAAAAATATGAATAATAAATATATAGATATACACATATATGTTCAACGTACAGATAGTAATTATGTATATTAAAAAATAGTAAAATGTTTTATTATACTTGTTATATTTATAATAATAAATACATACCTATAAAACTGCAACGATTAATAGTTCACACAATTTAATTAAGAGTACACGATAAAATGTACGATGTTACGTGTGTACAATGTTATTAAACTAATGCTCTAAATGCAAAGCGATGGCATTTTATACTTCCTCCAACGATAAAATTATTCGTCTTATAGACCTTGATGCTATTTTCGCCGAGCGAGATCCGTTAGCGGTGCAATCGCCCACTACCCGATAGCACGACAAATTTAACGTTATTCCCGATAGCCCACAACTCTTTGCACATCCCGATAACACACCAAGTAAATCGAGTATTTTTCTTGATAGCACACGAAATAAGAATGTATCATGCCGATAACGCACAATAAAAATGCACGCGTGCGTGCACACACGCACGCACGCACGCACGCACTGAAAGGGGTGCGGGAGGCCTTCAGCCCCTCCACCCGCACCCCGCCTTGCCGCGTGGAACTCACTTTGCGTGGAAAGTCGCATGAGTGTGGAATTCGCTTCACGTGGAAAGTTGATTTATTCGGTGTGCTCTCGGGGTGATACATTTTTTATTTCGTGCGTTATTGGGAAAATACTTGATTTACTTGGTGTGTTATCGGGATGTGTACTAAAGAGTTGTGGGCTATCGGGAATAACATTAAATTTGTCGTGCTATCGGGTAGTGGGCTATCACACCGTGCGCCAACGGGACCCTCCTTTTTTGCCTATAGAGATCGAGATACTATTTTAAACTTGTTTACTTGTTTTAAATTTTATATAAGTACTCAAGCTGTATGTGATGAAAATTTCCGTGACTATATATGTCCTCCAAGTGTATTCGTCATCTTTTGATTACAGGAAAATGCGTTGCGCGAAGAATCGAGCGCATGGACGGACGCAAATAGTGTATGTACGCGGATGCGTTTATAATTAATTCTCGAAAATGATATTACGCAACATAACTTTAATATACATGGATGAATTTGTAAAAAAATAACCTTTAATTTGGTAAAAACAAAAATTCAAAATTTTGAAAAAAAGTTAGAGGAGCAAGGTTTTTTCAAAAATTAAAAAAAATTTTTTCACATTATTTTATAGTACTCATAAAGCTATTTAATACTTGAGTTTGAATTTTTGTTCTATCTTTCTTAGTTTCGGAGATATTCGCTCCGAAAGAGAAAAACCGATTTTTTTCAAAGGAGTATTTCACCCCCTAAAAGGCCGTATGGACACGTATAAAAAAAAAACGTCTCCCTATTCTAATCTGAAGAACAACATATTAGAAGCTCATCAAAGTCGGAGGGGGACACTTCCGACACCTTCCTTGTTAGTAATACTAAATCGTGTATCTGTCATTGTTCCTTCTTTTTTTATGCCACGTATCCTGGGCTAATCTTTTAGAATAAAGCCTGTATGAAGTTAGCCCCCCATTTTTTGATTTTTAATATTTTCTCAGTTGTTCCAGGTTGTTCTACATTTGTTCTACATTGTTCCAAAGTTATACGTCAATAAAACAAAAAGCGCCACGGGAAAAGCAAAAAAACTGTTTTTTTTAGTAGCCCCCCATTTTTCGAAAAACTCAAATTTTTTTGCTGTTCTGGATTGTTCTAATTGTTCTAAATATTGTTCCAAAGTTATATGTCAATAAGACCAAAAGCGCCACGGGAAAAGCAAAAAAACTTTTTTCAGTGGCCCCCCATTTTTCGAAAAATTCAAATTTTTTTGTTGTTCTGGATTGCTCTAATTGTTCTAAATATTGTTCCAAAGTATTAAATTTATCAGAGAAAAATTTCAAAAGACATAGCAAAAAAATAATATAGAGCGTCCGAAGATTATTTTTATGTTTACACCTATCGCTATTGTTTTATAAACATAAAATTTTAAATTTTAGCTGAAAATAAACAGAACAACCTGGAACAACTCTCACTTTTCCCGGAACAATCATACAAAGGGGACTTTACTCTTGGAAGTAGATACTTATTTTGTCTTCTTCGATCGTTAAAGTCGCGACAGCGGTCCCAAACTATAGAACAATTACGTACTAGCATAGAACAACCTAGAACAACTCTCACTTTTTCCGGAACAATCATACAAAGGGGACTTTACTCTTGGAAGTAGATACTTATTTCGTCTTTCTCGACCGTTAAAGTCGCGACAGCGGTCCCAAACTATAGAACAATTACGTACTAGCATAGAACAACCTAGAACAACTCTCACTTTTTCCGGAACAATCATACAAAGGGGACTTTACTCTTGGAAGTAGATACTTATTTCGTCTTTCTCGACCGTTAAAGTCGCGACAGCGGTCCCAAACTATAGAACAATTACGTACTAGCATAGAACAACCTAGAACAACTCTCACTTTTTCCGGAACAATCATACAAAGGGGACTTTACTCTTGGAAGTAGATACTTATTTCGTCTTCTTCGACCGTTAAAGTCGCGACAGCGGTCCCAAACTATAGAACAATTACGTACTAGCATAGAACAACCTAGAACAACTCTCACTTTTTCCGGAACAATCATACAAAGGGGACTTTACTCTTGGAAGTAGATACTTATTTCGTCTTTCTCGACCGTTAAAGTCGCGACATCGGTCCCAAACTATAGAACAATTACGTACTATCATAGAACAACTTAGAACAACTCTCACTTTTCCCGGAACAATCATACAAAGGGGACTGTACTCTTGGAAGTAGATACTCATTTCGTCTTCTTCGACCGTTAAAGTCGCGACAGCGGTCCCAAACTATAGAACAATTACGTACTAGCATAGAATAACTTGGAACAACTCTCACTTTTCCCGGAACAATCATACAAAGGGGACTGTACTCTTGGAAGTAGATACTTATTTCGTCTTCTTCGACCGTTAAAGTCGCAACATCGGTCCCAAACTATAGAACAATTACGTACGATCATAGAACAACTTGGAACAACTCTCACTTTTCCCGGAACAATCATACAAAGGGGACTTTACTCTTGGAAGTAGATACTTATTTCGTCTTCTTCGACCGTTAAAGTCGCGACAGCGGTCCCAAACTATAGAACAATCAACGCGCGCGTGTGTGTGTGTGTATGTGTGTCACAAGGACCCCGTGGTTCGTCAACTCCACAGTATTTTGAGACTCCAAACCCTCCTTGTGTGTGTGTGTACGTAATTGTTTTATAGTTTGGAACCGCTGTCGCGACTTTAACGGTCGAAGAAGACAAAATAAGTATCTACTTCTAAGAGTAAAGTCCCCTTTGTATGATTGTTCCGGGAAAAGTGAGAGTTGTTCCAAGTTGTTCTATGATAGTACGTAATTGTTCTATAGTTTGGGACCGCTGTCGCGACTTTAACGGTCGAAGAAGACGAAATAAGTATCTACTTCCAAGAGTAAAGTCCCCTTTGTATGATTGTTCCGGGAAAAGTGAGAGTTGTTCCAAGTTGTTCTATGATAGTACGTAATTGTTCTATAGTTTGGGACCGATGTCGCGACTTTAACGGTCGAAGAAGACGAAATAAGTATCTACTTCCAAGAGTACAGTCCCCTTTGTATGATTGTTCCGGAAAAAGTGAGAGTTGTTCCAAGTTATTCTATGCTAGTACGTAATTGTTCTATAGTTTGGGACCGCTGTCGCGACTTTAACGGTCGAAGAAGACGAAATGAGTATCTACTTCCAAGAGTAAAGTCCCGTTTGTATGATTGTTCCGGAAAAAGTGAGAGTTGTTCCAAGTTGTTCTATGCTAGTACATAATTGTTCTATAGTTTGGGACCGCTGTCGCGACTTTAACGGTCGAAGAAGACAAAATAAGTATCTACTTCCAAGAGTAAAGTCCCCTTTGTATGATTGTTCCGGAAAAAGTGAGAGTTGTTCTAGGTTGTTCTATGCTAGTACGTAATTGTTCTATAGTTTGGGACCGCTGTCGCGACTTTAACGGTCGAAGAAGACAAAATAAGTATCTACTTCCAAGAGTGAAGTCCCCTTTGTATGATTGTTCCGGGAAAAGTGAGAGTTGTTCCAGGTTGTTCTGTTTATTTTCAGCTAAAATTTAAAATTTTATGTTTATAAAACAATAGCGATAGGTGTAAACATAAAAATAATCTTCGGACGCTCTATATTATTTTTTTGCTATGTCTTTTGAAATTTTTCTCTGATAAATTTAATACTTTGGAACAATATTTAGAACAATTAGAGCAATCCAGAACAACAAAAAAATTTGAATTTTTCGAAAAATGGGGGGCCACTGAAAAAAGTTTTTTTGCTTTTCCCGTGGCGCTTTTGGTCTTATTGACATATAACTTTGGAACAATATTTAGAACAATTAGAACAATCCAGAACAGCAAAAAAATTTGAGTTTTTCGAAAAATGGGGGGCTACTGAAAAAAACAGTTTTTTTGCTTTTCCCGTGGCGCTTTTTGTTTTATTGACGTATAACTTTGGAACAATGTAGAACAAACGTAGAACAACCTGGAACAACTGAGAAAATATTAAAAATCAAAAAATGGGGGGCTAACTTCATACAGGCTAGAATAAAGCTCTTTATTTTGTCGAACAAAAGGAGATTATACACATTCAGAAAGTTTTAGAACCAAGAGCACAGCGTACAATACAGTAAAAAAAAAACAAAAACGTATTGCCCTGTCCGGCACAAGCACAGCACCCGCATGCACGCGCTATTAGTAATATTATAAAAGCCAAATTTATTATTATAACTATAAAATTGAAACACTTCTTTGCTTACCTCGTTTCTTAAGTCGCTATTTTTCACTGTTGTTGCCGCTAATAACCTAACTATGGTTTATCGCAGTCAGACTCACCGTCGGACTGTTGATTGATTATTATTGATCATACTACGTTATTGTAAACACGGATTGGCCAAAATTTGTCCAATAAACGACATCCTGTGATCACATTTCTTCCCCTCACCGCGCCCCCACCCCTTGCATGCTTACACTTGACGATGACTAAGAAAACGGAGTTTCTTAATCGTAATATTTTTTTTCTCTTCTTTAATCTTATATAAAAACTTTGCATTGCAATATCTCCGTTCGTAGAGCGCATATGAGAAAAATAAAAATACTTTTCTTATGCAAATCGAACTCAAACCATCTATTGAGTCTACTTAGGAATTGATCGGATTGAGATCAGCCGTCATTGAGATCTGATAATCGAAAGATCTCTCACAACCTCGTCTCACGTAAAAGATCGTAAAAGAGCTCGGTCTGTCTCACGCTTCGTACCGCGCTGTATGTGTTGCGTATACTTGGCGCGAGACACTACTGTGCCTCTTGGTTAACCAAAGGAATAATTTAATCGACTAACTGACTTTCAATTTATTATTTCACAACGTATTTCAATCATGGTTTGGCTCTTTTCAAGTGAGTAACATAAAAAGAGTTATAAAGACGCCATGCTGCAAATTCAATACAGTGATAATTAACTATAGCATATACTTAGAATGTATATAAATTAAAAACTTTTCTTAACAGCTATATAAAAATATTATAATTTAGATCACTTTCATTTCATAAAACACGTCAGTAGCGTATGACAATGGACACAGGACTAATATGACATAATTACATGTTAGCGAAAACCAATATATTTTTTTTCACTAGTGCTCCTTTATGCAATTCTTCTTACTCATACTTACTCTTCTACTGTTTTTCCTTTTCTGATCCACTCCGCACATTTTTCATTAACTCAATTCCTTTTACTTTCCCTTTTTTTTGTTTTTATCACTGTTTTTTTACCACTGTTATTATACCTGCACTCATTCTCTATACCTACTCAACCAGAAGTTCTAGTGTAACTATTATAGTAATATATATTATTAATATATTATATATTAAAGTAATATTATTATTATAATATATTATTAAAGTAATATATATATCTATATATAATTATATTAGTACTATATATATTACTATTTGTATAATTGAAATATGTTTTGCCTTTAGATCCCAGCGAAGCAAGGTATGGAGGTAGTTAAGATTGGTGGACCCATTTATCGAATTGGCGTAGGTGGTGGTTCAGCGAGTTCCATGGAAGTGCAAGGTGACAATAGTATGGAATTGGACTTTGGCGCTGTGCAACGCGGTGATCCCGAAATGGAGCAAAAATTGAATCGTGTTGTGCGCGCATGTGCAGAAATGGGTGATGGCAATCCGATCCTTAGCATTCATGATCAAGGTGCTGGTGGTAACGGAAATGTTTTGAAGGAGTTAGTGGAACCTGCCGGTGCTGTTATCTTTACAAAAAACTTTGAACTTGGTGATCCTAGTATCAGCACGTTGGAGCTTTGGGGTGCGGAATACCAAGAGAGTGACGCCATTTTATGTAAACCAGAGGACAACGATTTGTTGAAAAAAATTGCTGCACGTGAAAAGTGTCCAATCAATTTTGTTGGCACTGTCACAGGAAATGGAAAAATCATTGTTTCTGAGGAAGAAAAGTGTGATATTTCAAAATATTGTAACGAAAACAAGAACCTAGATAGCAGAAAGCATCCAGTAAATCTAGAGTTGGAGGTTATTCTTGGAAAAATGCCTCGCAAGGTTTTCAATTTGTGTGATATGCCATTACAAAAGTTTCCATTGAAATTACCTGATGGATTAACCGTGCTTAGTGCATTAGATAGAGTTTTACGACTTCCTTCGGTAGCTAGCAAGCGGTATGTTTTGATTTATTATCTATTTTTTATTGTATTATTGTAGTATTGTATTGAAATTTTTTATTACTAGAGAGAGAAATGTCATTTTCTGATTTTTTTGAGTTTTATATATACTGTAGGACAATTCGTTATAAAAATACCTAGATTTTACATTTCTAAGCAAATATCATCAATGGTAAAAGATATAAAATTTAAAACAATTTAACAATTTAAAATAAATGTTTTATGACTCTTGATATATTTCATAATGACGCACTTAAATTTTTCACAAATATATTTAGTAATTATTTACGTTAAAGAATAACTCATCGATGACCTTAACTTTGAAAAAACGTTGTCAATGTCCTCAAATAACCTTTAAAAGGTCACAGTGATTTATTGTTTATATTTAAAAGTTATTAACAAAAGAAGTTTAATAAGTAGAATATATTAACTGTTATGAAGAATTTATTTCTTATGTTAAACGGTATTAAAACGGTTTCCTTCATAGGAACGCTCAGACTAGCTCATCGGGATTCCAGGGTTTGTGGATCTAGAAACTGAGAACGTGCAGTAGTAACAATAATAAATAACAATTTATTAAACTAAAATATATATATATATATAATCTTTAAAAGATATTCCTTTATATAAAAGCTTATGAGTTAGTAGACAGATATATATATGTTTATAATATATCACAAGTGAGTTACAAGGAGATGCTATGAACTGCTAATTCTACTTTCAAATGAGCCTTAGTTCATTCGAAAAGAGTAGTGTAGAGTATAAACCATGTTAGAGGTTTTGCATGTATGGGCCTTAGTTTCTAATAAAATTGCATTTAAATATGAACATTTTTTAGCTGTAAGGAAAATACAATGGATAACTAAATTTAAGCATGAATCGCGGTAGCTCAGCAGGTTAAGTGAGCAATTCAGTATTTTGCCAACCGCTCAAGCTGGAAGCCGCGCCGGTAAATTTTTTTTCTTCAGACAACTTTATCTTTAATTTAATTTTTTTATTTATTGCAGTAAATAATTTTTTATTTTTTGTACAGTTTTATTAAATATTTTGTCGTTGTTTTTATAAAATATTTTGCTGCTACATGTGTAATAAAAAATAATAGTTTTTGTGTATTTTTAAAATTTGTTTTTATTTATTATAAACTTCTGACATTGCTGAACAATGTTGTGGGTGGTAATCTATATAAAAACATTGAAAGCATAAGTGATTCGCACACCATGAACATTTTATAAATGGAAGTCGTATCTTGCAAATATATTTATTATTATGTACATTAGGTGGAAAACATAACCGATTTACATTATAAAATACGTCGCGCTTATTTGCTAACTTTGATGCGTATCAAGCGAATTCGATCATTTTTTAAAGATACTTTCTAGAATGCGCGTTATGATGCCATACGAATTCAATCGTTGACTATTTATTATGTGCTCCGTATTTTAGAAAAATGATCGAATTCGCTTTATAACTTTGAAATTTTTATATGTTATATTTTATCTTTATATATATATAAGGTGTAGTAAAAAGAAATCCATTATTTTTGCATTAAATTGAAGGCTTTATTTAGCATAGTTAGAATGATCCGATTTAGGTCAAATATGCACCGTTTTGTTCGATAACTTGTTGCCATTTTGAAGGTAATTTCATTATGCCTCTCTCATAGAAACCCTCGTCCCTATTGGCAAAAAACTGGGACAGTCGATTTTCACAAGCTTCTCTTGAGGCGAATTTTTCACCAGCAAAATCATTCGCCATAGACAGGAACAGGTGGTAATCACTTGGTGCCAGGTCCGGACTATAAGGTGGATGCATAAGAACCTCCCAACCAAGCTCCCGGAGCTTCTGGCGAGTCACTATCGATGTGTGTGGCCTGGCGTTGTCCTGATGGAACACAATTCCTCTCCTATTGGCCAAAGCTGGCCGCTTCTGGGCGATTGCTTCTTTCAGACGGTCCAATTGTTGACAGTACAGTCCGAATTAAGAGTTTGGCCGTAGGGGAGCAGCTCATAGTAGATGATTCCCTGCCAATCCCACCAAACACACAGCAAAACCTTCCTGACCGTCAATCCTGGCTTGGCCACCGTTTGCACCGGCTCACCGCGATTCGACCACGACCGTTTTCGCTTGACGTTGTCGTAAGTGACCCACTTTTCATCACCAGTAACCATCCGCTTCAGAAATGGGTCGATTTTGTTGCGATTCAGCAGCGATTCGCCGATGGAAATTCGGTCCATGAGGTTTTTTTGTGTTAACTCGTGTGGCACCCATACATCGAGCTTCTTTTTGTATCCAGTTTTATTTAAGTGGTTCCAAACGGTTTTTTGTGCAATGTTTAGCTCCTGGGCAATCGAAACAGTGCTTACATGACGGTCGGACTCGACGATTTCCATTATTTTATCGACATTTTCGACAATTGGCCTTCCAGAGCGTGGTGCATCTTTGACATCAAAATTACCAAAACGGAATCGACGAAACCAAAATTGCGCGTGATTGGCTGTTACAGTATCAGGACCATAAACACTATTCACATTTTCAGCTGCCTGGCTTGCGTTTTCGCCTTTATCGAAAAAAAACTGTAAAATATGGCGTATTTTCTCTTTGCTGGTGTCCATCTTTGACGCGCGCTCAAACAATACTGACGAGGGAAATGTCACGACTGTCCGGAACCGATTTGATTCTCCTTTAAATATGTTGTTATATATACAAATCTAAGAGACACGTATTTTTTTATATGGGCTACTTTTGACTTTTAAGGGGTAAAACACCACTTTGTGAAAAAAAACGGTTTTTATCTTTCAAGACGAATATCTTTGAAACTATTAGAGATAGAAAAAAAATTCAAACGGGGTATTAAATGGCTTGATGAGTACTATAAAATAATGCAAAAAATTTTTTTCTTTTTTCTTTTTTTTCAAAAAATCTTACCCCTTTAACTTTTTTTTCAAAATTTTAAATTTTTGTTTTCATCAAATTAACCCTTTCGCTACGAGCGTCGCCTATAGACGACATCCGCGCGACGACCTGTGTGTACGAGCGTCGCCTATAGACGACATCCGCGCGACGACCTGTGTGTACGAGCGTCGCCTATAGACGACATCCGCGCGACGACCTCACTTGACCATGAGACCCGCGATGTTTTTATTTTTACGCATAGTGCACATCGATCACACTTGTCTCATTCTCTGGTTTGTTCGCATTTGTTTTAAACAAGTGAAATATAAACATGCATTGTTTTACCTAAGCGCAACATGCACACTTTTCGGCGCAGTGCTCCGTTCAGTGCCGCTACTTCGGCGGCACGGTGGCCCGTTCAACGGTGTCACTCCGACGGAGCACACTGCCGTAGCGAAAGGGTTAAAGGTTATTTTTTTACGAATTCATCCATGTATATTAAAGTTATGTTGCGTAATATCATTTTTAAAAAATTATTACAAATCCTCCGTATATACGTTATTCGTGCTCGTATCGTATCTACTATGTGCGTAAGTGTAATAATTATCGTCGAAATAAAAAATTTAAAAAAATGTTAAATTTGTACAAAAATAAGCTTCTATTTGTGGCGATAAAAAATTTTTGAAATTTTGAAAAAAGTGATGGAAATATTTTAAAAATTAAAAAAATTTCTTTTGCACTGTTTTATAAAGTACTCCTAAAATCATTCAACTTTTATTACATGATATTTTTCTAGTATTACAGATTATAAAAAACATTAAGAATTAGGGTAGTTTTTATTATACCTTCTTAAAGTTATTAAAACCTTTGTATTCATCTCTGTACCTATTTCCTTATAAGATTATTTTCTCTTACAACTATTTTCGTTCCAACGCTCTAACATCTTGTTTATTTATTAGTTTATATATTAGTTTTGCGCAATAATATCTACACGTAATTAATAATGAAATAATTATTGAATGTTTACATAATAAATTTATACTTTTTATTATTTACTCATTATATACATTACAATAATGATATTTGACGAAAAATTGTTTTAAACATAACATTACTGTTTTTACATTACTGTTAACATTACTTTGACATCAACAACATCTTACTACAGCTTGCAACCCTCGATATTACATGTTGTTGAAGTTTTGTCAAAACTGAATTGTACTGGATTTTCAAATTCTTCTGGTCTTTCGTTCGTAAATCCACTTCTAAACCACGAATATTTAAATAAGTTGTGATATCGTGGGGATGACAATTGATTATGTATGTAACAATGTAATTATATATAATTTTATTTTTTTATTTTATATATACTGTCCATTTATCTTTAATGTACATACTTTTCATATCAGAATCGTGTTTGTCACACAATTTTGAAACGTGACATTGCTGAGCTCGCCGTATCACAATTTATTTAAATATTTGTGGTTTAAACGTGGGTATACGAACGAAGGACCAGAAGAATTTGAAAATCGAGTACAATTCAGTTTTGACAAAACTTCAACAACATGTAATATCGAGGGTTGCAAGCTGTAGTAAGATGTTTTTGGTGTCAAACAGTAATGTTATGTTTAAAACAATTTTTCGTCAAATATCATTATTGTAATGTATATAATGAGTAAATAATAAAAAGTATAAATTTATTATGTAAACATTCAATAATTATTTCATTATTAATTACGTGTAGATATTATTGCGCAAAACTAATATATAAACTAATAAATAAACAAGATGTTAGAGCGTTGGAACGAAAATAGTTGTAAGAGAAAATAATCTTATAAGGAAATAGGTACAGAGATGAATACAAAGGTTTTAATAACTTTAAGAAGGTATAATAAAAACTACCCTAATTCTTAATGTTTTTTATAATCTGTAATACTAGAAAAATATCATGTAATAAAAGTTGAATGATTTTAGGAGTACTTTATAAAACAATGCAAAAGAAATTTTTTTAATTTTTAACCCTTAGTCCCGACGGTTCTTTTCGGCACCTTTAATCCCGACTCATGGGTCGTTTGCGTCTTTGCGTTATTTGGATCAGTAAAAACGCTTTAAAAAATCTGAAAAAATTCATGCTTCTTTCATGCTGCTTTGGAGCTTCTTTCAACCTTCAACTTGAAGTCCCAATCATAATATTTCGATAAAAATTATTTTTTTATATAGTTTGTTATTAAGAAATGGAGGTAATTACAGCACTTTGAAATTTCGCTTGGGTCGAAAACGACCCATGAGTCGGGACTAAGGGTTAAAATATTTCCATCATTCTTTTTTCAAAATTTCAAAAATTTTTTATCGCCACAAATAGAAGCTTATTTTTGTACAAATTTAACATTTTTTTAAATTTTTTATTTCGACGATAATTATTACATTTACGCACATAGTAGATACGATACGAGCACGAATAACGTATTGTTGCGCTCACACGCGACACCGCGGCTCACTGCACTCTCTCTCACACTCGCGACACGCCCGCAGAAAGAACAACTCGTGGGTTGCAGAAAAGAACGGTTTATTATCAAGCAAACGCTACAAAAGTCCTTCCAGGCTTGACAGTTCAAACCAAACAACCCGCCTGGCAACGCGTAAACAAGCGTCGCCAGGGAACAGGAAGCATCCTCCGGTGCGTAACTTCCCTGCGCACCAGGCGGCCGGACGCGGGCGCAACACTGCCCCCCTCCTTCTGGAATGTCGTCCCGACATTCAGGCGGGGCAGCCCCCTGGAAAACCTCACGTCTTCTGCCCTCGCGGGGAGGGCGCGGACTTCACGGGACCCCTCGTCCCCGGACCCGAGAACTTCGGACGGTTTCTCGCCCTACCCCGAGCTGCCGCTGCGGGTTACCGGGCTCCGCCCTAGCTCCTTGACTCTTGAATCTTGCCCCTTGAGTCTTGACTCTTGAGTCTTGACTCTTGAGTCTTCGTTCTTCGGACAAGGGGGGTGATGAACTTCCCGAGGCACCAACGTCCCGCAGGACTCCCCCAGTCCCTGCCTCGGCATTCGCCCTAAGTCCCACGGAAAAACCTCAGGCGAAAAAACCGTGGGCGAGGCAGTCTTCGTCCCGCCGAAAAACAACTTTCTCTCTCCAACCAGGAGAGCGGTTTCACTTCTTCCCCCTTACGTCACGACGGCCTCCGTCTCTTTTCTCCGCTTCCTTGAACAGAAAAACCAGGCAGTAAAAAAAAGTAATTTCTTAACATAAAATTAAACAAGCAGGGCTATTCCGGGCTCCGATCCCCCGAAACGCGTCTAGACCCCTCCCGCACGTCTTTCGACAAAAGGAGCAAGCCTGTCCGCGTGTACTATCTTGTTTTTCCTCCCGCCGTCCTTCCGAATACAAAATACCACGTCACTAAGCTTCCTAATGACAATATACGGCCCCTCCCAGCTTTTCTGCAATTTGGGAGCCCTGCCCTTAATTCTTCGAGGATTGAAGAACCACACTCTCTCCCCCTCTCCCAAGGTACAAGGCCTGGTCTTCCGATCGTACCAGCCCTTCATTCGTGAAGATTTTAAACGAACTCTCTTCCTCACACTCTCGTGAATTATGTCCAATTTTCTTCTAATGTCTTGCAAATAATCAGAGTTCGTTTCCATCCGACCGGGAGGCTTTCCTCGAAGGAGATCCAAAGGCAACCTTAAATCGCGCGCAAGATAGAGCTCTGCAGGAGAAACTCCTGTCGTCTCGTGCTTTGAAGACCTGTACGCCAACAGATACAAAGGGATCCAACGGTCCCAGTCCTTCTGATTCTCGGAAACGAATTTTGAAAGGTAGTCCAAGATTGTCCGATGATGACGTTCAACCATCCCATCGGACTGAGGATGTAAGGGAGTCGTCCGAGTTTTCTTTATTCCCAGAAGACAATCCCCGAAATATTCGAGATTCAAAAGCTCTTCCCTGATCCGTGTGGATTTCCAACGGAACCCCGTGTCTAGAGATGATCTCCCTCAGCAGACTCCGGACGATAGACTTCGTACCAATATTTTTCAGAGGATCTACTTCTACCCATCTCGTAAAGCAGTCGATCATTACAAGAAGATATCTATTTCCCGAAGAAGTTTTTGGAAAAGGGCCTAGAATGTCCATCTGGACACGCTCAAACAGAGAACCGACATTGTAAATTTGCAAAGGAGACTTCCCTTTCCCTAAGGGACCCCTTTTAGAAACACAGACCTCACAGGATCTACACCAGTCCTCCACATCCTGTTTGCACGTGGCCCAATAAAACCGCTTCCGAATTTTTTCAAGGGTCTTGTTAACTCTAAAATGCCCACCAGAAGAAGAATCATGTCCCAACTCCAAAACACGACGGACTCTGGTTTTTGGAACAATGAGCTGAAGAATGCTTTTCTTCAAACTCGGGGCCACCCACCTCTTATACAATATGCCATCCTCTATAACGAGAGAATCCCAATAAGACCAGTACAACTTTGCAGCAGAGCTTTCAGCGGAAATCTCCTGCCTCAAAGGGCGTCGCCCTGCCTCCTTCCCTAGAAGAATAATCGAAATATCAGAATCTTCCAGCTGCTCCCTACGCCAATCGAGAGAACCCTCCTCCAAAAGAGATATTCTCCCTACTTCCCTTTCTTCCACTAAACTTTCCTTCAATTCCACCTTTCCACAATAGCGACAGTCCTCACTAGCACAGGGTCGTCTAGAAAGTCCGTCAGCATTACCGTGAGAGGTCCCCTTCCGATGTATGACCTCAAAATCGAATTGCTGTAGTCTTTCTAACCAGCGAGCCAATTGTCCCTCAAGATTCTTGAAAGACAACAACCACTTAAGAGAAATATGATCCGTACGGACTAAAAATTTCCGTCCGTACAAATAATGATGAAAAGACCGAATTGACTCAACAATGGCCAATAATTCCCGCCGAGTCACGCAATAATTTCTCTCAGCCTTATTTAATACTCGGCTAAAATAAGCGATCACCCTATGAACACCGTCCTGTTCCTGCGACAGGACACCCCTAATACCAACATCTGACGCGTCAGTATCTAAAAGAAATTCCCCCTTCCCCTTTGGGAAAGAAAGAACTGGCGAACTCGTCAAAGCCAGTTTCAGTTCCTCAAAAGAATTCTGACAACGCCCGTCTCAAACAAATTTAGACTGGTTCTCAGTAAGCGCATGAAGAGGCCTTGCCAAAGAAGAAAACCCCTTTACGAATTTGCGGTAATAAGAACAAAACCCCAAAAAGCTCCGCAATTGCTTTTTGTTCTGGGGCACTGGCCAATCCTTCACAGCCACCACTGTCTCAGGATCGGTAGTTATACCCTTCTCCGAAACAATGTGACCCAAATATTTAACTTTCCTTCCGAAAAAGACGCATTTGCTGGCGTTAATTTTTAAGTTCACCTTCCTCAAACAGAGAAATACTTCCCTCAAATTACCAACCATCTCCTCAAAATCTTTCTCAAAGATAATAATGTCGTCCAAGTAAACTAAACATTTCTTCGGAATGAACTCAAATAAAATTTGTTCCATTACACGCTCAAAGGTAGCAGGAGCGTTACAAAGTCCAAAAGGCATTACAGTAAACTGCCATAAACCCTTTCCAATAGAAAACGCAGTTTTCCCCCTATCCTCGGGACGAATCTTTATCTGCCAGTACCCACTCTTTAAATCTAAAGTGGTAAACCAAGTGTTACCTGATAACTGGTCCAAAATATCGTCAATACGAGGAAGAGGATAGGAATCTTTTTCCGTAACGGAATTCAATTTGCGGTAATCTACACAAAATCTCAAAGAACTGTCCTTTTTCCTGACAAGGACTGCAGGAGAAACCCAAGGACTAGAAGATTCCTCTATTATCCCATTCTCCTTCATTTCCGAAATAATTTTATCCACTTCGGACCTCATTCCAATAGGAATTCTCCGGGGTACCTGTTTAATGGGAGGAGAATCTTTTACATCAATAACATGTTCCCCTACTTTGCAATTCCCTGCGGTAATCACTTTCGAAAATAAATCTCTAAATTCACGCAGAAATTCCCGAAAAACTCCCTTTTGATTAACATCCAGTTCCCGAGAATCTTTCTCAAGAAGTCCCTTCAAACTCGGGGGAATATCAGAGTTTATTAGACGACCACATCTGCTCTCGGGTCCCTTCCCAAAAACAGAATCGAAAACGTTTCCCAATTCCAATCGATCAAGAAAATCGACGCCCAAAATACAATCATCAGCGATATCGGCGATGAACACAGGAAATTCCAAGAAATTTCCCCCGATCTGAATTTTGACAACCGCCTTTCGCTCTACCAGAACTCTCTCCCCCGTCGGATATCTCAGAGAACAATTTTCAATTTCCGTCTCCGTTTCCGCCACGAAATTCGGATTCAAAATCGTCACATCGGAGCCCGTATCTATTCTAAAAACACAACTCCTTCCATTTACTTCTCCACGATAACAGAAAACATCCAAACTCCGATTAATTCTACTGAATTTAAAAGAACTCATAACAACAGGGGCTCTCACCCCTTTAGCCGAGCCCGCCCCGATAAGCTCGACTAGCCCTTGTTTCCCGTACCGCCCGGACACTCGAAACGGAAATGCCCGAGTTTCCCGCATTGCCAACATTCCTTGCCTCCGCTTCTTACGGAATTTGTCACTTTTAACAAATTCATTTCTTTCCTTGTGAAACCCGTCTTTCCCCTCCGCGACGTCAAGAGCGCGATCCCTTCCACCGTCCTTCTCCTTGGGAGAAACGAAATATCCCCCCTTTTTCCTTCCTAGAAAAAGATTTTCCCTTTTTCCCTGTTCCGAACAGCTCTCCTGTATAGACTTTATTGCCTTCGCTCTCTCAATAGCAACATTAAGAGAAGTGACGCCTTCAAACTGGAGAGTTCTCTTGATATTCGCCTCCGTAAGCGAAGAGACAAACTGCGCGCACGCGATCTTATCGCGGACGGAGTGCGGGCACTCGGGATACGCGAGCCGCGACAATCTTTCCAATTCCGAGAGAGGCGAAATTTTCTCCGTTCCGCTGTTTCCGGTTAGTGAACTGCGAGTAATAATTTTGGAGAGACTGTGTCTCCCCGAAACGCAACTCAAGCTTCGCCCTCAGTTCTGTATAAGAAAGAGACTCAGCTCCGTCGACGCAAGAATCGAGAAGCGAACGCGCCTTCCCCCGCAAACACGACGCAAGCACCACCGCCTTTTCCGCCTCTGACCACAAATTCGCACGCGCGATTAAAGTAAACTGTGAAAGAAATTCACGTAAAGGCGCCGTTCCGTCATAGATATCTGGCTTCAATTTCAATCCTCGCGACGCACGCTCAGCACACGCGCTCTCGCCCGCGCCGGACAAATGCGACGCCTCGCACGAATTTCCGAAAGAAAAAATATTATTGGGGGGACTTAGCTGATTCGTGGTGAGTCGCTCCTCGAGGCGCGAGAAAGCCGCGTCGCGCTCCCTGAAGTGCGCCTCCACATCATCCCGGAAACGCTGAAACCGCGCCTGCTCCTGATGGCGCTCCTCGCGTAGCTGACGAAGCTCCTGGAGGACGGCCTCGAGAGGGCTCGGCTCCGTCGCATCCGTCTCCGCAGCTCGGGAGCGAGTTTTCATCGAAGAGCGCGTTGACGCCATCTCCTTTGAAATATCACAGAAAAGTCCGTTGTCCGTCCGAAACTCGGACGAGCCCCCAAAATATTGCGCTGACACGCGACACCGCGGCTCACTGCACTCTCTCTCACACTCGCGACACGCCCGCAAAAAGAACAACTCGTGGGTTGCAGAAAAGAACGGTTTATTATCAAGCAAACGCTACAAAAGTCCTTCCAGGCTTGACAGTTCAAACCAAACAACCCGCCTGGCAACGCGTAAACAAGCGTCGCCAGGGAACAGGAAGCATCCTCCGGTGCGTAACTTCCCTGCGCACCAGGCGGCCGGACGCGGGCGCAACAGTATATACGGAGGGGTTTGTAATGATTTCTTAAAAATGATATTACGCAACATAACTTTAATATACATGAATGGATTCGTAAAAAAATAACCTTTAATTTGATGAAAACAAAAATTCAAAATTTTGAAAAAAAAGTTAAAGGAGTAAGATTTTTTGAAAAAAAAAAAAAAAAAAATTTTTGCATTATTTTATAGTACTCATCAAGCCATTTAATACCCCGTTTGAATTTTTTTTCTATCTCTAATAGTTTCAAAGATATTCGCCTTGAAAGATAAAAACCGTTTTTTTTCAAAGGGATGTTTTACCCCTTAAAAGTCAAAAGTAGCCCATATAAAAAAATACGTGTCTCTTAGATTTGTATATATAACAACATATTTAAAGGAGAATCAAATCGGTTCCGGACAGTCGTGACACTTTCCTTGTGAGTCAAGCAATCACAAACACTGTCTCAGAAGTTTTTTTAGTACGAAATCTTATCTTTCTAACCATGGAGGTAAGAATGACAGGAGGGAGCGTTACAGACAAGGGGGGTGCCGCATCGGCCGGAAGGGGAGGGAAAGCTGTCGCCATATTACTACCCATAGTACCGCTATATTCAAAAAATATTTCAATAGCCACAGAAAAATAATAAAGTATTTATAATTTTTTACAAGTATATTTGTACGTTGTGTGTGTGTGTGTCTTTTTAGATCCATGGGGGTGCCGCATCGGCCGGAAGGGGATGGAAAGCTGTCGCCATATTACTACCCATAGTACCGCTATATTCAAAAAATATTTCAATAGCCACAGAAAAATAATAAAGTATATAATTTTTTACAAGTATATTTGTACGTGTGTGTGTGTGTGTGCGCGCGCGCGCGCGTAAAAATACTTAAATGCAAATAAAAATAACATTTTTTTAAATATAAAAAATAATATAAATTAAAATAAACACAATATATAATAAAAAATATAATGTAAAAAATGTTACATAAATAAGTAAAAAGAAACACTATTTTTTAGATAGATACATATGTATTTTATATCTATAAAATATGACAAATAAAATATATAAAATTATATGAAAACAAAAATTACATGAAAGATATACTCTCATAAACTCGTAACGCAAACTCTTAATTATATAATTTTAACATAAAAAAATTCTTAATTTAAAACTTAAGTATTAGATTTCATATACTATTGACTATTGACCTTTAAATAATATTATTTTATTAAAACGATGACGATCGCTTTTTGCAAATTCGTTTAAGTTTTTACATATATAATGTAATCGAATTTTTATATATTTTTCTGCAATTGCTCTAATTAAATAAACAATATGATTTTCGGTTCCAATATGATCTAAACTGTGTTCATGTAATTTCGAAAATATTGTATTTTGTTCAACCAAAGAAGACAAAATTTTGGTAAGAAAAAATTGAACATTGTATTTAGGATGTAAATATTTAGAATTGTTTTCTTTTATAATCATGCAAATAAGTTTCTCGCATTTTTCGCAGATTAAAATAACATCATTTGAGGGATAAAGTAAGCCTCCTTCATCCTTTATAGAAATTAATTCATGATTATAAATATCTTTTGGCAGTTCTGTTAATGCGTCAATACAATATGTACAATGTATTGTTTTTTTTTTTAATTTTACAATAAACTCTGAAATATATGATATAACACTGCGTGAATATTTTGTTAATATATTTGTATTGGAATCTAATATAATATCGTCTTCATTATCGTTATATAATGAATCATCAGACAAAAAATTTTTAGCTTTTGAGGAAGTAGCAAATTGTAAAATATTAATATTTTTTAAAGGAACACAATTTCCAGATGAATCTGGTGTTAATTCTAAATGTGTTAAAATTTTTTTCATAGCACTTTGAAACTGCCTAGCGCTAGGATTATTATTATTACCAAATTGAGATCTTATAACACCAAATAACAGTTCTACATGATCTTGACTAAATTTATATGTGCACAAATAGTTTAATGATAAGTTTGCACCTTCGCAAAGAATAGAGTATAATTCTTTTAAACTAGTAATTGAAATGCAAAAACCTAAAAATGCAACGTTTCTACGAGATTGGATAAGTAAATTTCCATGATTATCTTTTAATTCTTTAAGATATTGCAAACATTCGTCTAATTTTTGAAATACAATATCTTTATTTATATGGTGTAACGGTGCTTTATATCCATATTGTTTCATATTTCGACTATTAAAAATATCAAATAAATCATTCATTAAACGAATAAAATATATTGTTGCCTCACATCCATGAAATTCTTTTAATTTTAAATCGTCTTTACAAAATTGTAAAGCATCCGTTACTGATTTACTAAATGTTTGCGCAGCTAAACGTACTTTCATTTTCTGTTTAAAAAAATTAATATGTACAGATCGCAATTTGTTCGCTAAGTGTAATCTTTCTTTATCTTGTAATCGATGTAATTCTTTGATGTATTCCCACGAAATAATATTATTGTTCTTATCAATCATATTCAGCTTCTCTCCAAGAACATTTCGAATAATTTTAAGCAGGTGGCTTGGATCCAGAAATAAAAATATTTTATTCAACGAATGGGGTAGATTAAACCATGTCTGAAATGAATTTAATTGAAAAGAAGCTCCTAATAAACGTGCCATAGCAAAATTTGTAGATAGACCATCAAAGGTAACAGAAACAACTTTAATATTATACTCATGTACTGTTGATATACAACGTAATAAAAGATTTTTTTTTTCACAAGCACTTACACCATTTGTGAAATAATAAGCGATAGGACTTTTCCAATTTTGGTTCAAGCATACCAATAAAAAAACTAAAACTTCTTTAGCAGGTTCCACACAGTTAGATGTATTATTAAAACCAAAATCGACATAACCATAATATTTTGATCCATCAAATTTAATGTTTTTTCTAATTGCCATTTCATCAAATGTAATGCAAATAGAGGATAATCAACTAGAGCTGCCTTTTCTTTAATACAATTTAAAGCTTCAATATTAATTCCTGGTGAACCATTAATAAATGTATACCATGCACTGATAGTTTTCGGATGAGGAAGACAATTTTTGAAATGAGTTCTTACATACTTATAAGCATGCGGTGAGTAATAATGCAAAGTAAGTGCAAAAGAACGCAATTCAGGAGAATATACTTTAGGCAAAGATACATTTGCACTCATGCCTAATTTTTCAAACTCATTCTTATTTACCTTACCTAACATAAATAACGATTTGAACTGTCTTCTAGTAATTAATTTCTCTGTTTTTAATTTGTTGAGAATATTATCCATAGTTAAAATTTTTTTGTTTTTTTTTCTTAGTCTTTCTTTTAATATTCTGATTTCTTTACGCAAATTTGTAATAGTAATATTTGCTGATGTTCGAATTTTTTTTTGTAGGAGAATTCCAGATTCTTTCTGGTGAAATTCTCGTTTCCTTATCACATGTTAATCCTACAATAAAAATTGTTTGCATGTTTTACTCACAAAAATATTATAAAATTATTATTATGTAAAAGTATATAATTAATGAAACTTACGACTATTAATAACCTGTCCATCATCATTTGCTACAATCACAAATCTGTGTATCTTCACTAGTTCTTTTTCCAACAGAAGCTTTAACAGGAACTTTAACAGGAACTTCAACAGGAACTTCAACATCTTCGATAGGAACTTCAATAGGAACTTTCATAATTAATTCAATAAATTATAAATAATTATATAAGAATTACTTTCTTAAGTTTAAAATCCACTTTAGAAATGCTGAAAATATATTATTGTTTTAATATTTCTATTACTTACATTTTTCTAACAATACATCTTGAGCGACGTTATATGTATACCGTGTTTTTTGATTTTCAATAGAACTCAGAGGCAATCTCCGTCTTTGCAGTGTATTATCATCAACGATCTATATTATATAATTTATTGTAAAATCTTATGTTTATAACTATACTTCTCCTATATATGTATATAAAAGTTTTATATAAGACACTTACATGTGGAATTGCATTGTTTTTTAATCTTACACATACTAAAGACGTGCGGTCAAAAAATTCTTCTTTAAAATGAGTAGAACAAATAACGCTTCTTTTACTAATGTTACTTTTTAATTTCAATGCATCTAACCACATTGCTCTTTTAACAGGATTACAAGGAAATCTACAATAAAATAATATATATAAAACAATACATAACATATTATAAATATAGCCAATATGTAGGTTATGTTATATCCTTACTCATGAAATGTTATTTTTTGTTTTTTTTTTTCAAGTGTTATTTGCATTGCACTTTTACTTTGCTTATTATTTGTATTTGTACAACCAGGGACAATACAAGTTCCACCCATTTTATATAATTTTTTTAAACTTATACACTGTATTGAAGTAATTGTGCAGAATGATAGTTTCATCCATGGATAGTTTGCACTGACTGCACATTGTTTACTACACTCTACACTTTATTTTATCGGTAGTAATATGGCGACAGCCTCTCTCCCCTTCTGGCTGATACTGCACCCCTACTGTACCCCTCTCGCCCTAACACTCCCTCCTGTTATTACCTCCATGTTTCTAACGCCATCTAGCGTAACCCGATCGCACTTATACAACGCGAGATACAGATTACTAAAGCCATCTATTGGAAAAATAATGGATTTCTTTTTACTACACCTAATATATATACAAGTTTGGGTAAAAGTCCGGAAACGATCAAATATCTCGAAAAGGATTAACTATAGCGAAAAATATGTAAGTAGCAAAGTTGTAGGGCTTAATAAAATGTACCTAATGATGGCTAAAAATTTGACTTTGGTGGAGGACGAAGATCATAAGAAGGTCAAATTGAATTTTTTAAATAGAACTGCCTACTTTTTATTACATATTCTTATAGCTTATCTCGAGACCTTTCCAAAACACTATAAATAAATGTTTTTTCGTTAAGTATATTTTCGAGTTATAAGGGTTGAAATAATTTCTTAATTTTACGTAAACTATAAAATATCTCGTAAAATATTCACTTTTCGATGACCTTACCTCAATACTTTTATGCACAGAATAATGAAAGAAATCAACTGATGTAAAAAAAACACATAGTTGTTTTTAAGAAAAAGTATGTAATTGTTAGTTACAAATTGCATATTTTTGTTATCAGTATTTATTAAAAAAATACATTTACATAAAATAAATATCTTATTTTATATGATAATTTCACAACGTTAATAACTTATATTAAAGAAATAAATCTTATATTCATGAAAACATTAAATCTCATATTAAACAAAGCATTAATATCTTATAATCACAGAAACAATCACAGCAATAATTTTATATTAAACAAAAACATTAATATCTTATATTAATAATCAAAATAAGAAAAAATTAAAAAATATTGCACATTATACTTTGGCTTCTATCAGGTACAAAGAAATAAAGAATATATAATTTAATTTATTGCACGTATGATCACAGCGTAATTAGGCTCTTATATAACAAATAAATTGTGAAACTGAAACTGAAAGTAGAACATTATAATATTATACATACAGAATATACATAAAGGAAATAATGGCTACAGGTATGACTCTGCAATATAAGTTCTCATGCAAAATATTAAATATATATGAAAATGCAAAAAAAAATTAAAGATTATCAGATGTATATTTACTTTCATGTAAATTTGACGTATTATGCACTTCTAAATGCCTTGAATTTACTTCAAAAGTCGTGCAATTAATATTTGAATCTTGAAAGCTGGACCGAGCAATGCAAATCATGGAAACTGATTATTAGACTGATTATTAGATAATCAATTTCGTTTTTTAGTTTTTACATCTGTTACAATGGAAAAAATTCTTTCGGCCTCAGCATTTGAGTGTGGAAAAGAGAGAATTACTTGAACTATTAACTCTAAATTAGGAAACATTTTTTTACCATCGAAAGTTTTAGACTTTAAGATATTTTTCCATATCTCATCTATTTCTAAAGAAGCTAATTCTTGTTTCCTTTGTTCATCAAAAATTGACGGTAAAATTTGCCATTCAAAAGCTAATTGTGTTATGTCAATATGTTGTTCTACTCGCGAGGCAATATAAGTTAAATGTTGAATTTTAGTTCTACCTTCATCATACAAAGCAATATTGTATTTAAAAAAGTTAATTGTTGAAAAGAAGCATCTTTAAAAGGTAAACGTTTTGCATTTCTTGAACTGTCATAATGTAAAAATCTAAACATTTTAATCTAATTTGTTGCACATATTCCAAAAATAAAGTTTGTAAAAAACATTCACATTTGGGTCCAACAAATATATTATCTATATGTTTTATATTCGTTTCATCATTAACATCTAAAATAGAAATATTTTTTAAAGCATCGGGATTCACAAAATTTGTAGTAAACTGATGTATTAATTGTTGACTGTTTTCAAACAATTTGTGTATTAAAATATTACGCGATTGAAATAAAGCATTAAAAGAATTAAAGAAATTTAGTGAATATTTTAAAAACAATAAATATACCTTAACAGAATTATCATTTAAATGTTCTAAAATAATTTGTGCAGATTTTAATTTTCTACCGCTGCTAATAAGAAATAATGTTTTAGAGGTTCCCAATTTTCGAGAAGCCTGACAATGCATTTTTGAAAACTAAGCCACCTAGTATTGGCTAATTTTAATATTTTATGTTCTTCTACATCGAAAAATTTTTGAAATTCAACTAAAGTTGCACATCGTTTTGCACTACCCGAAATATAAGTGGCAACACCTCTAATTAAATTTTCACACGAAGAATAAGTAATTTATCGCAAGCTTTATTGGCTACAAGAGCAGATGAGTGGCAAATACAATTTAATATTATCAACTTTGGTACTTCTAATTTTAAATGACTTACAAAAGAATTATTGCATCCTGTCATAACAGATGCATTATCACATGCTATTCCGACAATATTTTTAATAGGAATTTCTTTTTCCTCTAAAAAATTTTTAAATCTTTCAAAAATTTTAATTGCAGAACAATCCGTTGCATCTAAAGATAATAATTCGAGTAATTGAGTAGTAATCTTTTTATTTAAAGGGGAAACATATCTTACAAGAATACACATAGCTTTGTTATCTGAAATATCCGTGCTCTCATCAATTAAAATAGAAAATTTACAAGTTTTTAAATTCTCGACAGTTTTCTCGGTTTCACGTTTAGCAATTATATTTTGAATAACAGATGAGCACTTTTTTCGGGCTAGTGAAAGATCTTGCACAACTTCAGCATCTATACAAATATCTTTCAAGAGTGGAACTAAATGATCTACGGTACGAAAAGCAACATTATGTTCCGCGAAAAAAACCGCTAATTTAATTTCGGCACGTTTTACTTTATCTTTATGTGATAATTTATTTCTATTATTATCAATAACTTTGTTTGATTTTAAAGCTAACTCAGTATGTTTGACCGTTTGTGAATGTTTAACTAAGTCTGTTCTGTGACATCTAATAGTCTTATTGCATAACATGCAAAGCGCTGTATTTTCTGTAGGATGAGAAGCCAACCATCCTTTAAAAATATCTTCGTCTAACCAGCAAACTTGGAATTCTCTACGTCTTTTAATTGCTCCTTTACTGTGACTAGATCCTTGACTAGGACTAGATTCCATCGTAATAACTAATATCTCTAAAAAAATTACCTTTTTAAAAAAAGGTAAAAAAAAGGTGCTAAGTCCGCGTCAAATAGTATTATTAACTCTAAAAAACTATTAAAAAACTTATTTCCAAAAGAGTGTGATATTAATCTACACACATAAGTTATTTTAATCCAAACAAAATGGTTTATTTTAAACCATAAAAAAACTATAAGTTATTTAATTATACGTTCTATAAAAATAATGATATCAACAAAATTGTGCTAAGTAAAAATAAAAATTAAAAAAAAATATTTTGAAAAAAGTTACAAAATAATAAAAAAATAGTTTTAATTTTTTTTAGTATATCCTACTAAAATACTGATATCGAGAAATAAAAATTAAAAAAAAAAAAAAAAAACAAATAATGTAAAAATATAAAATTAAAAATTAATGAAAAAATATAAAAATGTATATAAAAATTGAAAATTAATATAAAAATAAAAAATTTAATTAAAAGACTTAGCTCTGCTACAAAATATGTTATTTTAAAAATTAGCAGCGCTAAGTCTTTTAATTAAATTTTTTATTTTTATATTAATTTTCAATTTTTATATACATTTTTATATTTTTTCATTAATTTTTAATTTTATATTTTTACATTATTTGTTTTTTGCTTTTGTTTTTTTTTTAATTTTTATTTCTCGATATCAGTATTTTAGTAGGATATACTAAAAAAAATTAAAACTATTTTTTTATTATTTTGTAACTTTTTTCAAAATATTTTTTTTTAATTTTTATTTTTACTTAGCACAATTTTGTTGATATCATTATTTTTATAGAACGTATAATTAAATAACTTATAGTTTTTTTATGGTTTAAAATAAACCATTTTGTTTGGATTAAAATAACTTATGTGTGTAGATTAATATCACACTCTTTTGGAAATAAGTTTTTTAATAGTTTTTTAGAGTTAATAATACTATTTGACGCGGACTTAGCACCTTTTTTTTACCTTTTTTTAAAAAGGTAATTTTTTTAGAGATATCACTCTTTTTTGTACATCAGTTCGATTTTTTGTGTATATATAATATACACATGTGTATATGTGTATTTATAATATACACATATAATTTTTCTACTTATACTTTATTCTATTTTTTATACTTATACTTTTTTCTATTGAATACACAATATTTATTCATACTTATTTATACTATTTATTATATTTTATTATAATCATTATCATATATTTGTGCAAGGTGTAAGGAGATCCTTTTAAGAAGTAAAACTGTACTTTAGCTGGATGTGATTTACAAGGTCTAAGGAAAATACGCTTGAATAACTTTATTTATTTATTTTTTTTAACATATTTTTATTGAGAACACGTATATTTTTATTGCGAACATTTATATTTGTACTTTTATAGTGTATATAATAGAAAAAAGTATAAGTATAAGAAATAGAATAAAGTATAAGTAGAAAAAATACATGTGTATATTATATATACTTTACTCGAAATTTTTTAACTAATCGGTCTGATAAATGAAAGATTAGAGAATAAGTAATGAGTGAAAGAGAGAGAGTGAATGCGTGATAACGAGAGCGAAAGAAAATTTGTTTTATTGCATGTGCAAATACAATAATAATGTCTCGTCGCCGCTAATAACCTAGCTTACTTTTATCAACGTCACTTACTGTCGATCGATTATCGACGTCACTTACTGTCGATTATCGATCATACTACGTTATAGTAAACGTGTCCTAAAAACGACGTCCTGTATAACACATTTCTTCACCCCTCACCGCTGCTCTCCCTTGCCAACACTTTAGCACATTTCTTCGTCCCTGACCGCGGCCCCCCTTGCCAACATTTCCAGAGCGTCACTAGCGCGATCTGATGTCGAATGCCACAACAGTAAAATCTGAGCGGTCGACGACAACGAAGACGACGACGTTTCTTAAATGATATTTTTCACATTTGGACTTTGCGTCGTAATAGCTCGATTTATAGAGCATGTAACCCAAAAATAAAAACACTTTTATTATATAATTCGACCCCGCTCTATCGATTGAGACTATTTAGAAGTCGATCCGTTGAGCGGATATATGAAAACCAGAAATATTGAGTGCTCTCAACTGACCGACTCGCGTAATAAGACACGGTAGTGTCTTGTGCTTGCGCGGACTTAGCACAAGACACTATCGTGTCTCTTGATATAATAGAGCCGCCGGGGATGTCGCGTCGGGGGGCGTGGATCTAGAAATTTCGGATACGAGGGGCCCGCGTACGGAATTGGGCTGCAAATTGAAGCCTGATACGTTTGACGGGACAGCCCCCTTATGAGAGAGAATAGCTATCTCAGTTCGAACTTATCGCACGTGAAAATCGTTGGGAGGATGCGGTTAAAACAGTAGTGTTAGCTTCATATTTGAAGGGCAAAGCACGTTCGATTCTCGAAACCGTCGAGAATATAGAGAGTCTCGAATTTACGGAAATAAAGGCGAAGCTCGTATTACGTTTCGGGGAGGAACATTTAGGACAACATTTTTACACACAATTTACGAATCGAAAACAAGAATCCGGGGAAAACTTTGCCTCTCTCGGAATGGATCTTGAGAGGCTCTCCCGTTTTTTCGCATATCCTGAGTACTCTTTTGTTGTTTGCGTATGCCCAATTTATATCCGCGTTGGCCGATGGATTTATAAATAGAACTCTCCAGCTAGAGGGGGTAACATCTCTTAAATCCGCGGTGGAGAGGGCGAAGACAATTAAGGCAATCCGTGGGGAAAATTTTAAAAGGAGAAAGACTGTCAATTTTATTCGAAGGCTATTCGTAGAGAAATTCTCCCAAATAAAAGAAAAAAAGGTAGCGGAAAAGGAGGAAGAAAAGAAGAAACCTTTTAAAGGGGGAAAGATTTTAGAGCCGCGAAGGAATGCTGGCTTTGTGGCAAAGCAGGACACTTCCTGGCTGAATCCCCCTCCAATAAGGGAAACGCGGCCTAGTTGCTCTCGACGGGGAGGGAATAACGCGGAAAGTTAATTCCCCGATTTTAACGAGTTAAATATTAAAAGAATTAAGAAAGATTTTGATTCTTTTTGTTTTCTGGGAAAAGTTGATGAAAAGAAATTGCCTGTTTTTAATCGATACGGGTTCCGACGTTTCTATTTTGAATTCAAAGTTTGTGGATGAGAGGAAGGAAAGCATTTTGAAAGGAAATGTTCTTAGATGTCCGACGGGAGAAAAGTTGATTCTAGGGTCGTCGTAGAGGTGTCGATAGGAAAATATAAGGAGAAAGTTCCTATATTTGTTGCCGAAATAAGCGATGATTGTGTTTTAGGCATCGATTTTCCTCAGAATTATTAAACAAGAAAATATTTTTGAAACTGTTTTTGATTGTTCGAAGAGAGAGGTTCTGTCTTGTTCTCGCATTAAGAATACTTCCGAAGAGGTTCCTTCTACTTTGAAGGATCTGTTTGAGGAAAATTCTAAACAATTAGATAATATTCAAAAGGAAATTTTTCTTAACTTTTTGAGAGAATATCAAGATATGTTCTTGGGGAAATTGTTATTGGAAATTGTAATGAGATAGAACATGTTATCAATTTAATTGTCTTTCTCCTGTTAAACAGTTCCTCGTCGAATTCCTTTTCAGAAGCGGAAGGAAGTAAATAAAATTATAGAGAAAATGAAAAAAAAAAGAGTAATTGAGAAATCCTACAGTCCGTGGGTTTATCCCGCTGTATTGGTCAAAAAGAAGGATGGGACGTTGAGATGCTGCATTGATTTTAGAAAATTAAACGCAGTTACTAAAAAGAATTGTTATCCCTTACCAAGGATAGATAATATATTTTAGACCAACTTTCTAACTTATAAGGTAAAATCAGTAACCGACTCCAAACCAGCATTAATGGTATATACTTAAAGCTTTATTTGACGTTTCGACCTATGGTTAAGGTCCTTATCAAAAATCTACAATATGATAAGATTGAAAAGTGTGATAATACAATAAAAAGATATAAAATATAATCAATTTGTGACTCACATGGAAGATGGTACGAAGAATAATTGATGTTATAATAAATTACATAATTGGAAGATGTAAGCACGTCTGATGTCAGAGACATCGATACAAGAAATGATCGTTATATAAAATGTGAGTCTAGGCGCAGGGGACAAAATTTATAATACATAAATACACAGTAAACATGAAAAAAGGTCGATGGAATAAAATGACAATAATAAATAGATTTTATAAAATTGTGAGAAAATAAAGTACAGAAGCAATGAGTCAAAAGAATAGATAAGTAAAAACAGAGGGTCAATGAACTAAAACATTATAAATAAGTATAATAAGTAAAAACAGAGGGTCAATAAACTAAACAATTATAAATAAGAAGGTGTAAGTTATATCTGAGGATATTTATAAAATGCTCAATAGTCCGTCATAAATGGAAGTCAAATTTTCTGTGTCTCTTCTGGAGTTAATTGCAACATTGCTACGCTTAATAAAAAACATCTCTGCTATCTCTCTTTTCTTTGTATGTATTTCTTTATGTATTTCTTTGTATGTATTTTATAGGATTTTGGGGTTGTCCCAATCAAATTCATGTTTTTGATCTAATCTGTGTTTACTGACCATTGAATGATTGTCAGGAGGTTTTTTAATGTTATTGCGATGTTCATTTAGTTTGGTTAATAAATGTCTTTTCGTCTGACCTATATAGCAGGCATCACAGTTCGAGCAGTCAATTTCATAAACTATTTCAGTCTGTTTAAAGATGCAAAGTGCATCCTTTCCATTTTTTATAATAACATTTAATTTCTTGGAGATAGTGTAAAGAACTTTAACGTTAATTTTGCTGAGGATGCGTTCTATGCTACTGGAAAGTTTATTATTAAACGGAGTAACAATGCAATTACTCATGTCCAAGGGGATGTTGTGATGGGAATTGTTATTAATTTGTCTAAATTGTAATATATTAAGCCTATTTTTTATGTGTCTCTCAATAAATGGCTTAGGGTACAGATTATTACGCAGGATTTCTTTTACGATGCGAATATTATCTTTATGGAATCTATCATTGGAAAGGAGGATAGCCCTGTCAACAAGGTTGGTGATAATGTTTTTCTTATATTTCAAAGGATGATTAGATAAAAAATTGAGATATCTTCCCAAAAAAGTAGGTTTACGGTACAACCAATTTGTTATGAGTACACAGTTATCTCTAATGATGCTTGTGTCGAGGAATGAGATTGAGCCGTTTTTCTCCAATTCGTGAGCGAATCTTAAGCGAGGGTGATAGTTATTAAAAACGTTTAGGATCGTGCTAACCTCAAGTGTGGGAACAATCACGAATATATCGTCTACGTATCTGTAAAAGACCGGAATTTTGAATTTTAAGAGACTAATGCAATAAGTTTCCAAATCATCCATGACAATGTCAGCGAGAATGGGGGAAAGTGGAGATCCCATTGGGCTGCCGAAGATTTGCTCATAGAAAGACCCACCGAAACCAAAGCATGTGGAAGGAGGATCATATTTACGGCAAAAAGAAATTGTTGCAAGTTGAATTTGGTAGTTGGTGCGATGTAATTCCACCGTGTTTCGATTGCTTTAAAAACTAAGTCTTTAGGTATGTTATTGTATAAAGTGCGGTGGCGTCATCTCTACATAAGAGTTTCGTTTGTGTATATGGGAAAGTTTTTTAAATTTTTTGCCAAAGTCCAACTGTCTTTGATATGTGATTTTGGTTTGGGGATGGATCCTTCGAGCAAAGTGTGTAGGTATTTGGCTAGGTATTTTACTTTGTATAACGGACTCCCCGATGCCGATACAATGATACGAAGAGGATGACCATTTTTATGAATCTTCGGCAGCCCATAGCATCTCGGGAGATTTCCGTTAGTGCAACGTAAAGTTTTGAAAGTGTATTCGTCAATAATAGAGTTAGCTTTCCAGGATTTTATTAATTCGTTCATGTTATTTTGTATAGAGTTAGTAGGATCCTTTTTTAATTTTTTGTAAGTTGTTTCGTCATTAAGTAAATTTAGCATTTTTTCATGGTATTCATTTCGATTAATTATAACTGTAACTTGTCCTTTGTCAGCGTTTGTAATGAGTAAGTCATTGTTCTGTGTT
This sequence comes from Crematogaster levior, assembly GCA_901521435.1. Lineage (NCBI taxonomy): Eukaryota > Metazoa > Arthropoda > Insecta > Hymenoptera > Formicidae > Crematogaster > Crematogaster levior. The sequence continues at coordinate 150,170 of CABEGB010000823.1, read as the reverse complement.
AAGTATTTTTTGCACTCATAAAATTCCTTAAAAATGAATCTGTCAGTTAAATCTATGTGTTTGTCCGTTTTTAAAAAGTTTGTCAAGGTGCTGCTAATGGATGTTCGTGTGGAATCCGCGACTTTTTTGTCTAATTTAAAAGCAATGTATTCAAAATTCTTGATAATCCCAGTTGAAAAATCAACACGATCCCTTACATTCTTTTTATCTAAAGGTAACGCAAATCTATCACCCAAGCTCAAAAAATTTAATATTGACACAGGAATTTGTTTGTTGCTTGTATTTACAATCCATTTTGAAGTGTTTTTAAATGGATTGTATGAGATGTTTAGCTTTTTCATGAGAAAATTGAATTTATTACACGCTTTATGTTTGCAATCTGTATTAAACCTGTCTATTTTCCGTTTATTGTATGAATAGAGACACAGAAAATTTGACTTCCATTTATGACGGACTATTGAGCATTTTATAAATATCCTCAGATATAACTTACACCTTCTTATTTATAATTGTTTAGTTTATTGACCCTATGTTTTTACTTATTTATTCGTATTTATAATGTTTTAGTTTATTGACCCTCTGTTTTTACTTATTATACTAATTTATAATGTTTTAGTTCATTGACCCTCTGTTTTTATTTATCTATTCTTTTGACTCATTGCTTCTGTACTTTATTTTCTCACAATTTTATAAAATCTATTTATTATTGTCATTTTATTCCATCGACCTTTTTTCATGTTTACTGTGTATTTATGTATTATAAATTTTGTCCCCTGCGCCTAGACTCACATTTTATATAACGATCATTTTTTGTATCGATGTCTCTGACATCAGACGTGCTTACATCTTCCAATTATGTAATTTATTATAACATCAATTATTCTTCGTACCATCTTCCATGTGAGTCACAAATTGATTATATTTTATATCTTTTTGTATGTTGTTATTAAATGTTGCGCGCTCGCTCACTAATAGCACGCACTCACGATTCGCGGCACTCTCGCGGAAAGAAGCAACACGTAATTAACACAAACGAACGATTTATTCACAAATCAAAGATACAAGCGTCCATTGAATCTGACAGCTCCGTCAACAACAACATAACAACTCTCTAACAACTCTCCTGGCAACGCATCAACAAGCGTCGCCAGGGAATGAGACTCAATCTCCGGTACGCATTTCCATCACGTACCGGGTGACCGGGCGCAACAGTATTATCACACTTTTCAATCTTATCATATTGTAGATTTTTGATAAGGACCTTAACCATAGGTCGAAACGTCAAATAAAGCTTTAAGTATATACCATTAATGCTGGTTTGGAGTCGGTTACTGATTTTACCTTAATTTTATTATCACTGGCAAAGAGAAGATTATACTATCTGTTTCTAACTTATAGTTTACTATAGTTTACTACTTTAGACCTTAAGAGCGGTTATTGGCAGATAAATGTTTGCCCTGAGGATTGGGAAAAGACTGTATTTTCTATTGGAAATGATCTGTGGCAATTTATCGTTATGCCGTTTGGGCTATGTAATGCTCCCGCCAATTTTGAACGTTTAATGGAAAAGGTGTTAAGAAAATTGATATTTAAAATTTGTCTCGTATTTGTCTGGATGATGTGATCGTTTTTGGGAAGGATTTTTCCGAAATCTTGGAAAATATGGAAAAGGTATTTCTTTGTTTTCGCGCGGCAAATTTAAAAATTAATCTGAAGAAGTGCGTTCTTTTTGGTAGAGATGTAAAATATCTAGGTGAAGCAGTAACAACAAATCCGGAAAAGATTGCCGCTGTAAGTGAGTGGTCGATTCCTCATACCAAAAAGCAATTAAGGAGTTTTCTGGCGTTTTATTCATACCGGAGATTCATTAAAGGGTTTTCTTTGCTAGCTAAACCTTTGCTTTCTTTAACAGAAAATCAAGTGAAATTCATATGGGACGAACGGTGTCAGAATGCATTTAAAGAATTAAAATTTACTTTGTCTTCTGCTCCAATTCTTTCATTCCAAGGAAGTAGGGGAATTTATTCTCGATACAGATGCTTCGAATATTGGAATCGGCGCGGTTCTCTCACAAAGACAAGACGAAAGAAAGGGTTATCGCATATTTTAGCCGCGTCTTAAGTAAAACGGAGAGGAACTATTGCGTGACCCGATGGAAACTTTTGGCGATAGTATGATTTGCTTAAATTTTTTCACCATTATTTGTTGGGATGAAAATTTGTACAGATCCGTACAGATCACGTTTCCTTAAAATGGTTGATGTCTTTTAAGGATTTAGAAGGACAATTGGCCCGGTGGCTGGAGAAACTCCAGCAATTTGATTTTGAAGTTCTGCATCATAAAGGTCAAGCCGTAATGCTGATGGACTTTTTAGACGTCGCTGTGAGGACACCAATTGCAATTATTGTGCGAAAGTGGAAAAGAAAACTGAAGAACAGGAGAGGATTATCGCACGCATTACTTTTGAGGGGGAAGATTTGGAAACTTAGCTCAGACAACAAGGAGAAGACGCTTCTATCTCGTTTATCCGTTTAAATAAGGCAGCAGGAGTGCGCCCACCACACTCAGAGATAGCTTCTATGAACGATTCAGTTCTAATCTACTGGCTTTATTGGGACTCCCTTGTCCTTAAAGAATGGAATTCTATACAGGTCGAAGTCTCCTGATTTGAAGACGAACTTCTTTCAGTTGGTTGTATCTCGGAAACGTATTAAGGAAATTTTGGAGGAAGCTCATGACTCGTTTGCTGGGGGGCACTTTGGAATAAATAAGACCCTCGATAGGGTCAGGAAACGTTTCTTCTGGGCCAATTGTAAACGGGACGTAGAAGATTGGTGCAGGACTTGCAAAGTCTCAAGAAAAAGAAGAACTCAAGAAGAACTCAAAAACTCTTCTTTAGGAAAGTTCAAGTTATTATAATGTAGTCACTCCATTTCAAAGGGTACAAATGGATATCCTCGGTCCTCTTCCTATTACTTCTTTAGGAAATAAGTATTTACTAGTATTTGTAGACTGCTTTACTAAATGGGTAGAAGCTTTCCCTTTGAAAAATGTCAGAGCCAGGACAGTGGCGGAAGTTTTTGTTTATGAAGTTGTTTCTAGGCATGGAGTTCCTCCTTAAATTCCTGAGGAATTACATATCAGGGAAAATGTTTTGAGTCAAGATTATTTTCGGAAATTATGGGAATTTTGAGGATTAACCCGTTTCGACCTGAAACGGTATAAATTTTGTCTTTATTTCAACTTACCAATAATGATACTAAATCCCAATGGAATTAATCCAAACTTGGTCTCTAATAGTTTTTGAATATGCTCTTTCCAAATCCGTTGTTCATTTTAACCTATCTCAACGCAGTTTTTCAAAAGTTTTGGCGAGTTTTTTTTAGAAAAATCGGAAAATTTTTGTATTTTTCTTTGATTAATCGTATACTAACTAAGGAAAACCAACTTGGATTTTTTTGAAATTCTGGATCGGGTGGCATACGGTACTTCATGACCCCATAGGTTATAAATTGCGAAAATCAATATAGCGGACTCAAAATGACGACGTTTTTCAAGAAAATCACGATTTTTACATGTTTTTCTAATATTTTTGAGAATATTAAACTGTTTTCTGATTTAAACTTATTGGAAAACTATATTTACACTATCTCAAAGATGGTTCATTCAATATAGATGATTGTAAGCATAACATAACCTATAAATTTCCTAAAATAACCAAGGTTTCAATATGATTTCTCAATATGATCAGGAGAAAAAAATATTCTTATTTGAAAATAGTCCACTCACACAAGGCTTTTGGATCATTGAATCTCAATCTATCATCAGATTTACAAAATCAAATATGGCGGATCCAATCTGACGGCACTAAATTAAAAAAATTCATATTTCTGACCCCAAAAAATTTGGTTGGATTCAGCGTGAAATTTGTAACAGAAGTTGTTTCTTGTCATTTTTTCATTTCTTGCGCAGTTCATTATTAGTGAAAAATTCGTGAATGTTCCTAATTTCAACGTATACTTGCAATTTTATTGAATTGCTCGTAAATTCAGCACTTTATTATTACTAAAATTTGCAATCTGGTAATTGTGTTCCAGAAAAAAGTTCTTATAGAAACATTCCATATTGTCTGGAATAAACATATTTCAAAATATTTTTATTCATTAATGAAACAGAATGTAGGCATATTATAAATTACTTCCCATGTGGAATTGTAAATAAAATTCAGTCCCCCGTTTATTTTTTTCATATCATTAGATCTGTTTAGTGTTCACTTACATTCACTATTTTAGCACTGGTTATTCCTTCAATGTTTCCAAATCATTGACGTATAAAACCAATCATGCTAAAATAAAAACTTCCGCAAAATAATGATGATTTCCTCAAAGGAACTGAATATGATGACAATCATGAAATTGTTCTTATATCAAACCCGGATGATTCGGGAAAATCTGATGATGATTATAATGATGATAATGATGATTTAGACACAGATAAATCTCAATAACGCAACATTTCCTATCACACTGTTTATGATAATTATTCTGTATCTTCATCTTCAGATACAGAGAATCACAGAAACTTAGAGTCTGATTACAAATATGAGTGGACAGCCGGAAAAAAACATTATTTCTGGAAATTTAGACGACTCATTGCTTTTACCAGATAGTATAAAAATTAAAATCAGAAATAATACCCCGGTTCAATTATTTGAAATGTTTTTTTCCAAAGAAATGAAAAAATATATTATCAGTGCTACACATGAAAATGGTTTTGATTTGAATTTGACAGATCTAGAAACATTTATTGGAATTATAATTTTATCTACTTATAATATACGAACTGATCAAAGAGATTACTGGTCTAAAGATGAAGATCTGAAGTGTAATGTAGTTACTAAAGCTATGAGTCGCGAATTTTCTAAAAATCAAATCTAAAATTAAGTTTTCAAGAACTTATGATGAGAATGATCATGATAGGAGCATACGTAGAATCGTTAATTTTTTCAGAAAAAACATCATTTAGTGTGATTACTTTTCAACTGCCTTGGTAGTAAATGAAATAATGGTAAAATCGTTTGCACAAACATGTTTGAAATAATTTATAAGATCAAAACCTATAAGGTTTCGCATAAAATTGTGGGCCTTATGTGCAGCATGTGGATTTATGTTTGATTTTGACATCTGTTGCGTATTATTTTTGTTAAATCGTCCGCGCGTTATGTTTGATTCTATTTCATAGGGTAGGCGTTACTGCGACATTTGAGTATACTTCTGTTTGCGCGTTTTTTGTTTTTTCTTGTGCGCCCAAGGAAGAGGAAGGAGAGCAGTCAGTCTCACGCAGCGCATCATAGCGGCAGTAATAAATATACTAAAGCAAAAAGAAGTTGCATTTATTATTGAGCATTGAAATAAATAGCGTTCACATACGCAAGTGGCACAAGTCACGAAAATATGAAGTGAATTCAATACAACATCTATATACTGTAGAAAAAATATCATCAATACTAATAAAAAAAACTATGCTCTTGTACGCTTTGTTCAAGAGTTGTAATGCAAATGGTTAATAAACTGTTACTGCAAGTTTCAAAGAAAAAAAATAAAATCTCAATATTATTTATATTTTGTTAAATGACTTCAAACTGGCATAATTGATATAAAAATGATGATTTATTACTACGTTTCGACCTCCGATTTGGGTCCTTATCAAGTAAATCTACAAAAAAGTATTTCCCATCACTGGCAAAAAGAAGACACTCACTCTGTTTTATTTATATTTTGACAATTTTTTACAAGCTCTAATCTAGTAGTTTATTTGATGAAAAATGGTTTACGATCGACCGGAACGGTCCATAAAAACAGAGTCAAAGTACAACAAACTCTTTAAAAAAAGGCATCGAAAGGATCTCGTATTGTACATCCTGACAAGAATAGTGGTGTAAATTGCATTATTCTCATGGATTCCAAGCCAGTTACGGTATTATCTTCTGCTACCGGCGTTACTTTTTTGACATCCATGCAAAGATTTTCAAAAGAAGAAAACAGAAAAACTGAGATTCAATTTCCTCATGCTGTATATAACAAATATATGGAAGGCGTAGATACTCATGATTACAGATGCAATAGAATTATGTCTAGCATACGAAGTAAAAAGTGGACATGGGTCATCTTTTTACAAATCATACAATCTGCAATTACAAACTCCGTAATATTATGGAATCTTTGCAATGAAAAGAATCAAAACATGAGTACCAAAGATTTTAGTCGAGAAATAAGTAAATATTATCTTGCTAAAAACAAAGCAGGTGACCTCACAACTCACAAGTGTGATTCTCGACCAAGAATGACTTATTCAGTCAATAAATGTTCAATAAGGATTACAAAATTTTGTTTGGATTGCAATGAATTTTATTGCTCAACATGTTTCGACAAAGTGCACACTGAGGATAAAAATAGAAAGTAGTTTGAACGAATGGTTAATATGAAACCATTTCTAAACATGATAAATACATCATATACGTGTATTTGGACGTAAAATTACAGTTATAGCTCAACTAATTTTAGGCTTGTCAATAAAAAATAAAAGAAAATGAAAAAAAATTTTAATATAAAATATAAAAAAAAAAATAAAAATCTTTAGAAAATGTAAAAAAAAACACACAAAAATGACTCTCCAGAACCGTCAACTTCCTCGTTGGTGAGAGTCGGAGAACGCGAAATGTTTATACGGAAGATGGTGAAGTATTCAAATATCATTTTTACTGCTAACAAGGAAAGGGTCGGAAGTGTCCCCCCTCCGATTTTGATGAGCTTCTAATATATTATTCTTCAGATCAAAATAGGGAGGCGTTTTTTTTATACGTGCTCATACGGCCTTTTAGGACATCCCTTTGAAAAAAATCGGTTTTTTTCTTTCGGAGCGAATATCTCCGAAATTAAAAAAGATAGAAGAAAAATTGAAACGGGGTATTAAATGGCTTGATGAGTACTATAAAATAATGTAAAAAAATGTACCTTTTTTTCATTTTCAAAAAACTTTACCCCTTTAACTTTTTTCCAAAATTTTAAATTTCTGTTTTTACCAAATTAAAAGTTATTTTTTTACGAATTCATCCATGTATATTAAAGTTATGTTGCGTAATATCATTTTCGAAAATTAATTATAAACGCTCCGTACATACGCTATTTGTGTCGATCCATGCGCTCGATTCTTCGCGCAACTCATTTTCCTGTAATCAAAAGTTGACGAATATACTTGGAGGATATATCCATATATAATCACCAAAGTTTTCATCACATATAGCTTGAGCACTTATATAAAATTAAAACAAGTTTAAAGGTCTATAAGACGAATAATTTTATCGTTGGAGGAAATATAAAATGCCGTCGCTTTGCGAGCATCAGTTTAATACGTAACATCGTACATTTTATTAAGTACCGTTAATTAAATTGTGTGAACTATTAATCGTTGCAGTTTTATAGGTATTAATATTTTGAAAATATTGTCTGTTAATATGTATCTATTAATTTATATATATATATATATATATATATACAGGGTGAGCCATTTTAATCTATGGACCCCAATTCCTCCGAATGTATGCATGGTACGAGAAAATGGTTCAGATAAAAGTTTTGTGACTTCGAGGGGGACATAAGATGGTGTCATTGGTTTGACCTTGAAGAATTATTTGAAAGTCACATGAAAGTCACCTCAATTTTTTTAAGTGGCATCCCCTATTTTTTATTGCATATTCTTGTAGCTTATCTCAAGACCTTTCCAAAACACTATAAATAAATGTTTTTTCGTTAAATATTTTCCGAGTTATAAGGCTTGAAATAATTTCTTAATTTTACATAAACTATAAAATATCTCGTAAAATATTCACTTTTCGATGATCTTACCTCAATACTTTTATGCACAGAATAATGAGAGGAATCAATTGGTGTAAAGAAAACACATAGTTGTTTTTAAAAAAATATATGTAATTGTTAATTACAAATTGCACATTTTTTCTTAAAAACAACTATGTGTTTTCTTTACACCAATTGATTCCTCTCATTATTCTGTGCATAAAAGTATTGAGGTAAGATCATCGAAAAGTGAATATTTTACGAGATATTTTATAGTTTATGTAAAATTAAGAAATTATTTCAAGCCTTATAACTCGGAAAATATTTAACGAAAAAACATTTATTTATAGTGTTTTGAAAAGGTCTTGAGATAAGCTACAAGAATATGCAATAAAAAATAGGGGATGCCACTTAAAAAAATTGAGGTGACTTTCATGTGACTTTCAAATAATTCTTCAAGGTCAAACCAATGACACCATCTTATGTCCCCCTCGAAGTCACAAAACTTTTATCTGAACCATTTTCTCGTACCATGCATACATTCGGAGGAATTGGGGTCCATAGATTAAAATGGCTCACCCTGTATATATATATATAAAATATATATTTATATATACATACATATATATATATATATGACGTTCATATATATTTTCATACAATTATTCTTTTATAGTTTTTAAAATCAATTAGCACATAAATTTTTATTTATTGTATTTTTTTACAGCATTACGAAGAAACATTTTTTGGTACTTCATATAACTTTTGTTTAAAAATCATAAAATACAAACGTACTGCATGTATATGTTTATACAATATAATATAAAATTTCTTCTTTATCCAAACAAAGTTTTAACGAGAAAGTTTTTCGTGAAAAACGTCGCCATTTTGAGTCCGCTATATTGATTTTCGCAATTTATAACCTATGGGGTCATGAAGTACAAATACGTATGCCACCCGATCCAGAATTTCAAAAAAATCCAAGTTGGTTTTCCTTAGTTAGTATACGATTAATCAAAGAAAAATACAAAAATTTTCCGATTTTTCTCAAAAAAACTTGCCATTGAAAAACTGCGTTGAGATAGGATAAAATGAACAACGGATTTGGAAAGAGCATATCCAAAAACTATAAGAGACCAAGTTTGGATTAAATCCATTGGGGTTTAGTATCATTACTAGTAAGTTGAAATGAAGACAAAATTTATGCCGTTTCAGGCCGAAACGGGTTAAGAAAACAAGAACCCCTTTACATCTTCAATCTGACGGACAGGTGTAACGTCAGCATCAGACAATTGTTAATTATTTAGCGAAATTTGTTTCTGAAAATCAAAAAAGATTAGGATCGTTGTGTTCCTTTGTTCCTTCTCGCATATCCTTCTCGTTCAAAGCATGACACCACTGGATTTTTCCCTGCGGAACTTTATTTTGCACAGAATCTTCGTTTGTCTCTGGACTTGTTGAGAGGAAACCCTCCTGAGCCTGAGGAAAATTCTCAATCGGAAATGAATTTTAGCGGAGGACTAAAGGAGAAATTAGAAAGAATCCATGCTTATGCTAGGAAACAAATGAACATCAAATCTACGCGGTCAACTCTTGGTACGACTGTGGAGCAAGACAAATTTCTTTTCGTGAGGGAGAAAAAGTTTGGTTTTATAATCCTTGAAGAGTTAAGAGGAGAGCTTCCAAATTGCAATGCAACTGGGAGCGCCCTTATACCATTTTCAAGAAACTTAGCGATGTGGTTTTCTGTGTTTCAAAGTCTGTTAGGCATAGGAAAAAAATTGTTCATTCAGATAGGTGGGTACCTTATTTAGAGAGGGGGAAGTTTGAGTAATTAGGGCTAATTAGGACGGAACCCGGATCGTAATACCATTTCTGTTAATTTAAGTTCATTTACTATGTGTTGCGTTTTTTTTTAGAAAATAATTGACTGCTCTCTGAAGAATGGCTACAGGGAAGATTAGTCTTTTTAATTATCTTTTAGGGAGTGGAGTCTTAGAGTGGAGAAGAAGACCGCTTTTTCCGTGATTTTTGAGCGGAGGTTTTTCCGCGGGATATAAGACGAATGCCGAAGCGGGAGCAAGGGTAACCTTATAAAGAAAAAGAGGTCCTCGGCACGTCATCTTCCCCCCCCCTTGCTCGAAGAAAGAAGTAAGAAGTGCGTAAGTAGAAGAAAGAAGCGCACAAAATTCAAGAAGGAAGCGCGCAAGGCTGAAAAGGGAAGACAGAAATGCGCAGAAAGCTTGGAACTCCGAAGGAAAAAGGGAGGACGCCCTGAAGTCGGCATGGAGGAGCTTAGCTAGCTCTCTCGGGGAGAGGTCGATTGGGCTTCTGCCCAGTAATTTTAGAAAAGGACTGGGAACGGGAAAAAGCGAGGCCCGGAATCCTGTGATAGCAGCTCAGGGAGGGCAGGAAACCATTACCAGGTTCCCTGGAGTCCGCAACGAGGTGGGAGTTCGACCTGCCTAAATCTGCTCGGAGAACGGATGGAGGTTCGAGAAGGGAACCTGGTAACCTGCGGCAGCAGCTCAGGGAAGGCAGGAAACCATCCAGCACCCCCAGATTCCGCGGAGAGATTCGGCGAATTATTTAAATCTACTCCTGATTGTTGGGACGACAATCTTGAAGAGGGGAGGGGTAGTGTTGCGCCCGCGTCTGGTTACCCGGTACAGAGAGTGTGGAAGTACCGGGTGTTATGACTTGATTACCAAAATTATTTCAACATTATTATTAATTTCAACATTATTACTAAATTGTCGATTACCAAATTTCCAAATTCTAAATTGCCAAATCAGGTCATAACCGAGATGTATATCAAGGCCACCAAAAGAATGCAACTGCATCCGAATTCATAGAAAGATCGGTCGGCAGTTGCATAATGGAATCGAGGGCACCGATGTCCTTACAATGCGCCGAACACATCGAGGCAGTCTTTCTCACCTTTGTGATAACATACAAACTTACTCAATAAGCGGCAGTGTAACGTGCGGTTCTACTTTGTAATAATAAGTGAATAAACCAGTCAAATAAAGGAAAAGTGCATCTTCATTTAAACCAACGACATCACCACCGGAGATGGTACAAGCGCCTTTGCGACTAAATAGCCTCGACGGACGACGAGCCTCAACCCTGTGCCTACTCCACGGGAAATGAATCCTTTGGCAACGGCTATTACGCGTTGTCAAGTGTTGTTGTTGTTGTCGGAGCTTTCGAGCTAATGGACGTCTGTACTATTCTGTGATTAATAAATCGTTTGTTACGTCCTATCCTGTGTCTCTTCTTTGTCGCGAGTCCGGCGTGAGCGCGAGTGTGAGTGAGAAAGTGCCGCTAGTACGTGTGTGCGAGTGCAACAATATATAATAAATGTATCTGCAAGACACGACTTCCGTTTATAAAATGTTTATAGTGTGCAAATCATTTATGCTTTCAATGTTTTTATATAGATTATCACCAGCAACACTGTTCAGCAATGTCAGAATTTTAAAATAAATAAAAACAGATTTTAAAAATATACAAAAACTATTATTTTTTATTATACATGTAACAGTAAAATATCTTATAAAAGCAACGGCAACCTATTTAATAAAACTGTACAAAAAATAAAAGTAAATAATTATTTACTGCAACAAATAGAAAAATTAAATTAAAGATAGAGTCGTCTAAAGAAAAAAAATGTACCGATGCGGCCTTTAACCCAGCTTGTGTGGTTGGAAAAATACTGAAGTGCTCACTTAACCTACTGAGCTACCGCGCTTAAATTTAGTTATCCATTGTATTTCCCTTACAGCTGAAAAATGTTCACATTTAAATGCAATTTTCTTGGAAACTAAGGCCCATACACGCAAAACATCTAACATGGTTTATACTCTATACTGCCCCTTTTGAATGAATTAAGGTTCATTTGAAAGTAGAGTTAGCAGTTCGTAGCATCTTCTTGTTAAAGTGGATTAATAAGTGAAGATAGTGGTTTTGTTGTACGGTGATACAAGTAGACGACGCGGTAACAGTTAAAGTGCGAACGCTTGCGAGCGAGACTACTGATGTATCTGGCGGTATGTCGCGTATATATGGCCGGCCGGATCTTGTTTTGTGTGGAAAATTGGAATCTATGTGAAACTATTTCATGTTGTAACGATGCTCGTCAAGCATCGTTCCGATCCAATTACTATGAGACGGCTCTGTCAGTTGCCACCCAACCGGTGATCTGTCAAGCGAAGAAATGGGGTGCGCCTCCCCACATTATTTTAAACGATTCCACAATACGGGGTTTAACATTTCAAAGCGCCGCGTGTTAATGGCGCGTGCGACTCGCGCGAATTTAAAACGGACACGGTGGTCGACGTCAGGATTCTCGGGCGCGATGAAACGGTGCGAACGATGTGATATTTACTAGAAGTGAAACGCCGAACAACCGAAGACACTCGGCAGGGGTGGAGAACACTTCTCTGTACGTTATCGTTTCGCGGAAAGGAGTTGGCGGACCGAATATCGAGAACGCTCGGCGGAGACAGAGAATGCTCTACCCCGGTTTTTTGTCAACTCGTTCAGGATTTAAGATTCTAATGCTGACATAACGGATCATATAAGAGATCTGAAGCTGGCTAGCAGATGAAAGCTCTTCCGTTTCCGAAAAATCGAGTTTTTTTATACTTGCTTGGAGCGACGTTTGTATCGATGGGGGTTGCAATCATCGGCTGTCGCGAGCGTCGGGAGTTTCGGTCGGAATGGTACAGGAATTCGGTATTGCTCGGTGGGGCTCGGCTGTCTTCGGCGTTTCGAGCAGACAGCACAAGTACTTTGCTCACGTGGATGACACATGATCTGCATGCGCTGCGGCGCTTTGGAATGTTAAATCCCGTATTGTGGAATCGTTTAAAATAACGTGGGGAAGCGTACCACGCTCCATTTCTTACAGATCACCGGGCGGGTTGCATCTGACAGATGGTAGCCGGGTCGGAACGATGCTTGGCGAGCATCGTTACAACATAAAATAGATCCACATAGATTATAATTTTCCACACGAAACGAGGTCTATTCTACACCGCTTCTTGTTTTCAGTTAGTCAATGAGGTCAATTATTATATTGCACTTCCAAATTATATATTGAGTTTCTACACTAAGCATTAAATCTATACTGCTCTTTGTTTTCAGTGTGAAACGAGATCTATTATCGTATATTCTATAAAGCATGGGTTTCCTTTTGAAATTTACAAAATGTGAAACCCAAACTAAAAATAAGAAACTCAGAAATTGTTTCTGCTCGCAATAAATTAAATAAATAAATAAATTAATAGACTGAATACAGCCCAATCACACAAACAAGTTATTATATCGTCTCAAACATATTAATAATATAAAACTTTCACATGACAATAACGTTTTGAACTTGCAAAGCCTTTAGTTAGTTAGTTAGTTTATTCTTTTTGTTCCCCTCAGGGTTACAATTCTTTACATGATTAATACTTTACACTCTATCTTAACCTAACTTAAATCTAAAATCTAACTTACATCTATGCCTCTTATCTTAATCTATATACATGCTAGCACGTGCCAGTCTCACGTTCACGCACCCACACCCTGCACACACGCCTCCCGGGCTTCCGCTTCCTCTTGCTTTTGCCCAATTACGTTTTCATCTATTCTTTACTCCTTACTTATTTATCATTTTATTTCAATCCGGTGCTCCTCTCTTCTTTCTCTCTCCTCATTTCACTCTTACTTGTCCCCTCCCCCATCCTGCCTCTCCCCCTCCACCAACCTCATCCACCACTCTCCCTCTCCCTCCTCTCCCAACACCCTGCCTACCTCCTCCTGCCAAATTCTTCCTCCCTCCAATCCCCAATCCCTACACCTCTCCCATACGTGTTTCCAACTCTCCACTTCTCCTCCGCATAGTCTACACAACCTCTCCTCCTCCTCCTCCCAATATCTTCTCTTCCTCATCTCATTCCCCAACCTAAATCTTGTTATCCTCTGCCGCCTACTTTCCCCCCAACCTTTCTTCAAATATCCCGGTACCCTCCCCCTTTATTTCCTTGTACCGTCTATTGTATCTTGAATCCCTTATTTTCTCCCATCTGTTTCTTCTCTGTCTTCCTCTTTCCTCCTTTTCCCATTCTTTATACCAATCATTTTCCTCCTCCCTTCTTCTTTCCACTGCCTCTATCCCTAGACCTCTACTCTCAAAAAATTCCCTTCTTTCCCCCTCCCAGCCCCTCCTAACTCTTCCTCTACTCCATCTTTCCCTAATCTCACTTAAACACTCTTTGCTAGGATACTTCCTTTTCCTTCCCTCAGTCTCTCCTCAAAATTCCACGCTCTTTTCCCCCCGTTCTTCTTTCTAGCTCATCCCTCTGTAGTTCCTCTCTTACTAAATACTCTGGTGTTTTCCCCTCAACTCCTAGCACCCATCTTAAATACCTTTCCTCTATCCCTTCTATCCTCCTTATTCTCTTCTTCCACCCCCAAATTTCCACCCCATAACTCATCACCGTCCACACTAATCTATCAAATAACCATATTCTCCTTTCCCAATCTTTCCCAAATTTCCTCTTTCCTATCCCCCATATCTGCCCCACTACTGCTGCTGCCCTTCTAACTCTCTCCCTCACATGTGCTTCCTGTCCTCCATTCCTAGTACATAACCCAAATAGGTGAATTCCCTCACCTTTTCTATCTTCCTCCCTTTCCACCTCTAATCTACCCTCTTCCATCTCCCCCCTTCCTAAATCTCATAATCTTGGTCTTATTTACATTCAAAATTAACCCTTTCTTATCCAGGTAACTCTCCAATCTCTCCATCATACTCCACATTTCCCCTTCCTCCTTTGCCATCAGAACTATATCATCCGCGTAAGCCAACGTGTATACTTTTTCATCTTCCAACTCTATCCCTCCCCATCTCATCCTTTTCACCTTTTTCTCCAAGTCTGCTATTAGTACGTTAAATAGTATTGGACTTAGCGGACATCCTTGCCTTAGCCCTCTCGCTGTCAAAATTCCCTGCTGATCTCATCTCCTACTCTTACCCTACTCTTTGTCTCCCTTAGCATTTCCTCTACTCTTACTACTATGCCCTCTCTGATCCCTCTTTCTCTCATTGTCTCGCACAACACCTTCCTATCCACCGTATCAAATGCCGCTTTTAGGTCAACGAACAGTGCTATCAACCTACCTTTCTCCCTTTCCATCTGTTTATTGATCATATAATTTAGGACGTAAATATTATCAATCGTCCCCATTCCCTTTCTAAAACCTGTTTGATTATGCGGAATTATCCCTTTTTCCTCTAACTCTGCCTTCAACCTCTCTGCCAGCACCGCTGCGTAGATTTTATGCCGTTGGCATGAGTGTTACTCCCCTATAATTTTTTACCCCTTCCCCTCCCCCTTCTTCAAAATCGGCACTACAACTCCCTCTTTCCATATCTCCGGCCATCCCTCTTCTTTCCATATCCTGTTGCAAAAATTCCAAATCCATTCTTTCATCTTCCCCCCCCCCCCCATACTTCCACACCTCATTTGCCACCATGTCCAATCCCGCTGCCTTTCCTCCTTTCAATCCCCTTATCACTTCTTCTACCTCCTCTTTCCTTATTTCCTCTTCCTCATCTGTTTCCCTCCCCTCCGTCCTTTCTCTTGTTACTCTCCTTTCCACCCCTCCAAGCAAGCCCATAAAATAATCCCTCCATTCCTTTCCCTCAATCCCCTCATTTACCCTCCCTCTTTTTCTTCTCTCTTTATTTACTATCTCCCACACCTCTCCCTCCGTTTTCGTACTATCTTTTGTACTATCTCTATCCATCTCTCTCCTTTCTCTCTTTTCTTCCTTTTACATAATGCTTGATAATCCTTCTTTGTCCTTTTATACTCCTGCTCCTGCTCTTTCCCCTTCCTCCACTCCCTCAACTTCTTTCTTACTTCTTTTCTTTTTTCCCTCCCTGCATTCCTCATCCCACCACTCTCCCTTTTTCTTCCCTCTCACCCCTTTTTCTTCCCTCTTACCCCTTTTTCCCCTTCCACCTTCTCTATCATTCTCTTTATCCTCCAATTTTTCTCATTCTTCTTGAAGCTTACCCTCTAACTTTATTTCCCTCATTTCCTTCCTAAAAAATTTTGTTTCCTTCTCATCCCACCACCCCTCCACTCCCTTCTCTCCCCTCTCCCTCTTCTTCCCTCCGTCCTTCCTCCTGCCAATGTTACCTCCACCGGATGGTGATCCGAGTCTATCTTCTCTCCTATCTCTAATCTAATAATTTTTTCACCTCCTCCTCCCCTATTACATAGTCAATCACCGTGTTTCCCCTACTTCCCGTGTGTGTATACTCCCCTTCCTCATCCCCTTTAACCCCTCCATTAAAGATACTCCATCCTCTATCTTCTACGAATTCCACTAATCTCCTTCCCTTTTTATTAACCTTCTTATCCTTCGATCTCCCAATCTCCTCCTCCCCTCCCACTCTCCCCCTCTCCACCCCCCTCCTTTATTTCCCGTTCTTGCATTAAAATCCCCTCCCATAATCGTTACCATCCCTTCTTCTCTCTCTTCCACCCATTTCTTTACGTTCTGCAACACCCTCTCTAAGTCCCCATTAACATATACCTCCACTATTCTTAATCTTTCCCTCTCTGTCTTTACCCTCCCTACAATTATCCCCTCTACCTGCGTCTTTATATCCACTCCCTTCTCTGCTATCTCTCACCTGATTCTCATAATCATACCCCCCCATCGCCCTTCCCTTCTTACTCTTTTTTCCGGCGAATTGAACCTCCCACCGTTTATAACCTTTTGGCAAGTATCCCCTCATCTTCCCCCAATTCTTTTCTTCTACCCACGTCTTTAACATAACTATCACTTCCCATCTATCTAGTCCCCTCCAAAACTCCCTGTCCTTATTTCCCAATTCCGCCACGTTCCAGAAACATAGTCTCCATCTCTTCACCCTTTCCATTCTCCCTCTTCCTATGTCCCCTCCCCCCGCCTTCTGTCCTCCTATATCTTACCTTTCTGATTCCTCAACACCTCCTTTCCTTCATTCCATACCCACCATTCCCTATCAACATTTATTCTCCCATAATTCACCCAGACTTTTCTTCCCCCTTCTTTTTGCCTTCTTGCTATCTCTTCCAACCTCCATTTCATTTTCCTTTCCCTCCAAGTCAAATCCTCTCCTGTCTTTTCTTTCTTTACTTTTAATATCCTCTTCTTACTCATTATCTCTCTCTTTTGCTCTTCATTTTCCAATTTTATTAACCATACGTTTTTCCCTTTTCCCCCACCTACCCTACTCACCTCCTCCACTTTTGCCTCCGCTCCTTCCCTTCCCAGTTAGTAATTCTTTCACTGCCTCCCTCTCCTTCCCTTCCTTCACTTCCAATCCTCTAACTATCAGGTTCCTTCTCCTCTCCCTCTTCTCCCTCATTTCCCACTCCCTCTCTATTCTCCACATTCTTTCTTCTATCATCCCTCCTCCTCTTTCTTCCCTACTCCTATCTCTTCCTCCCCCCTCTATCTCCCTTATCTTCTTTTCCAACTTCTTAACTCTCCTCATTAATTCTTTCCTTTCTTTTTGCCATCTTTTATCCCTTTCTATTTGTTCCCTTCTCACCTCTTCCATTCTCTCTTCTAACATTTTCAACCCACTTTTCACCCCTTCGTTCCCCCTCCTTTGATCCTGCCATATATTTTCCATCATCCTTTTCAACTCCTCTATTCCACTTATACCTCCCTCCCTCTCCCCCCTATCCTTCCTGCTTCTTTCCTCCGTCCCTTCCCCTTCTCTTCCTCGTGTCATCGGTGATCTCTGCGACTTTTTGCTCCTATGAAAAGGGCTCTCCCCCTCTTCCTTTTTCTCCTCATCTGATCCCTCTCTTTTCCTTTTCATTAAATCCTCCATACTCTCCACGCTGCTACATCTCTCTCTCTGTTTCTTATCCATCAATCTGCCCACTCCCTTTTCTCTTTATACTACTCCCTCTCCCTTCTCCTATCCTACTCTCTTCCTCTCTACCTACTTACACTCTAAGCCTAACTGTCAGCTACTCCCCACTCTTCTTTTCTTTAATAACTTATATTCTATGTCCAACCGTCATTTGTCTTGTTACCTACCTTTTTCTCCTTCTTTCTTCCTCTGCCCTATCCCTATCCCTTATTCCTCTCTCTTCCTCACCTCTCCCTACACTCCTCCCTCTACCCTGCACTCTCACCTTGCACTTACACCTTCTCTCACTCTCTGCACCCTGTCTATTATCCCACGAAAAACCGCGTTTTCACACATCTCGCACCGGAAGCGGAAGCCCTGCAAAGCCTTTAGTATTGTTCGAAAAAAATAATACATATAAGCAAACCAATAAACATTATAAGCGTGTTACACGGACTAAGGAATAGAGGGACCGAGTCTAAAGTCCTAGTTTAGGCGAGAGGGGATGGTAACTCAAGCGTGCGGGGGGGACTGCTTTCCGCCATATTGATGTAGCGATTCTCACACAGAGATCCTCTGTCTGTGACATGGTTACACTCGTGTAGTGGTGCCACGAGACATAACGAGTGACAAGCGTAAAGAGGTTAGGCGGTGATTTTATGTTTTATTATTGTTGTTATTGTTGTTTATTGTTGAAAAGAGAAATTATTTTACATCTAACAAGAGAATAAAATATATTAATTAGTTCCAATTCTTATTTCTTAATTCACGCATTAATTTATTCTATTCTTTTTATTTTTTAAATAAATAATTCCAATTTCTTATTTATAATATTTAATAATTATTCCTATTTCTATTTTGTTTATTGTGCGCAGGATCTGACTTTCATTTCTCACACGTACGCAAATAGTGAGTTCTATGTGTGGTGATTACTAAACGAATATGGCGGCCCCCCCCGCCGCAAACGTGCCTCACCGGTACAGCTTGTGCTCCGTCCCTCTATTCCTTAGTCCGTGGCGTGTTATGTCAAGTGTGAAACATGAGAGGCAGCAAGAAGTGCCTAAACATTTTGATTCTTCCTTAGAATTTTTGTCCATATAATTTAATTTAAATGTCATTTTTGGAACCAAATCCCCGTTGGATGGTGAAAATGTAATAGTAATATACATAAAATTTTGTAATTGCAAATCGATGTCAGCTCTTTTCAAATTGTGGAAAGTCATAGAATACAGCCAATAATTCCCTCCAGTTGAAGCAAATTAAAAGCTGTATCAAAATTTATTACAAATTAAGGATTAAAAATTGTAGCATATAACTAAAAATCGGAAAAACTCCACTCACTTGTAGAAAATATTTTTAGAAAGTGACTAATTACTTAAAAGATCAAAAATAGGACATCTTGTTATTACTGCTTTGAGTGAAACTGATAAACAGTCACCAAAAACATAAATGCAAACCATCTCTAAAGAAAGCTGACAACAATGCTTATATATAAACAAAGCAACTAATTGATTTTTTACTTATTTGATGAGTTCAGATAAAATTTGAAGATACACTCTATCTAATACCCAGATAGCAAAATGACGTTTTAGGTCAGTCCGTATGAGGTCAGATTTATGATTTGGACTTCAGATCCTACGTCTGAATGACATTTTTAAGAGCTCCTCAAGAAGTTGAATGCGCCACCTAACGTAGACTTTCAGATCTCATTAAAAAGAGCTCTCAAAGAGCTCTTTTTTCTGAACTTGCAAAAATGAACACATAAAGAGCTCTTTTAACTGAGTTCACGGAAAGACTTTATAATGAATTTTTTTTTTGAGTTCTCTAAAAAGAGTTTAAAATGAATTCATACTTGGGAAGTCTGAAATATGATTTCTTTTAGAATTCTTTTTTCAGATCAATTGACAGGGTAAATATATTGATAATTGACATTTTATTTAAACTTTTCGAATCCTCTGAAATGTAATTTTGTTAATTTTCTAAGCTTTTTAAATATTTAAATTGATTTTCATATACACGTTATAAGTCAGATTACAACAATTCAAAAATATCTCATGTATTTGAAATGTTCAACAATAATTATTCAAGATTCTATTTTTAATAAAATGTCCAAAACCAATACATGCAAGTGCTTTATAAGCTTCAAGAATTTTAACAATTTCTTTAGATTGAAATCCAATTTTTTATTATTTTAATCACAATAATAATCAACCATAAGTTTGTTAGTAATCTATATTATTTCATAATATAATTCAAATAACCATAGAAGATAAAATAAAGGTACAAAATAAACCAAAAACTTAGTTTAAAAAAAAAAAACCTCAAAAGTTATTGAGGATTATGTTTACCGGCTGAAATTTTTACGCGGTCATTTGCGTGTTGCAACCAGGACATTATTGCCTGCTTGCAATCATCAAGCGAAGATCGAGAATTGGAAACCACAGTGTCTAGAAATGATTAAAAATCATAATTAGTCATATAATTATATTAGTCATAGAAAGAATTTATTTTTTCCAAGTTTTCAAAAGCAAGTTAACAAATCTGATGAGAAAAATACTTTATGAATATTTTTTTTAGCTTAGTGAAAAAATTGTTTTCCTTTTGAAATGATAATGATAAAAGTTATTCAATGTAAAGATCAAATTGTTACGGCTTAAAATCGTTTATTTACCTCTCAAATGCTCCACGAAAGGCATTTTTTCAACCTTTATAGTCTTTTTCTGGCCACTCCAAGATAATTTGCAGCAAAGCTCATCTGTTAAAATAAATCCTAGTACGCTTCGAATACTTTTTTTTCCATCGGGATTTCGTCGTTGCTTAATGAGATCCTCCTGAAAAATTCTATATTGTAAAATCATGTCGATAATAAATTCATAATTTCTTTAGTTAGGCCGTAATAAGCAACAGCACCTTGTTCAGCAACATTCATATCATTTTTTCATAACATTAACAAATACAGAAGCATTAAAGCTTAATAAATCAATGATATATACTGTCCAAAATTTATTCTGAACTGTTTATTTATTTCTTGAAAACCAGTTATTGCTTACTACCTATTATTATTCAATTTCATGGTTGAAGATATTGTTCATTCGCAAAAAAATTATAAAAATTTAAAACAGTAAGAACTTAGTCATTTTATGAAATGTAAATTCTCAAAATTCCATGCAAGTATTAGAGTTAATTTTTTTATGAATACATATGTTTTGTAAAAACTGGAAAGCAATTCACAAAGAAATGAAATTTTGTGCAATTTTTGTGAGTAAAGAAAGAAATTACAACGATGAAATTTTGTGCAATTTTTGTGAGTAAAGAAAGAAATTACATATTGAGTACGTGCTACTTCTTTGTCGATCAATAACTGATTGAATTTTGCCAGATTTTCATAACTAGATATTGGAAAATTCGGTAGTACATTTGCCTGATGAGTAGTAGTTGGCTGAGGATTATCACCAAGTATATTCAATACTGCGTCGAGTTTACGAGATACGGAGTTTAAAACCGAACGACATGCAGCTGTAGAAAAATAAAGAAATGTTCAATACCATAGTCCAATTAAAAGCTTTTTTCCAAAACCAGTCTCAACTTAATGAGAATAAATTAAGAAAATCATATAGATGAATAATAGAATCAATAGATACTTACGGCAGCAGTTGTGAGATTCTGAAGACTGTACAGTTGTACTATTAACGCGAACACTTGAATTATTAGTACGAGGTAAGCTTGGTGCAGGAAAGCTTTCGTTTGTGAACGAAAAACCAGCTCCATTTTCATCATCGTCATGTAGATTTGGATTTTTTACATTAACTCTCAACCCAACTACGTGACTAGTCGTTGGTTTACCTTCTGGATTTTTTGGATGTTTACTTTCACCTGAGTCGCGTTGTGACTTAAGGTTCTGACAATCCTCGTCTACGTTTGTAGTACGTTTTTTACCAATACTTGGTATAGCTATAAAAAATAAAATCAATAAAGCCATGAATTACAGAATAAAATCAGTTCAGTATTCAATTTGGTTTTACTTAACACTTACCGACAGTTTCAACTTGCCTTATAATCGACTTACTCGTTATTTCTGATTGTTTATAGTTGGGGTGGGGCGGATCATCGAAGTAACCATAATCTAGTTCCTGAGTTTCAAGAAAATCACCGTCACCTCGTTGTTCCACAGTGTCAATGTCATTGCCTTCATTATAGTTGAAAAATGGCAATTCTGCCCTTTCTAAATCATCTAACTCTTTATCTGTGACAAAAGAATAAAATTAAATGATACTTAGACAGTAATACATTTTTGAGCAACTTAATAGAAGAATAAATTGATATTGTACCTTTATCATTTTTATTATTAGTATTTTCGTCATCATCGCTATCACGGTCACTGGAAGAATTCTCATCAAACCGTGTCGGTTTTTTTCGTCTACGTTTGGTAGTCTTTTCACGATTAACAATACTTTTAACGGATGTTTCATCACATGTAGACATGTCTACGGCAGCAATTTCAACGGCTCGAGCAGTATCAAAATTGTCTTTTGTTTATAATTTAAAAAAATATATATTAATTAGCAATTATTATTATTTATTATAAATTCGAGTTTATCCATAAACAATACAGAAACTTACCGTACGGTCCTAACAGTTTATCATACTTAAAAGTTTCCCAATCAGCCTTTGGGACAACTCTTTTTTTGCATGCTGAAGTGGCATTAATTTTTTTATGAGGCCACGTAATGGTTTTCTTATCATTGTTTATCCAAGATTCTGGGACAGTTGCACACCAACTACCAGAAAACGCAACAAAATAATCCTGAAAGAATGAGATGTTCAAATTAGCAAAAATAAATGTGAGGTTATAGATTGCACTAAGCAATATTCATCCGTTATTTAATTAGATATTAATAATTTTTCTAAATTATTATTTTTTTATATATATTGTTTAATTACCATCTTTTTTTTATACAAAATATAATTCACTCTACTTTAATGACAGAAAAAAGACGCGTCTTAGTATATCTACACCGAACTTCACCGAACTTGCAAGTAAAACCCATGTTTTCCCTAAAGTTCCCTTTCTGATTGCTTTAACGATTTCAACGTAAGATGGCGCGTTAGTAGTAGCGCGCGTATTTTCAATTACAACGAATGACGAAGTTGAGTAATCCAATAATAAATGATTCTTTTCATATTACATTTAAATTTATTTTTATGTGTTCCATATATTTAATGGTATAAATTGAATACATATTTTTTTCAATTGATAATTTGCATATTTAATTTTAAGAATGGATCAATGGGAAAAAAGTAAATGATTTATTGTCAGGAATGCAAACAGCTTTTTTTGATATTTCATTCGCTCTAATAAATTTAAAAGTGGACCATGTATGTCCAGTAACAATAAAAAGTAGTCTTGAGTCAATCGGGTAATTTTCTAAATTTTTAAAGTTAATTAACGTTTTGCCTTTCAAAAAAATTTTACCGTTTCTTTTAAAAATATTACTCAGACAAAAAATATCATTATTGTTTAAATAACAAAATCTATTACAATTTTGGGAAGCAGATAAAATAAATTTTCCATAATTAATTTTATCATACGAAGGGAATTTGCTAAATTTGCTCATTTTACGATTAAAATTTGATATTTTTGGGTTTTGGAGTACGTTTTTAATAACTTCTTGCTGATAACCACAGTTTGCACGTTCTTCAAGACGTTTATGGAGTTGCTGAAGTGGCTTTTCACCTTTTTTTAACATTTTTTGGAGAAAATATAAGTAGCTTTCAAATGAGAAAGCACTAAATGTATCCAAAGGACCAAATTTTAATACATCATCAGCTAAATGAACTAAATTATGTATATTATAAATCACAAAATTTTTTCCATACAATTTTATCGATTCAGTGACGAAGTAGTGTAATAAACTTTTAGCACAGGCGTTGTTTTTAATACAATCATTTTCATCACATAAAATTCTTATCGCAACGTGTAAACAATTAAAATGATACAAGTATTTTTGCGGGAGATAACCTTTAAAGACTATTGGACCAACATATAATAGAAACAATCTAAACTCTGTTGCTTTCCATCGATCAACTTCACCTAAATCTCGTGTTTTTCTTACAAATTCATAAGGTATCCAAGCCTTTATTGATGTTAACGAAGCTGATATGTTCTTAATCGTCGTGTGACTAAATTTAAGTAGTGTTTTTTCATCTACTCGCCATCCTTTTATCCACGAGTTTATTATTTTCTTTTCAACTCCAAGACAGACAAGATGCATGTATTCAACAGGAAATTGTGACACCATATCAACTTCTGTTTCTTCAAATTTTGAGGTTCCTATGTGATGGTCTTCGTTAAGCCTATTTCGAAAATTATTATCAGTTCGTAAAGGACAATCTGTTTGTAGAAATCTCATTCGATGATCACTATAGCTACCTTCCTGGATGCATTTGCTGCAACCATAATAGCCAGTATGACCTTTGGTCTGTTTTACAAATGCTCGAGCAGGTGAATCGGCAATTACAGCCCTAATTGTCACGTAAACTTTCTTGTTGTTGAACTCTAAACCGTATTTATGCAGAGTTTTATATTCATTGATAAAATCTTCGAGATATTCATCACATTTAGCCGGCGTGTCATGTCCATGATAAACACCAATAACGAAAGGTGGAGCAACTTTAGGAAAAATTTCAGCTAGTATTGGATATAATTGGCTTTTAGAACTTTTGGATATAGGTAATCCATCAACATGCACATTAATTAGGATATTTGTACTTAAATTACTAATATCAATCACACTTAGTTGCTCAATTAATCCTCGATACAAGCCATAATGGAAATATTCACCAGGTTTCACAGAACGGATGGTAGTATTTTTTGGAGTCTTTAATAAAGTACGAGGATCAATAGGAAGATTCGTCAAATTTTCGACTGAATCGACACCAACAAGAATTTTTAATAGTGCTCCACATGCAGCTTGGCTAATATTATACTGACATTGCCACTGTGCTAATTTTCGTCGTAAATTGATATTCGAATCGTTTATATCAGGTATTTTATTTAATGAAACATTTAAGTTTTCTACTAGTGGAATATTATTCACATACATTGAGTCAGTATCATGAATATTTTCGTCGCCAATGTTATTGTGATAATCACTACCAAGCTCTTGACTTTTTAACGATACAGAATCAATAACATCATTAGTGACAGTAGAATCACGAGTAAGGTCTTCAATAACGACAGCATTACTAGTAATGTTGTTCTTAGTAAGTACTGCAGGATCAGAATGATTTTTAGTATCACTATTACTCAAAGATTTGGTATTTTCTCTTGATTCAATTGAAGATGATAAAACTTGTTGTAGCGAAACTAATTCTTCGTGAGCTACTTGCTTGAGACGCCTATTTTTTTGACTTTTTGATAGTCCTTTAAAAGGTTTTCTTGACATCATTGATTTCTAATGAATAAACAGAAATAAATTAAAGACAGGTGAAAATTTAAAATATATTAAGGCATTAAAACTTCAACATTACTGCAAGATTACTTACCATTACATTCAGGCGTAAATAAAAAATAATAATGACAATTAAACAAAAGTAAATTGATTAAAATTAATCAAATTTAGAACGATTACGTTAAAATAAAGAACAATAATTCGCAGAAATTCAATTATCTGGTAAACAGCATATGTTTATTAAAACTAGGTTAGAATGCATGATCAAAACGAACGATAAAATAAGAAATTTTGCGCATGTGTCAAACTGAGCATTAAAATTGAATTCATTTCAAGTACTTAATTCGACGTCTGTATTTTGACTTCTGAAAAAGTTAATAATCTGATTTCAATTGGAAGTAAGAAAAAAGAATTCTTTATTAGCTCATAAGAAATCATTAAAAAAGCGGTCAACAAAAGATATTCATTTAGACGTCAAAAAATTGACTTCCTATTTATGAGTTCATTAAGAACTCTGAATTCTGAGCTCATAAAAATGAGCTACTTAAGACGTCATGTTAGAACTTCTATAAAGGGTCTTTTAAAAGACTTCATACCGAAATCTTTATGATTTAGGTTCTGACTGGGTAGCTCCATCCTTTTGTGAATTAATAACATTTTTTGCTTTCTTCATTTGAAGGTCAGTACCCAGACATCAATTTTTTAAAGCAGTACAATGCGCTTTTCAAAAATGCTTGAGAAAATCGATTTTGAAGATTTCCGAGCGCTATAAGTAAAAAAAGGGTATGGCAGGTTAAGGTAAGCAAATCTGCCCCGCATCCCAAATTGATATCATAAGTTGACATCAATGTAATATAAAATTATCGCAAACATTAATTTCAAAATCGTATTTTTGTAGGATTTATGGAGGGGAAAAGTAAAATAAAAAAAGTGATTTTTCTTAAAAACGACTGAACCGATTTTAATTAAAAAAATATATGTTGTACAGATTAATAAGACAATTGTTTTAAAAAATTAAAAGATTTTTCTGACAAAAAAATTCATAAAAAAAATTTTTTAATTTTAAAAAAAACTTTTAAGTGGAATGTTTTTGAGGTACATCTACTATATTTTTACAACAACATCTTTGAAATATCTATTCTTACATATATTTTTGCAAAATAGATCAGAGTAGTGCAACATAGTTAAAAAAAATAAAATTCCTGTACACAACGCCGCGCTATACCGTTCCGCACAGCGCCGCGCAGTCGGCGACGCCGACTAATGCAGTGAAACATATTTCTATTGCATTTCTTAATTGTCAACACCTTATCATCGAGGTACTTGATTTTTGTGAGTCCCCTCGCCTCTCACAAATCGGGGTACTTGATTTTTGTGAGTCCACTCGCCTCTCACATATATTTGTATTTGTACCAGCATTGCTTACTGGAAACAATATCAGTACAAATGTATTTATTATGAAAAAACCTAATCTTCATCGCTATTATCCTCAATTACTGGAATGCAATTATTTTGTTTAAATATATCACTGAGTATTTCTGCAGGTTTAAAAATTTTTGATAATCTTGCATGAGACAAGTAATACACAATCGCGGCAATGTGTGAACAGCAACCAACCGTTTGATTGCTATTAGCACATTCACATGCGTAATGTGCCAGAAACACCAATGCTATTAGGTTATATCTTAAAAAACACCTATATGTTTTGCGAGAAATATGTCGAGATGAAACTTTTAGTTTTAGTACATTTGTCTCGTCTTTAATATATTCAAGGTTTAAATTGCCATCTTTATCAACCATTTCTTCTAAATATGATATAACTTGAGAAAGTTGATAAGATCCGATGAATAAAATTTTTAAATCTTTTTTAGCCATTTCTAGAAAATCCAAAATATCATCTGATGTAACAGTTTTGAAGCAGAGTTTTCGGCGGATCCATTCTTTTTCTTCTGCTTCAGTAGCCAAAGTATTTTGGATATCTTTTTGATTATGCATTCCTTGCACAATTTCATCTAAAGTTTCTATATCAGATTGAAATCTTGAATTCGAGATATAAACAATTATTTAGAAGAAAATAATTTCAAAATATTAATGCCTGCTTTAAAAGAAAAAGGAAACAATTAACCACAGAAGAATCTAATTATTCTCGTTTTGTGACTAAAATTCGCTGGGTTATTGAATCTGTACACGGTGTACTTAAACAAAAATATCATCTTTTAGACTATAAAATATGTATATAGTAAATTAATACCGAAGCAAATAATATAAGAGCGATGCCTTTCACGAGCAATAAATAAATCAAAAATAATAGAGTTTAAAAATAATATATGTATATTGTAAGTCAAACGCGTTTCGACTTACAAAGCCCTCTTCAGTGACGTTATAAACAATAAAATTCGATTGAGATACGTAATACTTATAATTAGGGTTCACATTATAATCGTGTGAAGTCCGTCGTCGCAATTGTTTTCTTCGCAATAGTTAACCAGGTCCTCCCCCAGATTGGATATGTCCGTGGAGTGACAATTGGAGTGGCGGACCGGTTCTAATCAGAATTACATTTTTTCATCTCATAGTAGTCGTGTGAAGTAAAATTAGGGGTAAATTGAGTACACTAATAATGAATTACATTTTTAAAAAATATATAAATTGTAATGAAAAAAACCAAAAGAAGCAACATTGACTTTAATTAATAATAAATAATAAAATAATAAAATTTTCCTAATAATCGCAAAACTGATAAAAACAATTCCAACCGTTCACAGTCCATAAATTAAACATTTGTAATCATTTGATAAAATTGTAATTTTTCTTAAAAAAAGGAGAAATTGTTGATTCTTACCGAGAATATATTCCAAGATGTTAGTCATGTAAATCTTAAAAAATTATCCATATTGGAAATCAATGATTAAGCAAGAATTCGTCTTTTCGTTCCGACATCCTATACGATTGATTTACGTTCGATATTATATATTTATTTGTTTTCTAATGTAAATTGTAATCGTTCATGATGACTATTGAACTTGTCAAAGATGTAAGTCACTTTCATCTACTGAAGCCAATATAATATCATCTACATATGTATCCGTAATAAAATTTTAAATGCAGTCCAGAGAGTCTATAATATTCTTTTCGAGATGCTATAAAACTCAGTCCACAATAATGGACGACAGGAAAGGAGAGCCCATCGGTGTACTAAAATTCTGTTTGTAAATGACTTAATTAAACGTGAAATAAGTGAATGTCAAAACAAACTTAACAGTTGAAATAAATTCATTGTTTGAGATTATCATATATGGTTTTATGTATTTCCATCTATTAGTTAAACTTTCAATGACTAAATTTATTGGGAGTAAACATAGAAACAACATCCAAAGAAAAGATTGTTGTCTCGCCAAACTTACACCTGAGAGCTTCCCATCACAGATCAAAACTGTTTTGAACATGGCCAAATTTTCGTTAGAAACTGTTGAGAATTGTAAATGCAACACAAGCTTAAGGTTTAGTTCAAGCTTTCTTCGTACTTATGCGTGAGGGCGCGCGAGCGTCGTTCACCTTTTGTAGTCGCCTGACCACCCTTTCCTTTTCTATCTATCTATGTCTGTCTGTCTGTCTGTGGTGTGCGTGTTACCCGCCTTCCTTTTGGATATCGCTAATAAATCCTTTTTAGTTATAGTTATCCGTTTTGAGTGTCTTTTGATTCACAACCAGTAACTCAATATTCATAACAGGTTATGGGCCCAGAGTGTGCTGTTAATGAGACTTTCCGGAAAATCAGGAATATAGTTTTGTCACTGCGATAAACTGTGTTGTGAAATTCATAGTCGGGACATTGAGGCAAGAACAAAGGAAGGAAGCATTACTTTTCTCTCGTTGAATCGTTTTGTAATCGTACGGTACGTTCGGACAAAGAATTAGTGCGATTTGGTGGAACGTTCTGAAGCGAGAGGTTGTGTTAAAGAAACGTATACTACATATATTCGTGAAATCGCGTAGCAATTACGGTTAACGGAAGATTTCTGGACGAAGAAGTGTATATATTTGTGTTTTCGCATAACCACGGTCGTTTTGTTCTTTGTGTGCTTGGACCCCCTTTTCTTTCTTCTCTTTCTTCGAGAGGAATATTGAAGTGAACAATGGAAAACGAAAAGATGGGAATTGATCGGCTGGAAGGTGCCGATAACTGGCTCACGTGGAAATTTCAAATGCGGCAATTTTTAGAAGCAAGTGAGTTGTATGAGTACGTTGATGGCACAAGTGATGCCCCTACGGAAGGCGCTGAAAATTATGCTTCAAATATTGTCGTGTGGCGAAGATCGGATGCAAAGGCGCGGCGTGCAATCTCGACCGCGTGTCACAAGCAACCATTGCTACAAATTATGAACTGCCAGACGGCGAAGGATATGTGGACAACGCTTAAGAGTACATATGAGCAAGCATCAAAATCGAATATAATATTTTTACAACAGAAATACTACAGTTTCACAAAAGAGCCGACAGACGATATTACAGTGTTTTTATCAAAACTCATGGAAATCGTGCAGCAGCTGAGGGATCAGAACGAAAATATTTCAGACTCGATGGTGATGACAAAAATTTTGATGTCGTTACCGCCGGAGTATAATCATTTTCATAGTGCTTGGGAATCAACGAGTTCGGATAATCAGACGATGGCCAATCTACGTGCACGATTGATGGGCGAGGAGCTCTGATTAAAATCACAAGGTCAAACTGAAAGTGCAGAGGCGTTGATGGCCAAGAAGAATTTTTTAAAAAAAGGAAAATCGAGAAAGAGCCAGGGCCAATTGTCGTCGAATCAGAACAAGAAAAACACTGGTGAAAGTGGTGGACATAGTGATAATGGCACAAAGAGCGGCAAGCCATACTTCGGGTGTGGAGAGAAAGGTCATTGGAAACGTGATTGTCCACGACAGAAGAAGAAAGTGGAATTGAAACAAGGACATACAGCGACTGATGCATTTATATGTGCATGTTCCAACATGTGATCGAGATGCTTGGGTGTTAGATTCCGGTGCAAGCGATTACATGTGTCATCGTCGAGAATGGTTCGAAGATTTCAATGAAATATCAATAGGCGTAACGATTGGAAGTGGTGCAAAGATCATGGCGAGAGGAAGAGGTAACATAAATGTTTTGGCATTCAATGGCAAAGAATAGATTTCGAAGCGGATGTTGAATGTGCTATATGTGCCGGAAATTCATTTGAATTTATTTTCGTCGGGCAAGGCCATGGATCACGGGCACCAATTACGATCGGACAATATGCGGTGTGAATTGCTGAAGAACGGCAGTATCGTCGCAGTGGGAGTTCGTCGCAAAAAATTGTTCCAGATGCTGTTGAAGGTGGTGGAGCCATCAAAGGACGGTGAGGCCATGGCAAATGTAGCTGTCAAGAAAATTTCTCTTCGCACTTGGCATGAACGGCTGGGACATCAGAACATCGCACACGTAAAGAAATTTTTGAACAACGTAGGCAACGTATTGATTTTATCGATCAAGTTTTCACGTGTGAAGCGTGCATTTACGGAAAGCATCACCGCGGTAGCTTCAAGAATCGTGAAGAAAGGTCAATGACGTGTGGAAGGATTATTCACGCGGATGTGTGCGGCCCAATGGAGGAAAATTCACTTGGAGGTGCCAGATACTTTTTGCTCCTGAAGGACGATTACTCACATTTTCGTTTTGTCTATTTCATGAAACAAAAATCGGAAGTCGCGGGCAACGTCAAGAGGTTCGTAAAAATGGCACAAAAGGACAACGGACATGATATTTGTTTTTTCAGATCAGACAACGGAAAAGAGTTTGTCAATGATGAGATGAAGACTTTTCTTGACGAAATGGGCATTCATCATCAGCGGTCGGTCCCGTACACGCCAGAACAAAATGGGTGTGCAGAACGAGACATGCGAACAATAGTTGAGGCAGCGCGAACGATGATCCATGCAAAAGGAATGGACAAGAAGTTTTGGGCGGAGGCAATAAATTCCGCGGTCCATGTTTTAAATTGTACCGGAACGAGCACTGTTTCAGATAAGACGCCGTACGAGTTGTGGCACAACAAGCGAGCAAAAATTGATCATTTACAGGTCTTTGGATCAGAGGTCTTTGTGCATGTGGCCAAAGAGAAGCGGCAAAAGCTTGATTCGAAAGCGATGAGGTGCATTTTTGTCGGATATGACAGCAACTCAGAAGGATATCGGGTTTGGAATCCGGAGTCGAAAAAGATCGAAGTGGTCCGAGACGTAGTTTTTCTTCTGGAAGATTCAAGAGTTATGCTTGACATCGATGATGCAAACGATCAAAAGATGATTGCGGAGGTCAATGATGTGGAAACAGACGATGAACTGGATGAAAAACCGCGTGACAAGGATGTTCATGAGGAATTGAAGACCCCATCAAGGAAGTGTCGCGGAACCCTGTGTGACATCAACAAACAGAACATTGTAGAACATCGCTTGCGTGATCGAAATGTATTGCCTCGACGGCAATTGACGTATGACGACGCATCTGCCTATCATGTAGCCATGTTGGCAATCAACGAGGAACCGAGAACATACCAACAAGCGATCGAGTCGGCGGAACGAAAGCAGTGGGAGCGGGCAATGGATGACGAATATGCCTCGCTCATAAAAAATCGTACCTGGATTTTGGTTGACCCACCAGAAGATCAAAAGGTAATTGATAATCGTTGGGTATACAAAGTTAAATTCTGTACAGATGAAAGTGTCAAACGCTTCAAGGCAAGACTGGTTGTACGTGGCTTTACCCAGGAATACGGTATCGATTATCAAGAGACTTTTAGTCCAGTCGTCAAGTTCACATCAATCCGAGCTATTTTGGCGTTAGCAGCGTCGAGACAAATGACGCTCAAGCAGTTCGACGTGAAGACTGCATTCCTAAATGGAGACTTGGAAGAAAGTGTATTTATGAAACAACCAATTGGCTATGACGACGGAAGTGGACGAGTGTGCAAGCTGGTCAAGAGCTTGTATGGCTTAAAACAGGCTTCACGTTGCTGGAATCGAAGGTTCAAAACCTTTATAACGAACTTTGATTTTAGGGCCAGTGTATCAGATCCATGTGTATTTATACACAACGGCAAGAATGGCATGATGATTCTGGCGATTTACGTGGACGACGGGCTGATAGCATCGGAGAGCAAAGAGGCCATTTTGCCAGTAATTAATCATCTGCGAAAAGAATTCGAGATAAAAGTATTCGAGCTAAAATGCTTTTTGGGACTCGAAATTGACCAACGATTGGACGGATCTATCCATGTCAGTCAACAGGCATACGCACGAAGGATACTACAACGCTTTGGGATGACGGATTGTCATACAGTATCGACGCCATTGGACAGCGGACAGAATCTGAGTGATTTCGAAGCGGATGGAGAAGTTAATTTTCCGTACAGAGAAGCAGTGGGCAGCTTAATGTATTTGGCGGTAGCAACACGGCCAGATATCACCTTTGCGATCGGAAATGTCAGCCAATATCTAGAAAAGCCAACTGAAGCACATGTGAATGCTGTTAAACGCATTCTGAAGTACGTGAAGGGGACGCTAACTATGGGAATTCTCTTCAAAGGTGAAAATGATCTGATGTTCAGCGGATACAGTGATGCAGACTATGCGGATGACAAGCAAACTGCACGATCGACATCAGGATATATTTTTTTAATCGGTGGAGGCATCATCAGTTGGGGCTCAGAACGCCAGCGGTCTGTTGCGTTATCAACAACGGAGTCGGAATATATGGCGGCGTCACATGCTATCAAAGAACTAATGTGGTTGAAGCAATTGATGTCGGAGTTACTACCAATGGAGATGAACGTGCCGAAACTTTACATGGATAGTCAGAGTGCAATTCGACTCATAAAGAATCCGGAGTACCACAAACGAACGAAGCATATCAATGTCAGATACCATTTTATCCGTGAGAGGTTCGAGGATGGTGATTTTAAACTGATGTATGTGTCTACAAATGAGCAGTGTGCGGACATCATGACGAAGGCATTGCCGAAAGCAAAACATCTGTATATGCGAACATTGTTGGGACTCGTTTTAAGAGAAAGTTAATATAAAACTGTGATAACATGTTTTTTTTAGGATAGCTTGCAACTAAAAGTGGGAGTGTTGAGAATTGTAAATGCAACACAAGCTTAAGGTTTAGTTCAAGCTTTCTTCGTACTTATGCGTGAGGGCGCGCGAGCGTCGTTCACCTTTTGTAGTCGCCCGACCACCCTTTCCTTTTCTATCTATCTATGTCTGTCTGTCTGTCTGTGGTGTGCGTGTTACCCGCCTTCCTTTTGGATATCGCTAATAAATCCTTTTTAGTTATAGTTATCCGTTTCGAGTGTCTTTTGATTCACAACCAGTAACTCAATATTCATAACAGAAACACTATCAGATATGATTTTTTGTCTAGAAAAAGACTAAAGAACTATCCTACTCTGTGCAAGGCGGTGTTTAATGAGGACATAATTAAATCTTGGAAAAGGAGATTATGAACGGGATCCGTTACGGTGCGATAGTCCACTACTGCCCGATAGCACGCGACAAATTTAACGTTATTCCCGATAGCCCACAATTCTTTAGCACACATCCCGATAGCACACTAAGTAAATCGAGTATTTTCCCGACAGCGCACGAAATAAAAAATGTATCATCCCGATAACGCACAATAAAAATGCACATTGTCCCAATAGCGCTTTTGTATCGAACGCTCGGACAAGCTCGCCGAGGTCGGGGTTCGATTGGGGTCAAGAAACTTGAGTCGTGATATTAATAATTTAATAATTTATAGTAAATGTAATGAGTGGATTTACAAGTGTAGGTGTGCGCTCAGCTTGGATGTACTGTGTGTTCGCGGCATTTAGATACGCGGTACGCGTGTAAGACCGTGTTGTCGCATCGGCAGTGTACGTGATCACGCGATTGGCGCGTGATCAGTGTGTTGTGTCGGGCCGCGTGTAAAGAACCGTCATGTGGTGTCGGACTGCGTTTAAAAGCGTGGATTTAAGATCCGATGCGTACTAATGGCTGGCTTCGGCGCGTAAGAATGGCGAAGTGGTCGCTTGCGGATCTGCAGTTGAGGAACGCGACGGATGATGATCGTAGGAAATAAGGAGGAGACGGTCGGACCGAATGCACTCATTGTCAGTGGAGGTGGAGAATACTCTCGCTGATCGCACATCTCGGTCTAGAGGAATAGCGGCGGATCTGACTTTCGAGAACACTCGAAAGCGCAGACGGAGAATTCTGAGCTGCGGCTTTCTCCGCAGTGAGTAAATTCGTATGCACGGATGGTCGGTGCAAGGAACGCCGAGAATACTCGACTGAAGCGGAGAACGGTTCTATCCCAATAGCCCAACATAGCAGGATCGGTATACTCAGGTGGCAGCGGCCAAGAACTCTTGGCGGAGACCCAAGGAATACATTGTTTTAGGGGTGCATTGTTACAAAGTCAATGAGGATTGAGCACCCTCAATCTCGGTTGCGCTGTTGTCACGAGGTTAGCAGTAATGGCTAGTTTATGCTTCGGTCTTAATCTTTATCTTAGTCTTAGTCTTAATTTAATCTTAAGGACTCGTTTATGCTTCCCTAGAAATTCGGA
This sequence comes from Crematogaster levior, assembly GCA_901521435.1. Taxonomy (NCBI): domain Eukaryota; kingdom Metazoa; phylum Arthropoda; class Insecta; order Hymenoptera; family Formicidae; genus Crematogaster; species Crematogaster levior. The sequence continues at coordinate 115,311 of CABEGB010000823.1, read as the reverse complement.
CTACGCATATGCAAATGCATAACAAAACCTAACCACAAATCGTAATAGACACTGGTGTTGCAGATTATAGTGAAAGTATATTGCAAAAATTCAAGAATTAATTATGTTAATAACAAATATTGCCTACTGACATATGACTCCAATAGCGTTTCAACTATTCTTCACCACTAATTTATTTTTATAATTTGGATTTTTTAAATTCCAAACAAGATCAAATTGTTGAACACATTCAATTAAATCAGCATCACTCATTTTCGTATTTTACAAGAATCGAGAACCATTATTTCGTGCGGTTTCGGACGTCGGACTTGCCTCATTGGCCCGACTTTAGGACATTAGGGACTAAAGTTAAAAGATAGGATCTTTTTAAGATTAAGATTAAGACTAAGATTAAGACTAGGGAAGTATAAACGCCCCTATAGCATTCTACGTTATCAACTCTTAAAATTAATTAGTAAAGAAATAAACATCAGTTTTTGCCTCTTAACGATCGAGCCTTGGATCTTTTTGCTAATCAATGATCTGCGCAATCGCAGTACACAATTTTAAAATACAAGGTGCGCGTCGACACAGTCGAACTTAAAACGCAAATCACCAACATGAAATCAACCTGATTCCAAATGTTAGTGTTAATAAGGACCCCCCCCCATCCCCCACATATAAATAATTTATTGCGAAAAATATTACCTCAGCCAGGATTCGAACCTGGAACTCCCCCATTCCGTGCGGGTGTCATACCAATTCGACTACCGAGGCATGTGATAATATTTATCGCAATAACAAGTACATATTATAAGAACGTTTATTATTGGCACGTATGTTAAACAACATCAATTAATACATTTCCGACCGCTCGTTACTAATTAGTAAAGAAATAAACATCAGTTTTTGCCTCTTAACGATCGAGCCTTGGATCTTTTTGCTAATCAATGATCTGCGCAATCGCAGTACACAATTTTAAAATACAAGGTGCGCGTCGACACAGTCGAACTTAAAACGCAAATCACCAACATGAAATCAACCTGATTCCAAATGTTAGTGTTAATAAGGACCCCCCCCCATCCCCCACATATAAATAATTTATTGTGAAAAATATTACCTCAGCCAGGATTCGAACCTGGAACTCCCCCATTCCGTGCGGGTGTCATACCAATTCGACTACCGAGGCATGTGATAATATTTATCGCAATAACAAGTACATATTATAAGAACGTTTATTATTGGCACGTATGTTAAACAACATCAATTAATACATTTCCGACCGCTCGTTACTAATTAGTAAAGAAATAAACATCAGTTTTTGCCTCTTAACGATCGAGCCTTGGATCTTTTTGCTAATCAATGATCTGCGCAATCGCAGTACACAATTTTAAAATACAAGGTGCGCGTCGACACAGTCGAACTTAAAACGCAAATCACCAACATGAAATCAACCTGATTCCAAATGTTAGTGTTAATAAGGACCCCCCCCCCCCCAACTTAAAATTAAGATTAAGACCGAAGCATAAACCAGCCATAAGTGGTTTGCAAGGTTTGTTGAGAATACTCGGCGAAGACTGAAAGCACTTAACCTTCTGGTTCTGTCGACTTCGAGATCGGATTCTGGTGCTCGCTTAGCGGCTACTTGGTAGTGGATACTGGCTCGCTCGGAAATCGGTTTCAAGTAGAAAACGTGCTTTTTTTATCGGATCCAGAATACCGAGACGGCAACACTCTGGAAAGGGAGCATCTCCCGCTAGTGCCGGGGATGATGGTACGGTACGGAGTGGGAGAGCGGACCCCGGCGCTGCAATCTCGTTCGGCAGCACTCGGCCTTCCGGTAGGTGCGAGGCTTTCCTGCCTCTAGCGCACGCTCCCAGAACATGATGTTTGTACGTTTAAAAGTAGTGAGACGCACTGTGCCCTTTTTGTCGCTAGGACGGATATTCGGTCGCGACCATGTTCGGAACGATACTTTTTAGGGGTAGATTGTTAGAAAGCCAATTTTTAAATTAATCATAAGATTTTGTCTATTGTTTAAATAGAGTCTTCTTTACTTTTATGTATTAGTGTCACCCAAAAGGCTTTTTATCTTATTTATGTAAACTTACTTCTCTAAAGCTACTGTCACGTACGCGTTTCCTTTATCTGCACGAATAAAGATGTTGAGATTGTTCTTATTGAATTCCACTACTGATTCCAAAATTTTATTCTCGAATCTAAAGGATTTCTTTTTTGTTTTTTTTCGAAATAAATTCGAAATTTCGAATTGCATTGCAGATAGTTGTTGTAGTACGTTTTTTGTTGTAGCACGTTTCGTTTATTGGAAATACCTTCGAGATCTTTGATGAATTCATGCACCGCATACTTTTTTCAAAATTCACCGGAAGACAAAAATTGTTACCCATTTGTAATAAATTAAAAACATTCACTGGAATACCTGTTGTAGTCAAATTCACAAACCATTTTCTATTAGTGGTCTCCAACAGCTATCAAGATTGAAGTTATTTGGTTTAATAACAACATTGAAACTTTCATTGTTCGATTCATTACTTATATCTATCTTCATAATTAAACATATAAATAAATAAACAGATAAGGTCAAATAAACGGACACTATTAAATGACATACACAAAGAACATGTTTAATAATATATAATAATATATCATTAAACGCGTGTCGGCTCACAGAGTTTTCTTCAGTAACATCTAATAGGGAGGATTATATAAAACCGTTTACCAGAATTCCGAAACATTTTTAAAGACGATTACCTTTATATTGGACTCTACTTTCCTTACTTATAATGGTAATATATAAAAGCAATGTTTTGGAACTCCAATGGGCTCACCTCTGTCACTAACAATAGCAGATTTGGTTTTACAAGATTTAGAAAAAACGGTTCTAAACTCGATAATTATTCAGTATAGGGGATTCACCTCCAATGATCTTGATCTTGACGTATGTTGTCAAGGTCACCCTCCTGAGTGACCTGCAAAAAGTTTTAGCCGTCGCTCATCATTCATTAAAAAGTTACAAACAAAAAAAGTTTAGAAAATATAGTAGTTATTTTGAATATTACAAAGCATAAATATTTATATGGAAATAATACATTATCTTCGCATATTGGATACATTTGTGATATAACAGTAAAGAATCTCGTTTTTCGTGAAAAGTTGTAAACCCATATAAAACTTCGCTTTGCGTCGAAAATTGCAAACCCATGTGGAAACCGATGTAGAACCTCACATCGCATTAAAAAGTTTACACGTGGAGGCAGTGTGTTCCGCCCTCCCCCCCTACGGGGGCTCCACTACCGAGAAACTACACACATAGATGTGGGTGAAACTCGCTTTGGAGGCCTCCGTAGACGGGGCGGAACACACTGCTCCACGCGTACACTTTTTAATGCGAAGTGAGATTCCACATAGGTTTGCAATTTTCGACGCAATGCTAGGTTTTACATGGGTTTACAACTTTTCACACAAAACGAGATTCTTTACTATTGTATCACAAATGTATCCAATATGCGAAGATAATAATGAATAAATTTTTCTAATTGTGTGTGCGTGTGTGCGTGCGTGCGTGCGTGCGTGCGTGCGTGCGTGCGTGCGTGCGTGCGTGCGTGCGTGCGTGCGTGCGTGCGTGCGTGCGTGCGTGCGTGCGTGCGTGCGGGCGTGCGTGCGTGCGTGCAAGACTCATTTAATCTAAATTTTAATCTAAGCGATCATGCATATGGTCATCAAATCTCTCCAAATAGCTGTTATATTTTTCAAACTTTTTTTGTGTATAATTTTTTAATGATTGATGAGCGACGGCTAAAACTTTCTGAAGGTCACTTAGGGGGCTGACTTTCACAATATGTCAAGGTCAAGGTCATTGGAGGTGGATCTCCTATACTGAATAATTATCCTAAACTCTCTTGGGTTAAATATTAAATTTTATTTTTGATATGTGTACGATATTATTATGACTGCTCACAAAAAAGATGTACTTCTTATTCTCAATAGGTGTAATAATTACCATAAATGACTAATATTTATAATTGAAATAAGAATGACAATGGAATAAATTTTTTAGATCTTAATATTATGACAGACGATAATATAATAATCTCCTAGATTGGTTTTATAAAAAAACATCTTCAGGGAGATTATTGTCATTTTTTCCTTATCACCCAACTTGCCACAAAATAAGCACGATAATCGGCCTGATAGAGCTATTTTATTATTACATCAAAAATTTCATTTTAAAAATATTTGTAAATGATTCAACATTTTATTAAATAACGGATATCCATTGGATATAATATTGTATCATATTATTGTAACAAAGGATAAGACGGTTATCTTCTAAAATTAATTTTAGTGATAACTATAGTAGTAAAGTCATGGACAGTATCCCCTATAATAATAAAGATAAAAATTTTCTTGTGTTATTTTATATTTATGAAATTAATAGGGTGGTAAATTCCAGTATTTCAAGATCTAACACGAAACTGGGTTTTCGTTGTGTTAATCGTTTAGATCTTTTTATTAAGTACACAAAGATAAGAATAAGAGAGCAGAAAGTAATAATGTCTATAAACTGTCGTGTAATGATTGTGATGACACATATGTTGGACAAACGAAGAGGCAACTAATAACGAGGATAAAAAGGCATAAGTCTAACATTAAGTTAAATCTTAGTAAGCATTCAGTTTCAGACACATTTTCAATTTCGATTATTCTTTTGATTGGGACAATGTAGAGATCTTAGATATAGAACACGTTTTTCAAACAGGATTGACTTCAGAGATGATTCATATCAAACAGCAAAAAAATAGAATCAACTCCCATACTGACTTTGAACTAGTAAATGTAGTATATACTGATATCTTATTGGATCTTGCCAAATCACATTAGATTTTGTCCTTGTCTTATTTGCTTCTTACCGTATTGTTATTGGGTCATATTTCTCCTCCATCTACAATACTATAATTGAAGCAATATGGTGTGATGTCCGGACGGATCGAGATCATTATTCTTTACACCAAGCCCAAGTAAAGACGTGTTTTTAATCTACAATATTTTTGTTTTCTTACTAATTTTTTGAAACACGTAAGATTGATTACATTACTTTATATATTTTTACAACGGTAAATAGTGGGTGACTAAATCCTTAATATCCTTCATTGATCTTGTCGGACATCACTCTACGGACTATCTAATCTGGAAGAATAGAAGTACAACACAATTTTGACTGCCATATTCTCGATTGTTTAACGAAGAAATTGGTTCCTGGAATCTATATACAGAGTGTTTTATTTTAATCGCCCCAAAAGAATATCTCGAAAAATATGAAAGATATGAAAAAACGAAAAAAGTTTCAGACAAAAGTTGTTTGGCTCGAAGGGGGATATAAGATGGTGTCATTGGTTTGATCTTGAGTGAACGTACCAAGATCACGTGAAGGTCATCTTCAATTTCTTAAATGGAATTCTCTATTTTTCATGATATATTCTTGTAGCTTACCTCGAGAGCTTTCCAAAACACTATAATAAAATATTTTTTCATAAAGAACTTTTTGAGTTACGAGGCTTGAAAGATACAGTATTTTGATATAAAATACAAAATATCTTGAGAAACATTCAGTTTTCGGTAATCTTATCTTGATACTTTTTTGCACAAAACAATGAGATTGATCAATTGGTGTAAAGAAAACACATGGTTGATTTGAAAAAAAAATTCTGTTGCCAAATATCAAGTATGTATTTTGGAAACAATTTTAAATGTGCAATGTTTAGCATTGTATCCATTTAACAACAATGATTGCAAAAATTAAATAATGCCTAGTACATTTAAAATTGGAATCTGGAACGCTAATGGACTTCAAAGAAGCAGGGAACTTAAATACTTTCTCTTTAAACACAACGTAGACATAATGCTGTCCAAAACGCATTCACAAAAAACGTATCTAAATAACCCGAGATACATCTTATATGATACACAACATCCGGATGGCGCTGCACATAGAAGCACAGCCATAATTATTAAAATAACAATCAAGCACCATGAAAATGAAAAATTTATACAGGATTATTTACAAGCAACCAGTATAAAACTGTAACAGTAGAAAACTGGATAAGTCCAATCACACTGGCTGCCATATACAGCCCAAACATACTATAATTAAACAGGATCAATACATCAATCTTTTTAAAATTTTAGGTAATAGATTCATTACTGAAGGAGATTATAATGCGAAACATCTGTAGTGAAGATAAAGATCCCAAATACCCACCCCAAAGGGACGCCAGTTCTATCAGTCAATGATGGATAACAACTTATACTACCCCTATTACTGCAAATGAATCAACATACTAGCCTACTGATCGCAGAAAGATCCCTGATCATAGATTATGTAGTGAAAAATATCCAGACATCTTAAAGCGGAAGTATGATATATTCGATCTAACATCAGATCATTCTCCCTTAAGGGAGGACATCTGAGTAACTAAAAAAAAAAGCGGATTTTCTGGAATTTTTTTTGGCCAAATGAAAGAGCCAATCGAAAATTTGTAAAGTAGGTTTTATAATATTAGACACGAAGTACAAAATATAATTTTTTCAAATAAATCCAAAACAAAATGGCGGCTGTGCAGCATTTCTTCGTAGGCCCTATTTTTGGAAGGGGGTCCATGGCCGGACAGCTAACGCCCTTAATTTTTGATCTGGAACAAAAAATCAAGTTTGGTTAGTTTCTATACATCAACAGCTATCGACACACGTAGGATTTTTTCGATATATTGATTTTTCGCAAAATGGTGCGTGATCGAAAAAAAAGTTTAAATTTTTACGAAAAAAAAACGTCACAAAATTATTGATAAAAAAAAGTAAGCAATATAAAGAAAAAATCCTACGTGTGTCGATAGATAAACGTATTTTGAATATACTGTCAAAGTTTCAGATCAATCGGTTAATTTGTTCGAGTTATGTGTCCGGCCGTCTTAAAAAAAGTGGTTTCGAGGAAAACGCGATTAAAGTTTTAAGTACTGTAAAATCGTATAATATGTTCATGTACCTTTAATCTGCGATGCCTGCACCATACAATTGGCCTTCTACATCGATGTCCTCCTGTTGCTTCTCCTTCCGAGCTGCTTTTAACATACTAGATTTTCGGAGGAATATTATAGATCACAGCGCGCGCCGGTAGCATAAAAGGCGCTCGGGATGTACCTGTGAGGCATCGCCGCAGAATGGAAAATTTGGACATTTAGACACTTTTGCCGGATTCTATCTTATGGTATATTATTTTTAAGACCCTAAAGCATTTTTTAAGTGAAAAAAAAATTTTTCGATTTTTTCAAAATTTTACTCAGATGTCCCCCCTTAATAACCATACAATTAAATGCAATAGTAATTTAAAAGGAAAAGCTTCCAGCTCTATATAACTCGAAAACAAACTAGAACCTTTTCAAAGAATTACTAAATAATCAAACAAATTGTAAAATGTCACTTAAAACATATGAGAAAATAGATGCAACAATAGATAAATTCACCAATGCAGTAAAAAAAGCAGCATGACACTCAACCCCCGTTAGCTAAGACACCGTAAATATGATACACTGCTTTGCAAATATTAAAGACAAAATTGCAGAGGAAAAAAAATTTAGGAAAAAGTGGAAAACTACAAGATCGCCGCACAAGGCGAAATTAAATAAAGCGGTCAAGCAATTTAAGAAACTAATAAATAATAAAGAGTGAACAAAACAAAGCAATTGAAAAATTTCTTACAGGTCTCTCACCTCCAGAAACTACGGATTACTCTCTATGGAAGCTCACAAGGAAAATCAAGGATGCCTATAGCAACTAATATGTTAAACCTATATGTTAAGATGATGGTACATGGGTTAAAACTAGCAAGGATAAAATCAAAGTTTTTGCGGAACACTTTAAAAAAGTCTTCGATCCAACTACGAAAGAGACTATTGAGGAGAAAATTATAGAAAAAGAAATTACGAATTATTTAGAGAAGACAACGCATACAGTTAAGTCTATCCAAAAGTCTATCTAAAAGTCAAAGAAATGCAAAAAATAATAGATAAACTTAAAGCAAAGCTCCGGATTGACCTAATAACTGGAAAAGTACTTAAAGAGTTGTCTCAAAAAGCAATAAGACATAACTATAATCTACAATGCCATTCTACGACTAAGCTACTTTCCAGTGCAATGAAAAATTGTGCTAATAATATTAATATTAAAACCAAGGAAAGAAGTTGAAGTCATTTCATATAGACCAATAAGTCTCTTATCTCTTTTAGCGAAAGTTCTCGAAAAGCTCCTAAGTAGAATCAAACCAACCATAGAAAAAAACTTCAAAACTCTTCTTTACCAGTAAGAATAAACAGATTTCAATTTTTCAATATTGATAATGCTCGTTGAGATTCAAACAAATAATGTAATGTAATTATGCCTTATACGAGTGAGAGATTAAAACAATACATGTTGTAAATGTCAGTAAACAATACAAATATATTGTTGCGCCCACGTCAAGTCACCCGGTACACAAGTATGGATGCGTGTCGGGAAATGAATCTCGTCCCTTAGCTACGGTTGTTGTGCGTTGCTAGGTGTTGTTGTTGTCTGGGCTTCCGAATGAGCGCTTGTATTTATCTGTTATTAATAAATCGTTTGCCCACATTCCAACTTCGAGTCCTTCTTTGCCGTGAGTCCGGCGAGTGCGCGAGTGCGCGAGAGAGTGCCACTAACACGAGTGTGCGAGTGCAACAATATTACAAATCATATGTACATGTCAAAGGTTATGTACATATAATTTATAATATATTTGTATTGTTTACTGACATTTACAACATGTATTGTTTTAATCTCTCGCTCGTATAAGACATAACCGTTACATTATTTGTTTCAATTTTTCATCAACATCAATGGAAAACGTTCCATCTATAGAGAGAGTTACATGTAAAAATTATACACTTGATAAGAATCCAAATCAGAGGTGGAAACATAGTGTTAACTAACAATCAATGAAATTGGCTAGACGGGTCAATCAACCATAGAAAGTCATAAAATTATTCCGGAATGCCGATTTGGTTTTCGAGAACAAAATTCAACAATCGAACAGGTACATAGAATTGTAAAGAAAATTAGTAAGAAATTAGAAGAAAAAAAGTACTGCTCATTGTCAGCGGTATTCCTGGACATATCGCAAGCTTTTGATAAGATATGAATTCTGGGACTCCTCTATAAAATTAAAAAGCAACTTCCACACAACTTCTACCATATATTATATTAAAATCATATCTGACAAATAGATATTTTCAAATAAAATATCTAGAAGAAGTCCTGGTCTCGGTCCTGCAACCTATTAAATCCAGAGTGCCACAGGAAAGTGTGCTTGACCCACTACTGTACCTATTATTTACTGCTGACCTACCAACAACACAGCAAACAACAATGGGAACATTTGTAGATGACACAACAATTCTGCCTCACATAAAGATCCTAGAACAGTATCAAGAAACCTTCAAGAGTGTATTGATAAAGTTTCGTACAAATCCTGGAGAATAAAGCAAGTGAACAAAAATCACTAAACGTCATATTTGTTCTCTTTAAACAAGGACACATAGCCTTCTGTAAAACTAAACAGCAAAGAAATACTTCAAGCCGAATCTGCAAAATACTTAGGGCATAATACTTTTCACTTAGATCACAGACCGATTGAAAAAGGAAAGTTCATATTTGGAACAAAAGAAAGCAGCTAGGATAAACTTAGAAAGTTTATTTTCAGGTTATTTTCTCGAAGATCTAAACTATCGCTTTACAACAAAGTGCTAATATAAATTTATCCTGATGTCATATGGACGTATGACATACAATTATGGGGATCCGCCTCTAACTCTAATATATTGAAATCCTAGAAAGGTTTCAGTCCAAAGTTCTAAGAATAATAGCAAATGTGCCATGGTTTGTAACTAATGAGATTATACGACGGGATCTTGGTACTGTAATTATATAATACTGTAATTATAAAAGAGTTAATTATAAAAGAGTAATAATGAGATATGCCAAGAAGTATGCTGATAGAATGGATATTCATCCAAATCAACTTGAGAATAAACTATTTACAGAAAAAACAGACAAATGAAGACTAAAGCGCTACAAATCGCTAGATTCCATAAGTAGATAATCAAACTAGCTCCTAGTAAACAATTATATATTAATGTAACTTTAATCCAGTAGTTAGTTGTGCAATCTAAAGATTGCAAATGCAAAGGGTGTGTTCCATTGGAAACATACTTACACGCTTTCTAAAGATTATTTGTTTTACTTGTCCCTGACATATTGTAAAAGTATTGGGAAATAATAAAAGAAAATGATCTAATTTTTATAATTTATTTATTTATAATTTAAAAATAATTAAGAAAGTATTGCAGAATACTATTTTAAGAAGATTGCCATCTCTCATGCGTTGTTTCACACTTGAACAAATAACACGCTTTATAATGTGCTTACTGATTTATTTACGAGGTGTGTTCAAAAAGTAACGGGAATTTCGAAATTTCACGGGTTATATTAGTCCGATTGGTACGATTTTTTCGTTGTTGTGTTGGCAAACATGTCTTAAAAGTATCTATACGTTTTGAGCTATATTGGATGTTTAGTCTCTTGTCAGCTGTTAAAAGGATAACACGTGTTTTGTTACAGTCGGCGATTTTTCATTTTTCACTTTTAATCTCATCTATGCTTGTAAAACGACGGCCCTTCAAGGTTTTCTTTATTTTTGGGAACAGGAAAAAGTCACACGGGGCCATGTCTGGCGAATATGGAGGCTGGGGGCATCGTCACAGTTGTTTTTTGCCAAAAATTTACGAACAAGCGACGATGTGAGAAAAAATGAGATGAAAAAATTGCATGGCATGAGCCAATTGATATACCAACATCATCAGCAACTTCTCTAATTGTGATTCGGCGATCGTATATAATCATTTCTTTCACTTTTTCCACGTTTTCATCGGCTGTTGATGTGTGATTACGACCCGTACGCTCGTCATCTTTAACGTCTTCACGGCCGTCTTGAAAACGCTTATACTATTCGTAAACCTCGTTTTATTCATAGTAGATTCACCAAAAGCAATATTTAACATTTCTAAAACTTTGTTGCACTTTATTCTATTTTTATAACAAAATTTAATGCAAATTCTCTGATCCATGATTTATACAAATGAAAAATCGCCGACTGTAACAAAACACGTGTTATCCCTTTAACAGCTGACAAGAGATTAAACATCCAATATAGCTCAAAATGTATAGATACTTTTAAGACATGTTTGCCAACATAACAACAAAAAAATCGTACCAATCGGACTAATATAACCCGTGAAATTTCAAAATTCCCGTTACTTTTTGAACACACCTCATATATGTACGAGGGTCGTTCAATAAGTCCTTAGAAAAAAGTAGAAAAAAGTTTTTTTTTGGGTAGATTTTTTTTTATTTTTCAACATAATCTCCTTTCAGCTCTATACATTTTTCTAAGCGTTTTTCCAAATTTTTTAAGCCGTCCAAAAAGTAGGATTTTGGAAGCTCCTCAAAATAGGCATTTGTTTGGGCGATGACCTCTTCGTTAGACGTAAAGCGTTGTCCGCCAAGCCATTTCTTCAAGTTTGGAAATAAGAAAAAGTCACTGGGGGCCAAATCTTGTGAATCTCTTTCAAATGCAAGTGTTTAATCACCGCTCGAAACTCACTTTTATCCATTGTTATAATCAAATGAAAGTTTTTTATTTCAATCGACAACAAAAATGAAACTACGTGATGGATATGGCTGAAACTTTAACAGCTGACTAGTTAGGAGTGCTGCTTACTGGGAAAAATTCATTTTCGATACTACGAGCGCCAACTCTTGGATTTTCTAAGGACTTATTGAACGACCCTCGTATTATTGTTTTCGATCATACTGAAGGTTTTTGTAAGTCGAAACATTTATTGTGAAAGTTTTATATTATTAAAGATTTGTCTGTCGATATAATAACTTACTCCTGTGATTAGTTTACAGCGAAGTTATTTAATTATAAGAAACTTATGTGGAATCGTAATAATAATTTTGATAAATAATTTTGATGAATAATTGAATCTTGTTTTGCACTGAAAGCAGAAGACAGTGTGGGATGGATCTCACTTCGTGTGGAAAGTTGGAAACCTATGTAGAATCATTTCATGTTAAGAAATGAATTTTTTATATGTGTCAATATTCTATTTATTAAACTTTTTTTGTTAGCAACTTTTGTTTTCGTTAACAACTTTTAATTTAAATAATCGCTGATCTAAAACCTTACGAAAGTTATTTAGGACATTGACAAACTCAATTTGTCAAACTCAAAGTTATCGACGAGTTGAAGTAAATAATTACCATATATTTTTTTCAAGTTTATATCACTATTTTTCCTAATTTTTGAAAATTTTTTTATAGGCAAACCTTATAAAGATTATTTAATTTTATATTCATCAATTTATTCATATATAGTAAAATTTGTATTATAATATTTGTATAATATATAATATTGTTGCACTCGCACGCACGGTTTCGCGGCACTTACGCACTCGCACTCACACTCGCGCTCCGATCGGACTTGCGGTAAAGAAGGAGACAGGAATAAGGAATAAGAATTAACGATTTTATTAATCACAAGCTATACAGAAACATCCTTTCGGCTTGACGGCCAGATCAACAACAACGCGCCTGGCAACGCGTAACAAGCGTTACCAGGGGACGAGATTCATTCTCCGGTACGCATTCACACTATGTATCGGATGACCAGACGCGGGTGCAACAATATAATATATAATATTATACTATTGTATTATAGTACATTGAAAATTTGGAAATCTTCGGTTCAAATAAATACATTGGCAACATTCATGGAAGTGTACAACTGTACCTACTTATATGATTATTTAATTTAGATTAGTTTTGTATATAGAATATACATAGTTTCTGTGATAAAATATTTAAAAGTACTACATATTTTGGTTGATATATAATATTTAAAAATTTTTTTGAAGTAATTATTAATGATAGATAAACGATAACATTATTATTTAAAAAATATTGTAAATAAGTAGTAATAATATTTAATTTGATTTATACTATAATATATCCAATGCTCATTAAAATGTGTGTGAAGAGCAGGAAACAGTTAAATATATTTTTTAAATTATAAAATTAAAACAAATGTAAAAGAAAAATTCGAAGAATAAGAAAATAAGGAATATAAATTCATAAAAAGAGATTGTGATAGTATATAATATTTTTCTAATTCTGTTTGTTCTAAATTGTTCTAAATTTATAGCAGTTAATATTGCATTTTAATTGTTTACACGATTATGTGGAAAATAAAAATATTAAAAAATATTTCATTAAATTTATAATCTATAATTATAAAGAGCAACCGCAAATTTCGCCCATTTGATGGACTTCACGGATCTAATTGAATTGTCTAAATAATAGTTAATAATAATGTATATATTATATTAATCTGAGAAATATTTCAAGTTGAGCATAGGAACGGTTTCAAAGATATGAAGAGTCAAAGTTCAAAATCGGCAAGCGAATCTAACGGTATGTGATAGATGAAAAGAGTGGGATCCGTTAGCGCACGGTGCGATAGCTCACTACCTAATAGTACACGATTTAACGTTAACGTTATTAAATTTAACGTTATTCCTGATAGCCCACAACTCTTTAGTACACCAAGTAAATCGAGTATTTTCCCGATAGCGCACGAAATAGAAAATGTATCATCCTGATAGCGCACAATAAAAATGCAATTACGCGCGCGCGCGCGCGCGCACACACACACACACACCCCGAAGGGGTGCGGGGGGGCCTTCGGCCCTCCCACCCGTACTCCCTTTTACTGCGTGGAACTCGCTTTGCGTGGAAAGTCGCATGAGTGTGGAACTCGCTTTGCGTGGAAAGTCGCATGAGTGTGGAACTCGCTTTGCGTGGAAAGTCGATTTACTTGGTGTGCTATCGGGATGTGTACTAAAGAGTTGTGGGCTATCGGGAATAACGTTAAATTTGTCGTGTACTATCGGGTAGTGGGCTATTGCACCGTGCGCTAACGGGACCTTCCCGATGAAAATACCATGTGGACTTTTATTAGTGCATTTGTTTGGTTTATATTCACAAACAGAATCGCGAGCTTTGATACATACATCATCTCCGAGTGCACACAAATTGTTACTAGCATACCTGCTAAAACGTAAAGAATTAATTTTCTTCACTGTATCTATGAGGACTTGATTTTTATGTATCCAGAATTTTCACGAAGTGTTTAGGAAGCGACGAGCAAAAATATTTTGCAACAAGTATACTAGAAAGTCAATATGATATTCTCACCCTGTACCGTTGGATTTGCTTCGACCGATTTCGACAACTTTGAATCTTCATATCTCCAAAATCATTCCTATGCTCAACCTGAAATTTTTTCTAGATTAATATATCATCATAAGCTATCATTTAGCACAATTTGATTCAATTTGTGAGATCCACCAAACGGGTGAAAAAACAAGTGTTTTTGCGCTTGCTCTTTATAATCTTTAATTTTCCAATCTCTGTATAAATATGATATTAAAAAATCTAAAAATTTCATATTGCACTTTTGCTAGGTATCTAACGAATAAAGTAGATCGTTGCGTGACTGGCTTAGTGGCTCAACAGCAATGTGTTGGTCCATTGCATACCCCTTTAGCAGATGTTGCTGTGACAGCCATTTCATATTTTTCCACGAAGGGCATCGCAACTTCCATTGGTGAACAGCCGATTAAAGGATTAGTGAACGAAGCAGCCGGCGCTCGAATGACAGTAGCCGAAGCTCTTAGCAATTTGGTATTCGCGCAAATTTCCGCATTACGAGATGTCAAGTGTAGTGGCAATTGGATGTGGCCAGCAAAACTTCCGGGTGAAGGCGCAGCACTCTATAAGGCTTGCTCAGCAATGTGTTCACTGATGAAAGAACTTGGGGTTGCAATCGATGGCGGTAAGGACTCGCTCAGCATGGCCGCTCGTATCAACAAAGATATTGTCAAGGCACCTGGAGCTCTTGTCATATCTTGCTACGCACCATGTCCTGACATTTGTCAAGTTGTCACCCCAGATCTTAAAGCTCCTGCTATGGGACGACAAGGTTGCCTGCTCTTCATTGATTTGTCTTATGGTAAAAGTCGGCTTGGAGGAACTGCTTTAGCTCAGGTCTATTGTCAATTGGGCAATGATGTGCCGGACGTCGAAGACGCGCAGGCTTTCAAAAATGCCTTTAATGCCACGCAGCAACTGATTGCCGATAAGAAGATTTTTGCTGGTCATGACATTAGCGATGGTGGATTGATTACTTGTCTTTTAGAAATGTGCTTCGCTGGAATTTCAGGGATAAATGTCGATATAACTCATAAACTTGCACCTACCATTGACGTTTTATTTTCTGAAGAGATTGGTTGGATATTGGAAGTCGATGAAAAATATCAAGATGAAGCGATAAAAGTGTTTCAATGCTATAGAGTTCCAGTATATTTAATTGGAAAATCTGTGGGTCTTGGAATGAACTCGAAGATAGTCGTTAAAGTTCGAAATGAGATTGTATTGAGCACTACAGTAATTGATACAATGAACATTTGGGAAGAAACTAGTTATCAATTAGAACGTCATCAAACAAACATTATTTGTGCTTTGGAAGAATTTTCCAGGCTAAGGGAACGAACTATTCCAGCTTATCGTCTCAGTTTCGACTCTATTAGACCTCATTCAATACTAAAGGATTTGTCGGAGCGGGTCAGAGTAGCTGTTATAAGAGAAGAAGGTACTAATGGAGATAGAGAGATGGCGGCTTCTCTATTGGAAGCTGGGTTCGATGTCTGGGATATTACAATGCAAGATCTGTTGGAAAACCAAGTTACGTTGGAAGTTTTTAGGGGCGTTATCTTTCCTGGTGGTTTCAGCTATGCTGATGTTTGTGGTTCCGCTAAGGGATGGGCAGCCAGTTTCCTTTTCCATCCATCTCTACGTGAGCAATTACGACAATTTGTTGCTCGTGAAAACACTTTTAGTTTGGGTGTTTGCAATGGTTGTCAGTTAATGAGTCTATTAGGCTTGGTAGGCGACGAAGACACTAAAGACAAGCCAGAAATTTGCTTGGATCATAATCTGTCAGAGAGATTTGAGTGCAGATGGGTCACTGTTAGGATCGAGAATTCGCCCTCAATCATGTTGAAAGGCATGCAAGATAGCGTGCTAGGTGTATGGGTGGCTCATGGAGAGGGAAGATTTACTTTTCGTGAAGAAGTTTTGAAAATTCTTGAGCAGAATAATTGCTTGTCAATCAGGTATGTTCTCACATTTTACATATTTATATATATATATATATATATATATATATATATATATATATATATAAGGTTTTTCAAATAAACAAATGGCTTTTTTGGACTGATATTTTTTTGTGGAAATAACACAAAAAAAGAGATTGTTATATAGTATAAGTATAAAGTTTTAATTTGTCTTAAAGTATAATTGCCTGTGAAAGATATTTTAAATTATTTATAAAATATTTAATTACAAAATTTTACAGAAGTTTTTAGTGCAATAATAATTACAAGATGTTAAAAAGAATAAATTTAGAATAACAGTTTTATTCGAGATGATAACATTTAAATAACATTTTTTGCAAAATAAAACTTTTTTAAACTTAAATTATAGAATAATCAAACTTATCAATATAACTTTTAGATACAGAAATCTTCATATCTTGCAATTTACAGTTTTAAACTTTTTATACAGAATGATTGAAGATGAAAGATCAATATTTTGGAATATGAAATAGTATCAGTCACTGTGAGAGGAAAAAGTTTATAGAAACATCTATGTTATACTAATTTAAGTTTCTAGGTTATTTTTAATTTTATTTTGAAAGTTAGTCGATTATTACGAATAGAAATGTACAAGTGGTTTCTTTTACCAGACTATGTTTTTTAGAGAAAGGGCACAAATTGCATAAGTATAGATGAATTTTTTTACATTATGTGTGTGTATTATTTAAAAATTTTGTTCATAACATAATGTTTATAATATAATGTTTAAATCGTAAATGTTTGCATAATTAAAATTACTTACTAGGTGTGTGAATTAATTTTGAGGGATTTTTTTGATAACTCATACCAAGCGCCTTTAAACGTTTGGAAACTGTTGTGCGATCAACGTTTAGTGATTTAGCAAGTTCATCTTGCGTTTGGCATGAATCTTGATCGAGTAATGATTTTAATTCCTCGTCTTCAAACATTTTTGGTTGACCAGGACGTTTCTTGTCAGTTGTGTCAAAATCACCGCTTCTAAAACGTCGAAACCAATACTCGCAAGTTTTTATTGATGGAGCATGTTCGCCGTAAGTTTCCTGCAGCATTCGATGACTCACAGCAGCACTTTTCTTTGAATGAAACAGGAAAAGAAGAGTTTTTGCAAAATAACGCGTAATATAACATTGAATCCTGGTAACACAGATGTTTTTGACAATAATTCCAAAAGTTTCCGATGCGAGGCAGCTTGGTTGCACCATCTATTGTAAATCCCTCAAAATTAATTCACACACCTAGTAATTTAATTAATTTACAACAATACTCTATATGTACTAAAAAATATAACTATATAAAATATAAAGAAAATAATTTATAATTGTGCACACACACACACACACACACACATACACACGCACGCACACGCGCGCGCGCGCGCGCGCGCGCGCGCGCCTCGTGAAAGCGGCACTCTCTTACTCACACTCGTGTTCCGGTCGTGCTTGCGGTGAAGAACACCTCAAGGTTTGAACAATAGCGAACGGTTTATTGGAAGTAAAGAGATACAGTCTATAAAGCGTGAAGGCTTCATCAACAACAACGCATGGCAACGCGTAACAGCCGTGCCAGGGCAGATTTAATTCACGGTACGCTTCCACACTGCATACCGGGTGACCAGACGCGGGCGAAACAATATACAAACGGGTGCACGCGCGCACGCACGCACGTACGCACGCACGCACGCACGCACGTACGCACGCACGCACGCACGCACAACATTATAAATTACTTTATATTTTACATAGTTATGTTTCATTAATTGTTGATAACAATTGTTTTAATTCTCTTGACGGAAGGGACCACCACCTTCTCGTGATTTCCGTCGAACAATACTATGTATGTCGTACATTTATAAAATATAAATATTATAAGAATATTGATTTAATTTTAAAAAAGTTTAATTTTAATTTTACTTTTTTTTACTTGTTTGAAGATATTTTCTAATATATTTAAATAAGACATTAAAATATATTAGAATTTAAAAAAAAGTTGGCAAAACAAAACACATTGGCCAAGAATGGATTTCATTAATTTTATATTCTTGCGTGTATAAATATTGTGGCGGCGTATGTTACGCCACTGTTAAATGGCAGCTCGACCATACACCTAGCGCGGCTAAGATTCACGCGCTTGCGAGCAGCAATTTTCGCAATATAAAAAATAATAAATTTAAAAAAGAGATTTTTAATGATGCCTAGAAGTCGCATCAAGTTGAAAGTAAAAATCAACAAGTCAGGATATATTAATGAGAACTTCCATTAAGCTTGGAGAGTGAAGGCTAATTCCACTTCATTTTTCTCTATCAATGAGAATAAAACCGTAGAGAATATTCGAGTTAGACGCCTGACAGCTCGTAAAAAGCTTCGTCCAGGATCTTTCATTTTACCTCATCCTCTTTTTCCGAGAAACTTCGCCGACCAGGAAGTTCAAATGTCAAGATAGAGCAAGATAGAGGAGAGAGAGATATCCAAGCCAGCCCAGCCAAGAAAGAAGAAGGTTCTCAGATGAGGTCTCTCTAGATTGGGAGACCTCATCCGATGAAGAAGTAGAAGAAAAATACAGACCAATTCTGGTTACCTTAACTATCCCTCATATAAGCTACAGGGAAAAATAAATTAGTACTTTTTGTAACATGCCGGAAAGTGCCATTATTCAAACTAAAAAGAAATTAATATACAGGTAAAAATAAGTAAATTTTTTAAATTCTACGAAGATTTATTTTCTTCAAGCGAAAAAATTATCCAGCGTCCCCGCAAGTATATACAGGGTGTCCCAGCGCACTTGTGCCAACGCTCGTGAGCAGAGCACAATAAACTGAACAGAAAAGTCCTGTACCATTTTGCTAAATTTGCAATAATAAACAAAGTATTTAACATTAAAGTTAGGCGAATAAGAGTGCGCCGAGATTCAAGGAGGCAAGAACCGCCTGAGCTGTAGCACAGTTTAGTATATCAACATTGACTGCCCGGCGCATGGCGAGAGGAAAGGTGTGTTAGCATGCCGCTGCCCGTGCATCGCCGCTGCCGTCTCTCGTTGCGCATACTGGGCCGTGCTATAGCTCGGGCGGCTCGAGCACTTATCTCCTTGTAACTCGGCGCGCTCTTATTCGCCTAATTTTAATATAAAATATTTCGATTATTATTGCGAATTTAGCAAAACGGTACAGGACTTTTCTGTTCAGTTCTGTGCCCTACCTGCTCACGAGCGTTGGCACAAGTGCGCTGGGACATCTTGTATATGTATGTGTATGTACGAGAGACGTTCAATAATTAACGAGACAAATTGATGTAGAGAAAAAACGGTTCATTCAATGACAATGAAAGTTTTTGAGGGTCAAGTTGGCAACCTTGGAAACACATTTATTCAGCTGTTCGATCTTAATGAATGTAAACATAACATCTTTTGTTCATATCAAAATGTCAGTTCCGTTTGAAACGTGTACGCCGGAAGAGCAACGTTCAGTGATAAGATTTTTGCTATCCGTGTGAAACCGGTAGAAATTTACTCAAGAATGTTGAAACAGTATGGTGAAAAGTGTTAGTTTAAACCGCAATAACGTGTATAAGTGGGTGGAACAGTTTAATTCGGGCAGAACAAGTGTCACTGATCTCCATCGCTTTGGAAGACCAGTTGAAGTTTCGACTACCGTGCTGCAAAATCGCATAAATAATGTTATTTGCGAAGATAGGCGAATCAAAATTTCTCAAATTGCTAGTTTGTGTAATATTAGTGTTGGAACCGTGCATTCAATCATTCATGATGCATGATGATCACGTGCTGAATTATCGCAAAAAAACGCTCGAGAAGTTGGGAGGTGTTGCCACATCCTCCTTACAGACCTCGCCCCATCCGATTTTCATTTGTTCGGCCCGCAAAGACTTTTTCCGCGGCAAGAAGTTCGACGACAACGAAGCGGTCAAAAAAGCGCTACACGAATGGTTCAATCAGCAAGGTCAAGACTTCTGCACTGCGGGAATCAGAAAGCTCACAGAACGGTGGGACAAGTGTCTAAATGTTGCTGGAGACTATGTTGAAAAATGTAAGTTTCATTGTCATTGAATAAATCGTTTTTTCTCTACATCAATTTGTCTTGTTAATTATTGAACGTCCCTCGTGTGTGTATATATATATATATACAGGTTGAGTAAAAAGTCTCGAACCAGTAAAATATCTCGGAAACAAAGCATTTTCGAAACAAATGGTTTAGAAGATAAAAGTTGTAGGGTTTAGAAGGATCTATTACAAGTTATTAAAATGTAAAAGTGTAAAAATGTAGCGTGATCTAACATTTGTAATTTCCGTCCCTTATAGCATACATGCGCTGTTGAACTGTAATATTAATCTGAAGAGGACCCAAACCAAGGGTCGAAACGTAATTGCTAATAAAGCTATCAATATTGCCAGGTTGCTGTCAACAATTGTCTTTTTATTTGATTTAGAAGGATCTACTTACTGAGCCTATCAAATTGACCTTGGCTAACATCGTCAAGGTCAAGTCAAGGTCACGTCGATTTTTTTAAATTGAACACCCTATATTTGATACTAGAATCTACCAGCATAGCTGGTGTCAACAACTTTCCAAAATACTACAATAAAGTTCATTTTGGTTAAGAACTTTTGGAGTTAGAGGACTTGAAAGTTACAGTACCGCCGGCATACGTGCGCGCGCGCGCGCGTAACATGTAGAGATCAGGACCCCATGGTTCGTCACTCCCACAGTATTTAAAAGACTCCAAACCTTCTCTACATGTGCGTGTGTGTGTCAGCTGAGATAAGAACTCCAAGGTTCTTCTTCTGCAGGAGTTAATCATGATTATAACAGATGTTCGAATTGTTTCCCTTCTACCGCTTGACAATGTGCTAGCCTTAATTGAATAGAATATCTGACATTTCTTAACATGTCAATTTCATTATTATTAAATTCATTTCGTCAGTTATTCTTTGCTTCAATTCTTCCACGCTCGCAGGTTGTTTTATAAACTCGCTGTTTTAATAATAATAATAATTGCTTTATTCCCACATGCGGGGTACAACTGCGGACCTCCGCTCCGCTTACATTATATCTTATACATGACTTAACGCATCCGCTTACAACTTTCGCCAAAGAGAGAGAAAGACACACTTCACTCATTCATCCACTCTCTTTCCATTCATTCCTTTGGACCTCCGCTTCCGCCGCATCTTTCTTTTCCTCTCACTCCATTCTCATCCATACTCTCCTCCCTCCCTCCCTCTCCCCTCCCATCCCTCAATTCCTCCAATTCCCTCAACCACTTTTCCCCTTCTCCCCCCTCACTTAGCACCTCATACACCATCTCCTGCCAACCTCTCTCCAAACCCCAACTCGTACAATCTTCCCACACATGTTCCCACGTCTCCTCTCCCCCCTCACAAACCCTGCACTTCCTTCTCTCTTCTCTCTCCCAATATCTATCTCCCCTCATACCATCCCCTAGCCTGAACCTAGCCAACCTTTGCCATCTTTCCTCCTTCCACCCTTTCCTTAAAAACTTTGGTACTCCCTTCCCCTTCACCCCTCCATACCATTTATTGGACACTGACTTTTCTATCTTTTCCCACCTTTCCTTTTCCTGCCATCTTCTCTCCTTCCTCACCAACTCCTCTCCTCTCAATTCTCCTCCCTCCCTTAATCTCTCCACCTCCCCCAGCTTCCACCCCTTTTCCGCATAAAACTCCCTCCTCTCCTCCTCCCACGCGCCCATCACTTTCTCCCCCTTTGCTCTCTCTCTTAATTCTTCCCAACACAATCTGGCCAGCTCCCCTCCTCTTCCCTCCCCCAATTTCCTTTCATATCCCCACGCTCTCAATCCTGCTCTCCCCCTCAACTTATCTCTTTGCAGCTCCTCCCTTACCCTATACCCCGGAATACTCCTCCCTACTCCCATTACCCATTTTAAAAACCTATCTTGCAACCTTTCCATTTCCTCCCTTTCTTTCCACCCCCAAATCTCCACCCCATACCCCATTACTGCCCACACCAACTTGTCAAATAACCACAATCTCTTTGCCCAATCCTTTCCAAACCTCCTCTTTCCTATCCCCCATACCTCTCTCAATACTACTGCTCCTTTTCTCACCCTCTCCTTTACCTGCTCTTCCTGCCTCCCATTTGCTGTCAATACATACCCTAAATACTTAAATTTCTTCACCTGTTCTATTTCTCTCCCTCTCCATTTCCAATCCACTTTCTCCCATCTCCCTCCTCCCCTCCTCCTACATCTCATCACTTTCGTCTTCTCCACATTCACTTCTAACCTCTTTCCTTCTACATACCCTTCCAATACCCTAATCATCCCCTTCATCCCTGCTTCGTTTTCCGCCACCACTGCGATATCATCCGCGTATGCCAAGGAGAAAATTTTTCTTCCCCCCACCTTAACCCCTCCCCAACCTCCTTTCTCGAGCTCCTCATCCAGATCCGCCAACAACAGAATGAACAGACTTGGACTAAGAGGACATCCCTGCCTCACCCCTCTGCCTGTCCAAAAACTCCCCCCTTATTAACTCGCTGTTTTAAGTAACCCCATAAAAAAAAGTCAAGTGGTGTCAAATCGGGAGATCTTGGAGGCCACTCAATTGTTACTCGTCTCCCAATTCATCTGTTCGGAAAAGTTTCGTTTAATAAATTACGTACTCTTAATCCAAATTGCGCTAGAGCTCCATCTTGCTGAAACCATACGCGATCGAAGTCATTAGGAAAGATATTTCGAATAGCAGAAATAATTTGATTAATTAACATTGTTTCATGCATTTCAGAATTAAGATTTCCATCGAAGAAAAATGGATCTATTAAATGAGTTTCACTCATTCCTGCTCATATATACGTTAACTTTTTCAGGATATTGAGATTTATTATCTCTCACCCAATGTGGATTTTCGGAGCTCCAATATCGGAAATTTTGACTATTAACGTTTCCATAAAGTTCGAAACTAGCTTCATCTGAAAATACAATGTTAGTTATGAAATCATTTCTACGCATTTCAATAAGCTCACAAAATTCCATTCTTTGATTAAAATCTTCATCAGAACCAACTCTTTGACATAATGCATTTATACGGATGAAATTTGTGCTTTTTTAAAATATTACGCATCGATTTTTGGCAAACTTCGTTTAATGCTGCAACCTTTCTAGTGGATGTATTAGGCATTGCAATAAAGTTTAGCCAAATATTTGCACTCTTTTCGTCATTGGTGACAGATTTAGGCCGTCCACTGCGCGAACGATCTTTCACGCTACCTGTTTCATTGAAACGCTGAACCGTTCTCATAACTGTCGATCTTGAAGTTGGATCTCGTATTAAAAGTAGTATTCAAGAGATCACATGTTTCTTGATATAACCTTTCTTTATCTCCGTACCCTTTCATTATCAAGACGTAAATACGTTCTTTTTCCGACAAAGCCGCCATTATTTAATTTTTCACAAAATTTTGCAAAAGCTAAGAAGAGAAGAAACCTTTAAGCGTAGAGCTTAGGTAGCTACCAGAAATGCCGACAAAACAGTATGTTAACAGCGTGTGCAACCCGATCAACAGCGTCTTGCCACACAGTGTATTGTTAGCAAAAACTGAAGTAGCCCGACCAACAGCGTGGTTAAATTAGCTATTATTTAACTTTTGCTAACAATACACTATATGGCAAGACGCATGTGATTTCTTTAAATTAAATAATGGTGGCTTTGTCGGAAAAAGAACGTATTTACGTTTTGATAATAAAAGGGTACGGAGATAAAGAAAAGTCATATCAAAAAACATGTGATCTCTTGAATACTACTTTTAATACGCGAGATCCAATTTCAAGATCGACAGTTATGAGAACGGTTCAGCGTTTCAATGAAACAGGTAGCGTGAAAGATCGTTCGCGCAGTGGACGGCCTAAATCTGTCACCAATGACGAAAAGAGTGCAAATATTTTGCTAAACTTTATTGAAATGCCTAATACATCCACTAGAAAGGTTGCAGCATTAAACGAAGTTTGCCAAAAATCGGTGCGTAATATTTAAAAAAAGCACAAATTTCATCTGTATAAATGCATTATGTCAAAGAGTTGGTTCATGAAGATTTTAATCAAAGAATGGAATTTTGTGAGCTTATTAAGATGCGTGGAAATGATTTCATAACTAACATAGTATTTTCAGATGAAGCTAGTTTCGAACTTTATGGAAACGTTAATAGTCAAAATTTCCGATATTGGAGCTCCGAAAATCCACATTGGGTGAGAGATAATAAATCTCAATATCCTGAAAAAGTTAACGTATATATGAGCAGAAATGAGTGAAACTCATTTAATAGGTCCATTTTTCTTCAATGGAAATCTTAATTCTGAAATGTATGAAGCAATGTTAATTAATCAAATTATTCCTGCTGTTGTGCCTGGGGTAGGCACAGGATTGAGGTTCGTCGTCCGTCAAGGCTGCTAGGTCGAGAAAGGCACTGGTACCACCTTTGGTGGTGATGTCGTTGGTTAAATAAAGAAACACTTTTCTTTGATTTTGACTAATTTATTCACGCACTTTACACTGCCGCTTATTGAGTAAGTTCGTACGTTACACAAAGGCCAGGAAGACTGCTCGCTTGTCATTGCCCGCGATGTGTTCGGCGCATCGCGTTAAAAGGGCATCGGTGGCCTCGTTTCTGTTATGCAACTGCTGACTGAGATTCGGATCAGCAGTTGCATTTTCTGATGACCTCGTTATACTTTTTGGTTAGTTTGGTTTATGACCTGATTTAGTAATTTAGGTTTGAGTCATTAGTTTTGTAACCGTTGGCGGTGTCGAAACCAATAACAATGTTAATAATTGATTTGGGACAAATCAGGTCATAACACTGCTATGCGAAATATCTTTCCTAATGACTTCGATCGCGTATGGTTTCAGCAAGATGGAGCTCCAGCGCATTTTGGATTAAGAGTACGTAATTTATTAAACGAAACTTTTCCGAACAGATGAATTGGGAGACGAGGAACAAATGAGTGGCCGAGACTCCAAGATCTTCCGATTTGACACCACTTGACTTTTTTTATGGGGCTACTTAAAACAGCGTGTTTATAAAACACAACCTGCGAGCGTGGAAGAATTGAATCAAAGAATAACTGACGAAATGAATTTAATAACCATTGATATGTTAAGAAATGTCAGATATTCTATTAAGGCTAGCATTGTCAAGCGGTAGAATGGAAACAATTCGAACATCTGTTATAATCATGATTAACTCCTGCAGAAGAAGAACCTTGGAGTTCTTATCTCAGCTGACACACACACGCACATGTAGAGAAGGTTTGGAGTCTTTTAAATACTGTGGAGTGACGAACCACGGGATCCTGATCCCTACATGTTACGCGCGTGCGCGCGCACGTATGCCGGCGGTACTGTAACTTTCAAGTCCTCTAACTCCAAAAGTTCTTAACCAAAATGAACTTTATTGTAGCGTTTTGGAAAGTTCTTGACACCAGCTATTAGATTCTGGTATCAAATATAGGGTGTTCAATTTAAAAAAATTGACGTGACCTTGACCTAACCTTGACGATGTTAGCCAAGGTCAATTTGATAAGTTCAGTAAATAGATCCTTCTAAACCCTACAACTTTTATCTAAACCATTTGTCTCGAAAATGCTTTGTTTCCGAGATATTTTACTGGTCCGGGACTTTTTACTCACACTATACAGGGTATCCCAGACTTCGCGCACCATAGGTAAATGGGAGATTCCTGAGATCATTTCGAGACGAAAATTCTAATACCAAAATATCGAGGGTGCTATAGTTTTTAAATGAGAAGGGTTTATAGTTGACTAATCAAGTCGTTCGAAATTCGCGCGCTCAGGCATGGCACACTGTACAGTAGTGAAGGTGTTTTCAAGCAATTCTATTCTCGAAATTGATAATTTTGCATACGTTGTTGTTATAATTGTTTCTTATTTTATTGTATTTTATTGTATTTATGTTATAATTATGATAATTCATGTTATAATTATGATAATTAATTAATAGTAAAATATGTCAGTATTGACTTTGAAACACGAACTGTCAAAGCTGTCACATGAAGTGTATCGTACAATAGTTATATTAAATTTTAGATTGGTTCTTTTGATGTTTATAAGACTAATAGGGAATATTTACATAAATTTTTTAAGAGATTATTTTACAAATGAGAATTTTATAGCCGTAGCAGCCGTAAATAAAAAATTATTCATTTGATATTAATTTTACATTTTTGTCATGTGAAATTGTCACTTATTTGCGATACACTTCATGTGACAGCTTTGACAGAAAAAAAAAAATACAATAAAATAAGAAACAATTATAACAACAACGTATGCAAAATTATCAATTTCGAGAATAGAATTGGGGCTTGACATATTCCTAAGCGTATTCTGAGACAACTTTTCCTTTGCCAAAAATTTTTCCGGAGCTTAGTTTTCAAGATACAAAGGAAAATAGATAGCGTATCGTGAGTCGAGTACAAGAGACAAGCAGGGGCGGAGCACTCACCGTTACGCGGGTGTTTACGCGAGGCGCCTGCTGCAATCAGCTGACGATACATAACCTATCAAATCAGTCGACTGCTTGCCACTGTCGAGTAAACACGTGTCGTGTGTTCGTCGAAAACGTGTTTTTCTTTTTCGAGTAATTTTCGCGCTGAGTAATTAGTAGTTATCATTAAATATTTCCTCGTTCTATCGATGAAGTGAGTGATAGAGATGTGAATGTGTTGTGTGCTTTGAAACGTGAACAATAAGAAAAAGGATAAAATTACTCCATACGGATTTGTCTCATCGCAAAAGCAATCAATTGTTTATACAAAATGATACGTTAGTAAACACGTTGAAGCTTCTTCGATACATCCCTCTCCCTCCTCTCTCTCTCTCTCTCTCTCACGCATTCTTGAGTGCATGAATAAATGTACATGCGTACGTGCGTGTGTCTGTCTGTCTGTCTCTGTCCGTCTGTCAGCTGCGTGCGGTGTGTGTGTGTGTGCGTGCGTGCGTCCGTCTGTCGTGCGTGCGTGCGTGCGTGCGTGCGTGCGTGCGTGTGTGTGTGTGTGTGTGTGTGTGTGTCCGTCCGTCTGCTGCTGCGTGCGTGCGTGGTGTGTGTGTGTATGCATATTTATGTATCGTCAGCTGATTGCAGCAGGCGCCTCGCGTAAACACCCGCGTAACGGTGAGTGCTCCGCCCCTGCTTGTCTCTTGTATTCGACTCACGATACGCTACCTATTTTCCTTTGTATCTTAAAAACTAAGCTCCGAAAAAATTTTTGGCAAAGGAAAAGTTGTCTCAGAATACGCTTAGGAATATGTCTCTTTAAGGACATACGGTTATTTTGAATCACCCTGTATATACAGGGTGTACCAAAATCACAGGCCAATACTGATAGGGTAGGTAGGGAATGGGGTGGAGATGGGAATGAGATAGGACACTTCCGATCATGCACCCCGCGGAGATACAGTGGGTGGAAGTAGTACGAATTCGCGGCGCGCTATGACAAGCCGCTTGTCGGTGAGGCGAGCGCGCGAGTAGTGGTGTTGTCTCCACTAGCCGGCGCAATCGAGAATCCGTGTGAGCTGCAGGCGCGTCGTAGTAGCCAGTGAATGAGGGACACTAACGTCGTGTGTATGGCTACGGCTTGCACTGCAGAGTGCAGAGCGTGGAGAAGAGAATATGGTGCATAGAGCGGAAGATGTGACGGGGAGATCATGGGCTTCGTACAAACCTTCTTGTTACGAACTATTATTTTAAATAAAAAGCTTTGATTTCTTTTTACAAATTGCGCATATGCCAATAACTCTTTTTCCGTTCTTTTTCCTCCGCATGAGCTCACCGATTTGGAAACTAGCGATGTATCGTGAAGGCATCGGTGTTGATAGGGATACTATTGAAACTCGCTCGTATTAAATGAAACAAGCTTACATAAAAATAATATCACTGAAAGATCTTAGCGTACACGCATAAATTTCATTAAATCAAAACAGATTTTTGTTCAGTGCTCGCTTTATTCGCTCGGTCACTAGGTATGAATATGTTTGCACCAACAACTTCCTGACAAGGCGTAATTAAAATATCATATTATAATTCACATTATTTCATGTCATATTTTTGTAACATTCTTTTTAAATGACTAATGAGCATGTGACGAACGATTTCGTTCAAAAACTAATGAGAAAAATTCCACATAGAAACACATACATTTAAAAAAATGGATTATTTAAAAAAATGAAAATAAAATCGTCAATTTTTGAGATATCGAAAATTGGTTAACACGGTTCCTTTATACCTTAAACAGTTCGAAAATATGAAATTTTGTAATTAAAAAACGATAATCAATTTTGGAACTATTGAAATATGGTTAACGCTGTTCAATGGTACAATCATGTACGAACGAAGTTCTACTGAACAACGTTGACCGTATTTCAATAGCTCCAAAATTGATTATCATTTTTTAATTACAAAATTTCATATTTTCGAACTGTTTAAGGTATAAAGGAACCGTGTTGACCGATTTTCGATATCTCAAAAATTGACGATTTTATTTTTATTTTTTAAATGTATGTGTTTCCATGTGGAATTTTTCTCATTAGTTTTTGAGCGAAAGTGTTCAAATAAAGCTTTATCGAACTGCGTTGGCCGTTTTTCGTTATCTCTAAAACTATAAATATGCTTTTTTAACACGTTTGTAAAAATTTTTAAATGCCATTCTTCCGTAAATATTGAGATACGGGAAAAACGAAAAATGTACAAAAGGTTACAAACGATTGTCGATCGAATGGCAGAATTGAAAATCCGATTTTTCCAAAACGTTGTCCTCAGCAATTAAAAAAAAAAACGAATTTAAGAAAATATGTTTTTTTTTTATTGCAGGGAAAACCTTTTATGGGTTCTCCGACCTTGGGAGGTCGGGGATATGTGGGAGTCCCGGGCATGAGGCACAGCCCAGTATACCCACTAAAACCCCTGCGGCCAGAAGAAGAATTGGCGTTGCTTGTTGAATTTCCCTGGAAAAATTAGAAAATGTTACATTATTTTTCAGTATAGAGATAATAGAAATAGAAATAGAAATTTTTCTAAATACTCCATTAATTTCCGAATCTTCGAATACACTTACGTTACAGGAGATGCTCGAAATGTCCGCCATTCTCCTGCAAGCATAATCTTGCGCGGCGAATTATGCCTTCCCGCACACGGGCAATATCGGCCGGGGTTATTAATGTTACGGCTGCATGGACCTCGGGACCAGCTCTTCTGGCGTTTCCACATCACGCTCGTAGACTTTTCCTTCCTTTAGATACCCCCAAAGAAAAAAATCTAAAGGAGAGTCAAGTCTGGGGAGCTGGAAATGATGCAAATGTCATGAATATGGTACTTGAGTGTTTTAGATTAATAAGGAATGTAATATTTTCAATTACCATGGAGGCCACGGTACTGGTCCTCCTCTTCCAATCCAACGATCGGGAAACGATTCATTCAAAAAAGCTCGCACTCGTCTGCAGTAGTGAGCTGGAGCTTCATCCTGTTGGAACCATATGTCCCGAGCACCAGGCCCCTCGTCGATCATCTCGGGCAAAGTTTCATTTAGGAAAATATAATAATTTTCCCCCTATTAAAAAAAAATTGACATTTAAATTTTATTAAATAGATTTTATTAAATCAAAAATAATTTTTTTCTTGAGCGGGAGAAAGTTGAGGGGGAGGGGGTGGCGTGCGTGGGAGAAATGTTAAAGAAACTCACGTTCAGTGGATCTGGAAGAAGTCGAAGGATAATTTCGTCGTGTAAGAGCGCGCCCCAAACGTTCAGCCGTAGCCACTCATATTGGAAAGTATTTTCACGCGTGGCTCTCGGATTTTCCAACGCCCACACGTAGCTATTGCGCTGATTAAATATTCCTTCACATTGGAAACACGATTCGTCCGTCCAGCACACATTCCAAAGAAAATTGGGAATTTCGTTATGCGCAATAATAAATTGGCAAAAATCCATCCGTTTCTCTTCGTCGCCAGGTAACAATTCCTGTACCGTCGTATAATGGTACGGATGGTATCCTTCGCTTCGAAGGATACGGTGGACCATCGATTTATTTGTTCGAAGGCGACGGGCAATTCGTCGCGTGCTGATGATCTGATCTTCTTCTACTCCTCGAGGACGTCCTCCTCAAGATCTGGAATTCTACAGTCTCGATAACGACCTCCATGAGAACGAGGAACCAAACAATTTTCTTCTCCCACCCGACGATGCAAATTTGTGAAAACCTTTCGATTTGGGCTGCGACGATCAAGGTAATCACGCGCGTATAAAGCGGCTGCCATTGAGGCGTCACCACCGCACATACCATAATAAAAGTGCATGTCCCGATATTCGATAGCCGTAAATTCCATATCGATTATGATGAATAATCCACAATTTAACAGTTCACAGCGAAAGTTGCCACAGCGTAATATCAATCACAATGAACGAAAGGCAAACGAAAGAAAAATAAATGAATGTAAAAAAATAATGAATGCCATTTGTTTTTCTTTCATTCATTTATTTTTCTTTCGTTTGCCTTTCGTTCATTGTGATTGATATTACGCTGTGGCAACTTTCGCTGTGAACTGTTAAATTGTGGATTATTCATCATAATCGATATGGAATTTACGGCTATCGAATATCGGGACATGCACTTTTATTATGGTATGTGCGGTGGTGACGCCTCAATGGCAGCCGCTTTATACGCGCGTGATTACCTTGATCGTCGCAGCCCAAATCGAAAGGTTTTCACAAATTTGCATCGTCGGGTGGGAGAAGAAAATTGTTTGGTTCCTCGTTCTCATGGAGGTCGTTATCGAGACCGTAGAATTCCAAATCTTGAGGAGGACGTCTTCGAGGAGGTAGAAGAAGATCAGATCATCAGCACGCGACGAATTGCTCGTCGCCTTCGAACAAATAAATCGATGGTCCACCGTATCCTTCGAAGCGAAGGATACCATCCGTACCATTATACGACGGTACAGGAATTGTTACCTGGCGACGAAGAGAAACGGATGGATTTTTGCCAATTTATTATTGCGCATAACGAAATTCCCAATTTTCTTTGGAATGTGTGCTGGACGGACGAATCGTGTTTCCAATGTGAAGGAATATTTAATCAGCGCAATAGCTACGTGTGGGCGTTGGAAAATCCGAGAGCCACGCGTGAAAATACTTTCCAATATGAGTGGCTACGGCTGAACGTTTGGGGCGCGCTCTTACACGACGAAATCATCCTTCGACTTCTTCCAGATCCACTGAACGTGAGTTTCTTTAACATTTCTCCCACGCACGCCACCCCCTCCCCCTCAACTTTCTCCCGCTCAAGAAAAAAATTATTTTCTATTTAATAAAATCTATTTAATAAAATTTAAATGTCAATTTTTTTTTAATAGGGGGAAAATTATTATATTTTCCTAAATGAAACTTTGCCCGAGATGATCGACGAGGGGCCTGGTGCTCGGGACATATGGTTCCAACAGGATGAAGCTCCAGCTCACTACTGCAGACGAGTGCGAGCTTTTTTGAATGAATCGTTTCCCGATCGTTGGATTGGAAGAGGAGGACCAGTACCGTGGCCTCCATGGTAATTGAAAATATTACATTCCTTATTAATCTAAAACACTCAAGTACCATATTCATGACATTTGCATCATTTCCAGCTCCCCAGACTTGACTCCTTTAGATTTTTTTCTTTGGGGGTATCTAAAGAAAGGAAAAGTCTACGAGCGTGATGTGGAAACGCCAGAAGAGTTGGTCGCGAGGTCCATGCAGCCGTAACATTAATAACCCCGGCCGATATTGCCCGTGTGCGGGAAGGCATAATTCACCGCGCAAGATTATGCTTGCAGAAGAATGGCGGACATTTCGAGCATCTCCTGTAACGTAAGTGTATTCGAAGATTCGGAAATTAATGGAGTATTTAGAAAAATTTCTATTTCTATTTCTATTATCTCTATACTGAAAAATAATGTAACATTTTCTAATTTTTCCAGGGAAATTCAACAAGCAACGCCAATTCTTCTTCTGGCCGCAGGGGTTTTAGTGGGTATACTGGGCTGTGCCTCATGCCCGGGACTCCCACATATCCCCGACCTCCCAAGGTCGGAGAACCCATAAAAGGTTTTCCCTGCAATAAAAAAAAAACATATTTTCTTAAATTCGTTTTTTTTTTTAATTGCTGAGGACAACGTTTTGGAAAAATCGGATTTTCAATTCTGCCATTCGATCGACAATCGTTTGTAACCTTTTGTACATTTTTCATTTTTCCCGTATCTCAATATTTACGGAATAATGGCATTTAAAAATTTTTACAAACGTGTTAAAAAAGCATATCTATAGTTTTGGAGATAACGAAAAACGGCCAACGCAGTTCGATAAAGCTTTATTTGAACACTTTCGCTCAAAAACTAATGAGAAAAATTCCACATGGAAACACATACATTTAAAAAATGAAAGTAAAATCGTCAATTTTTGAAATATCGAAAATCGGTCAACGCGGTTCCTTTATACCTTAAACAGTTCGAAAATATGAAATTTTGTAATTAAAAAATGATAATCAATTTTGGAGCTATTGAAATACGGTCAACGTTGTTCAATAGAACTTCGTTCGTACATGATTGTACCATTGAACAGCGTTAACCATATTTCAATAGCTCCAAAATTGATTATCGTTTTTTAATTACAAAATTTCATATTTTCGAACTGTTTAAGGTATAAAGGAACCGCGCTAACCAA
Organism: Crematogaster levior; assembly: GCA_901521435.1. Lineage (NCBI taxonomy): Eukaryota > Metazoa > Arthropoda > Insecta > Hymenoptera > Formicidae > Crematogaster > Crematogaster levior. Next base: position 82,182 of record CABEGB010000823.1, on the reverse strand, counting down.
TTTTCGATATCTCAAAAATTGACGATTTTATTTTCATTTTTTTTAATGTATGTGTTTCTATGTGGAAACGTATGTATTTATTAAATGTATGTATTTCTATGTGTGTTTTTCTAATTAGTTTTTGAACGAAATCGTTCGTCACATGCTCATTAGTCATTTAAAAAGAATGTTACAAAAATATGACATGAAATAATGTGAATTATAATATGATATTTTAATTACGCCTTGTCAGGAAGTTGTTGGTGCGAACATATTCATACCTAGTGACCGAGCGAATAAAGCGAGCACTGAACAAAAATCTGTTTTGATTTAATGAAATTTATGCGTGTACGCTAAGATCTTTCAGTGACATTATTTTTATGTAAGCTTGTTTCATTTAATACGAGCGAGTTTCAATAGTATCCCTATCAACACCGATGCCTTCACGATACATCGCTAGTTTCCAAATCGGTGAGCTCATGCGGAGGAAAAAGAACGGAAAAAGAGTTATTGGCATATGCGCAATTTGCAAAAAGAAATCAAAGCTTTTTATTTAAAATAATAGTTCGTAACAAGAAGGTTCGTACGAAGCCCATGATCTCCCCGTCACATCTTCCACTCTATGCACCATATTCTCTTCTCCACGCTCTGCACTCTGCAGTGCAAGCCGTAGCCATACACACGACGTTAGTGTCCCTCACTCACTGCCTACTACTACGCGCCTGCAACTCACACGGATTCTCGGTTGCGCCGGCTAGTGGAGACAACACCACTATTCGCGCGTTCGCCTCACCGACAAGCGGCTTGTCATAGCGCGCCGCGAATTCGTACTACTTCCACCCTCTGTATCTCCGCGGGGGTGCATGGTCGGACAGAGGTGTCCTATCTCATTCCCATCTCCATCCCATTCCCTACCTACCCTATCAGTATTGGCCTGTGATTTTGGTACACCCTGTATATATATGTATATATATTAAACAAAACATTTTTTGAGAAATGCTTTTTGGGTAATCGGGTATTGTTTTGGCTTCTTCTTTCCATGCCGCTTTTGTCGAAGATTGGCGATCATCATAACTATCTGGACTTTGGAGGTGGCCGCACAGAACAGTGATCTGGTGCTCTTGCCGAACCACTGCCTCAAGTTCTTCAACAGGATGTCTTGCGTCGATCCGGGGCTCGTCGCCCCTCAATTCTTCCTTGTATGATTAGTTGCAAGAGACGATATTTTTTATTTCGCAGGACGTGACCGAAATGTTTTTGCTTGGACAATGATTATTGAAATTTTAGGAACAAAAAAATTATGAAAATCATTCACGAATGACGTCACGAGTTAAAGAGGACGTCGAGAATAAAAAACCTTATGCTAGTTTTTCAAGGACTCATACAATTTCAGAAAGACAACAGCTATCAGACAACAACTATTAGTCAATAAGTCAATCAGTCAATTTCCAATGAGATGAATCGAATCCTGGTGTAAATAAGAATGTTTAATCTTGAGATGGAAAATTAATAGTGCAATAAAATGGAAAATTAATAATCCTCAAATTCCCGAATCTGAGCCGGTTAAAGCAAAGACAATTTTTTAATATTTCACTCTTGGCTTTGAAATGTTTGCAACATTCTAAATAATTCTTCGGAACTTACTATTTGACTCTGAAATTATCTGACCAACAACATGGAATCACGTCTGAGGGCAAAATTTGTCGATCTTTCCTGTTCTACAGTCAAAGTTAATTTCACCATTGAAAATATTCAAGATGGCATTGACATGACTTTAAAAATTGACCACAAGGTCAAGATCAAGGTCACTATTTGATGACCCCCTTTAACTCCTACAACTTTTGACTGAAACAATTTTTTCGCGATTTTACTGAGTAATCAACGTGGATAGATTAAAATGGCCGTGTAAAAGCTTAAACTTTGACAATCTATAACTTAGAAAGTTTTTATTCAAAATAGGTTCATAGATAGTTTTGAAAATGTCTCGACGTCAGCTTTATGAATCCATTATAAAAAATGGAAGTTTTCATTTCAAATTTTCAAGTTGAATAACCTTGGAATAACCTCTCAATTTGACCTCAAGGTCAAAGTCAAGGTCACCATCATCATGTCCTCCTCTAAACCTTATAACTTTTGTCTAAAACAAGTTTTTAATAATTTTATCTTGATACTTTTTTGCACAGAATAATGATATCAATCAATTGGTGTAAAGAAAACACATGGTTGATTTTTAAAAAAGAAATATGTTGTAACGAAGCGTTCCATTAACAAACGTGTCTTGTCACCCCCCGACATAAATAACCATTTCTGCGCCGCACCAACCCGCCCGCCACCGACCGGCGGGTATAAATAACGCCGAATTGTCAGAGTAAGGAGAGTTCCTTCCGACCAGCGTGCTGAGCAGGTCGCTCCACCGGGACACAGTCCCCGGATCCTATCCGTCCGCGTGCTGAGCGAATCCTCCAGGATGCGAGCTGAGCATCACCGAGAGTCGCGCGTTGAGCGACAATTGCCTGTCCGCATACTGAGCCAGCTACGAGCTGAGTAGCTACCTCCGAAGACCACGTGCTGAGTGGCATACCGCGAGTTGAGCGGCAACCCCCGCCTCGGGATGAGAGGCCTCCACACCTCCAAATCATCCCGTCGATTCGCCCTGCGAATTAATTCGCGACCGAACCGCCGAAACAAGACGGAACCCGCCGATTCCGCCCGATCTCCGTAACCGGAGCCGCAATACCGAAGCAAGACGCAGTCCGCCGATTCCGCCCGATCTCCGTAACAGTCCGCCGAAACACCGCAAAGTCCGCCGATTCCGCCCGATCTCAATCCGCGAGATCCAACCTCCAAACTCCGACGGACCGAACCGAACACGGCATTAAGCCGCATCCACGCGCACACGCGCCAAACATTAAGCCGGCAGTACCGGCACCTGTACATATTGTAAATATTTCAGTAGATATTGCTTAGTCATAATAAACATAGTTTTAAGATAAGACGAACGCCTCGTTTCTCAACTTTCAATCCCACCGCCCGAACACTGGATACCCGCGGCTATCCGCAGCACAAAAATCCACCGTTACAATGTTGCTAAACACAAGTATGTACTTTGCAACTGAATGTTTCTCAAGATATTTTGTATTTTATGTCAAAATATTGTATCTTTCAAGTCTTATAACTCAGAAAGTACTTAATGAAAATTAATTTAATTATAGTGTTTTGGAAAGCTCTCGAGATAAGCTATAAGAATATGTAATATTAGGTGTACAACTTTGCTTTCGCCGTTTTTTTTTCCGAAATTCGAAGCTTTATTGTAAAAAACTGGTTATACATTTATGATTCAAAGTATTGTCCATCGCTGGCCACTACTTTCTCCCATCTTTCGGGCAGCGTACGAATCCCGCGAAAAAACTGATCATCTTTTGAGGCGATCCACGAATCGATCCAATTTTTTACTTCTTCATAAGACCGGAAGTGCTGGTCAGCCAGGCCGTGTGCCATTGATCGAAACAAGTGATAATCAGAGGGAGCAACGTCTGGAGAATACAGTGGGTGGGATAGGATCTCCCATTTCAACGTTTCCAAGTATGTCTTGACTACTTTCGCAATATGGGGTCGAGCATTGTCATGCTGCAAAATCACTTTATCGTGTCTCTCGTTTTATTGCGGCCGTTTGTCTTTCAATGCTCGGCTCAAACGTATCAATTGCGTTCGATACCGATCGCCTGTGATTGTTTCAGTCGGTTTTAACAGCTCATAATACACTACGCCGAGCTGGTCCCACCAAATACAGAGCATGATCTTGGAGCCGTGAATATTCGGTTTGGCCGTCGACGTGGAAGCATGGCCGGGAACTCCCCATGATTTTCTGCGCTTGGGGTTATCGTAATGAACCCATTTTTTGTCCCCAGTCACAATGCGATGCAGAAATCCCTTCCGTTTTTGCCTTTCAAGCAGCTGTTTACAAGCAAACAAACGCCGTTCAACATCTCTCGGCTTCAACTCGTACGGCACCCAATTTCCTTTTCTTTTTTCCTTGCTTCTGAATCATTCCCATGGCTTTGAGGCGTTTCGAAATGGTTTGTTGAGTCACTCTCAATGATCGTGCCAATTCTTCTTGATTTTGACACGAGTCTTGATCAAGTAAAGTAAGTGCCTCCAATTCTGCATCTTCGAAAACCTTTTCTCTTCCACCGCTATGCCGGTCTTCGACGTCAAAATCACCGTTCTTGAAGCGTTGAAACCACTCACGACACGTTTTTTCACTAATAGCGGCCTCACCATAAGTATTTGAGAGCATTCGATGAGCCTCAGCCGCAGATTTTTTCATATTGAAGCAGAAAATTAAAACCTCCCGCAAATGACGAGAATTTGGCTCGTAAACTGACATTTTCAATCGAGAATAACTTTATGATGCAGATACAAATCGACTAATGTTTCTATGGGGTTATGTTGACAGATGCTCAAGTTTATTGTATGACGTCTGTGATCTATTTATTTCGACCACCACTTACCGCTAAAGGCCATCTATAGGAAAACGGCGGAAGCAAAGTTGTACAATGTAATAAAAATAGGGAATTCCATTTAACAAATTGAAGGTGACTTAGTTATGTGATTTTCAAACGATTATCCAAGATCAAATCAATGACACTATTTTATGTCCCCTTTGAAACCATACAACTTTTGTCTGAAACATTTTTCTTCAAAATGCTTCGTTTCCCAGATATAAGTCTGTAACACTTTAACTGATTCACCCGGTATACTAGTGTTAGACATTATAAACAAGTATATGAATATATTCTTTTTTTATAAAGCAAGAAGTTGCTATTTTGTACGTTACTTGTGAAACTCTTTTTATTGTGATATCTTTGAAAAAATACAAGTATTGTTAATACAATGTATTTATATTCAGACTTATAACTTGGATTATTGGACATAGTAAAAAGTGACTACTATATTGTGTTACGTCCCAGGATTTACTTTTATTATTTGAAAGGAAATAAATGAGGGAAGAACATAAGGGTTATGAAATGACGTGCAAACACTCTGTCGCGCAACACAAGGAGAAGGAATGTGAAGCGAGTCGAACGCACTTGATATCGGCTCCGGATATCGGTCAATGTTTCAAAAGACGCTATGACGCCTATTCCAAGCGGTGCGATCGTAGGTCCTATTTCGAGTAAAGGAATTTAATCCCTCTTCAGGAATGGACCGAGTGCGGGTTCGTCAACAAAGGAAAGAGTACGAGGTCACGATCGAAATAATTTAGGAATTAAACATCAGTTTTTGCCTCTTAACGATCGAGCCTTGGATCTTTTTGCTAATCAATGATCTGCGCAATCGCAGTACACAATTTAAAATACAAGGTGCGCGTTGACACAGTCGAACTTAAAACGCAAATCACCAACATGAAATCAACCTGATTCTAAATGTTAGTGTTAATAAGGACCCCCCCATCCCCCACATATAAATAATTTATTGCGAAAAATATTACCTCAGCCAGGATTTAGGAATTAATTTCATTTTTCAATTAAATATTTATTTTTATATTCAAAGGAAAATTGTTAAAAAGGAAGAAAACATAAAACAAACATTTTTATAGTTAAAGTTACTTAATCTTACTGTTACATTTAAATTATTATTAACAATTAAATTCTTAAATTTAGGTGTGCTAGTCGGTTGTATGAGTGTGAATAAACGAGGGAGAAAAGGAAAAGAAAGGGGGAGGAGTTATCCAATTTCTTCTAGAGTAACGGAAGGGCGGGGAAAATGATTGTAAAAAAATCTAACGGGAACTAAGTACGGGAAATCGGTTATCGGGGAAATAGACGGGGATACTACTATTGGGATCGGCGGTGGTGATAATTTTTATGAGGAGTTGAGGATCAAAGGGATCGGGACCAATGGTGTACGTCCCCGTTGGTAATGGGTCACGACACTCCGAGAACTTCGTTACCGTTTCCGAGAACGGAGAAAGATGAGAGCTGTCGGGGGTACCCCGCTGTCGAGGAGAATTGTTCAAAAACTCGTCGATGATTTCCACGCTCGAGGTGGAAAGAGCAGGGGAAGATGGTCTGAATGATTCAGGTGAGGAAATGAGAGAATATGATGGGTATATTACGGGACTAGAGGGGGTCGGAGTCGAACTTGGAGAATGGGTGTTTGGTGTTGTTTCGTTTAAAATTAATGGGGGTGGGGGAGGATGTTCTTTAGGGAGTGAGTCGTCGACTCCACTCTGGTATTCCCGGTAGACTCGGTCCAAGAGTTCTCGCGCACGCTCACGCGCCCGCCGGTTCCAGAGGTTTCTTCGGTCGAGCCCCGACTCGCGACCTTCTTTGGTGGTTCGGAGCTCGCAGGTTCACTACATACAACACCCGTCAGATTCCGGAGCCAAGATTCCTTCAGGTGAGTAGAGGATAAGAGGTGAAGGAAACAGCTGCGAACGTAGACTCCAGAATTCGGTCAATCCGAAGCGGCTGAGGGGGGGGGGGGGAGTAAGGCTATGGATCTGGATGTCGAGATGAAATAGGATGAGTAAGAAGAACGCTTGGGGCTCTCGGAAGTGAAGGTGTCTGGAACAATTTTATCGAGGGGCAGAACCGAAAATTAAATAGTGTTTAGGACTTACTATTCGTTGCGTGAGCGAGTTGACTTTGTGCTCTGCGAATGTAGTTATGGTCCTGGTGGGACCTATAGGCCTCGAGTTATTCGGTTGACGTTGGTTCCGTTTGCTCGATGTTGGACACCACCAAGTGACAAAACACTCTGTCGTTGCGGAAGGCTCACAATAATTCCGAGACTCAGAAGAATGATAACTTGATATGAATTTGTTTTGTGAAAATCTGAGTGTGACCGAGTAACTGAAGTAGCTGAGAAGTATGGATGACGACTACCCCGGTACAAGAGCAGGGTATGACTTTAGGACGATGCCTGGATCGTCACGATAATCCGGTTTATATAGGAGTTTTATAGGGTTAACCGGAACGTGGGGACGTGTAATTTATGGGTTCTTATCAAAATTTACGCTGCCGCTGTCATTTTAAGCCGTTAATTTTTCGGTTCCCTATTAACGAGTTCTATTTTCCTGATATTCAGATCATAATTCAGATTATCATTTATCTTGACAGTTGATAATCTGGTTTACAGTCTTGATAAAGAATCAATTATTTTAGTACTGACGAGTTATTTCGTAAGCGTGATTTTTTCGTATCTAGGATCATCCTACATTTGTTTATTGAAAAAATGTGTTTATCTCGGGAAATTTTGTCGGTAAACTTTCTTATTTCCAAATTGCTCGGAGAATCGATGTGCTTGCGCGCTACGTTTTATTAGTTTATTTGGAAGGTTCGTTTCCGCTTATCATTATTTCTTAGCGATAGCGTCCATCATAATTTGGGCGACTATCTTATCTGGTCAATAAGTAACCGTTGCATTTCTTTCTATTTCATTCCCCCCTTTTTTATTTCTATTTCTTAATTTATCTACCTTGCGTAAGTCAACGGTTATTTCTGGGAAAGAAGGAAATCGTTAGGTCTTTGGGACGTAATAATTGCTTGTATGCAATGTATATATATATGTAAGATTGGGATTCACACTCTGATTCTTAGTCCGAGTCGAGATTGAATACGCAGTTCGATGCCTCTATAAATGAGATTTATTTATTATCAACAACCTTACAATAAATAATAATATAACTTTCATAATTCCTAACCTATAAATGAGAAATCGAAAGCGATGCTCCTTCTCACACGGTTTATGGTTTTATTCGAATTAGCGGATCGGGAAAGCGTCTCTTCCAAAATAAACATAAAAAAAATAAAATTAAGAATAAAAATAAAAATAACAGATCGTCTTCTCTACCTGATGAGCTTGCAAGTCATCCTTGCTATCTCAACTCTCAAGTCTCTTCTCTCCTTTTCCCAGCGCTAACCCCCGAGAGTGCCGAAAGTGCCACAGTGTAGCACTAAAACTTTATCTTGGTTTTTACATATATTTCCAATCTTGTTTATCCTAAGATAAGTCGGTAATATAGAAAGTGGGAAAATTAAAAATTTCAATAATTATATTTTTAATTTCGTCTGAAATGAGGGCATTTTTTTCATTAAAATTGAAACTTTTCTATAAGATACTGTTGCTGGCGTTTTGTTAACATCATGTGATATATTAGAACCAAGATCAAATCTAGTTTTTCTAGCAACAAAATTTGTAGCAGATACTTTGATTACAAGATCTGCTTCGATAAATTGTCTGGATAACGTTTTGAAAAAATTTTGAAGTCAGTAAGTTTACAAGAATTACGAAAAAGATCTTCTCTTCGCTAATGAATAACAATAAAAAGGGGGGTAAATTATTGACGACAAACTGGCAAAAATATCTTTATTCAAAACACTACATTTCTGGTCTTTTTCAAATGAACAGTACAGTTTCAAACGGTATTAACAGAGAAAGCCGTGTGTCAAAAAATGTTGAGTCCTTATAATATAAAATCTGTACAACAGAGAAAACACGTCAGATACTCGTGATAGCAAATATAGGACTCAACTACAAGAATATGTGAAAAATATGGGTTTTTATTAACACTAGATTGCCGGAGCGACTCATTTACGATTTGGAAATCTGCGGAAAATGTATTTTAAAAACAGAATATATATGTAAAAATTGTTTTGAATAAAGTTTCTTTAAAATAAAATTTTATTTTTTTTTTAACTTCAATTTTGATGTTTGAGTCAAATTGACTCATTTCATGCAAAATGGGTATATACAACATCCGGCAATCTAGTGTTAAAAAATTTCCAAGTAACTTCTATATGATTGACCTTTTTAAGATCAATAAAGATCACCATCTTCTTTTCTCCAACAGTTAAGCAATTTTTGTTTGAAACTTAATTTAAGAACTATGAAATATATTTCAGTGGATTAATTAAAATTAATTAAATTAAAAGCTATCTTGAATATATAGTTCATATTTTATATTAAATATAAAATGTAAAAGAAGGTATCAATTTATAGCTTGCTTTAATAAATAAGTATAATATAATTTATTTATTAATAATAATTTAGCATTTATAGACTTTTTATTTATCAATATGGCTAAAATAGAACACATTTTCAAAAAAATCAAATATTTTGTCATTTTATCAGGGAAGAACAATTTGATACTAAGTTGTTCTTTGTCAGGTATTTTTGTCCGATATAGTGATTAATTGGGGGAAGGAGAGGGGGAGAAAAGGAGAGGGAATTAAACTGGATAGTATTTTCATATTTTAAGAAACCGGGAGAACCGAGGAGAGAACAAATTGGATTCATTTTTTGGTGTCTCTATTGAGTTGTTGAGATGCTTTCGAATTTCCAAGAATTCCTTGTATTTTCTAAGGAAATAAGTGTTGGTCTCTGGCACTAGTGTTTCATCAAACAAGATATTATATTCTTGTTTTAAGGCTTTCGTGGTTATGATATCGTTAACCGAGAGGGTTTTCGGATGGATGCCACGTGCGTGTTGGGCACTTTGCCGACGTTTCGCAAACATTGCAGCTTGCATCATCAGGGCTAGGAGCTCAGATTCTGAGCTCTCTTCGGTTGCAGTAGTCTTTATATAACCCCTTGAAGAACTCATTAGTCTCAATGATTCTCACATCAAGAACTCTATCGATTTTATGAGCAAAATTGCAAAAATCAAAACAAAACCCAATGACATTCTGGTAAGTTTTAATGTGGTTTCATTGCTCACAAATGTCCCAGTCCAGGATACATTGGACATTATTAAAAAGTCCGATAGACTTCCTGCCAACCTCTTTCCATTAATAGAATATTGCTTAACCTCGACCTACTTCCAGTTTCAAGGAGAGTTCTTTGAACAAACTTCTGGAGCAGCAATGGAATCCCCTATTTCCCCTATCATTGCGAACATCTTCATGGAACATTTCGAAAACAAAATCCTGAAGAACGCACCCCTTAAACCCTCCACGTGGTTCCGATATGTGGATGACACTTTTGTTATATGGAGCCACGGTAGAAAAACTCTCCCACTCTTTCTCGCCTTTCTCAACTCCCAACACCCGAACATTAAGTTCACAATCGAGGTAGAACAAAAGAACCAAATCCTCTTTCTAGATGTGTTGGTTCGAAGAAACGGAGATGGCACCTTAGACCATCAGGTTTACCGAAAACCAACCCACATTGACCGGTATCTTCACGCAACCTCCCATCACCATCCTTCGCAAAAGAATTTGATTATCAGTTCGTTGATATACAGAGCTCTCACAATCTCTGAGCCGACTTCCATGGTTGAAGAATTAAAACATCTTAATCAGGCCTTGACTAAGAATGGGTACAACAGCAAGAGCATCAATCAGACAACCAAGAGATTGAAGAACAAAATCGCTAGTCTCAACAACACCGAAACACTAAATGATGAAGAAAGAGAAAAGAAGAAGACGGCTGTCCTTCCGTATCTTCAAGGTACGACGGAGCGCACAGACAGAATTTTGAGTAAACATAACATTAGAGTGATCTTCAAGCCCCAAAAGAAGATTTCTCAATTACTCCCAAATCCCAAGGATCAAAGACCACGCCTGGAAACACCAGGTGTGTACAAAATACCTTGCGCCTGCGGAAAAGTGTACATAGGAGAAACCAGAAGATCAGTACACAGTTCAAGGAACACCAGCGGTGTGTCAAATACAGCCACTTTTCTCAATCAGCCTTAACTGAACACTGGATGGAGACTGGACATTCCGTGCAGTACGATAAATCTACCATATTGGTCCCTTCACAAAGCTATTTCGCCAGTAAATATCGTGAAGATCTGGAAATTTTGAAACATCCTGACAACCTCAACCGTGACAAAGGTCTTCAAGTAAATCCTATTCGGCATACTGTCCTCCCGGATTTTTTAATTGACCGATCAATTAAAACATTCTGATTGGCTGACCAAATCAACTCTCCCCACCAGGAACAACAGGGGTATATAAGGACTACCGCAATCGAAGAGAGCTCAAAATCGGAGCTCCTAGCCCTGATGATGCAAGCTGCAATGTTTGCGAAACATCGGCAAAGTGCCCAACACGCACGTGGCATCCATCCGACCCTCTCGGTTAAAGATATTATATTCTTTTTTAAGCGTTCTATTAGTGTTGATTATGTGTTTAGTTTGCATTCTGATACTTTTTTTATGTGTACTTACCATCTTTCCAATTTCTCCTATGTATACTTTGCAAGGGATTCTATATGTAGGACACTACATCAAAGCTTACAAAAATGTTTGATTGGGGTTCGATTCCTTTTATTTTTTCTATGAAATCCGAGGAGTTTTTAATCATGTAAGTAGTATTGTCGATGAGGGTTCTTGATTAAGAAGCGTGCTAGTTTGTATGTTGGTGAGTCTATGGCGCTTACAATCTTTGAGAGATGTGTTGATTCTTTAGATCTTGAGGAAACCATATAGTCTTGGAGGATTAAGGCAATATTTGTTTTATGTGGGAGGGCACTGTTTTTTATAAGGGTTGTTGTTTGATTTTTAAGGATGGAGTAGGGTTTCTTTTTAGTTTTTGTATCGTGAGAAGTTTTGTATTTTGGTGTTGTAATCCTACTTATCTGTTATAACTGTCGTGTTGCTTTTATTAGGATGGAAGGATGTCTTTATCCTAATTTAATTGTTTCGAAGCATAGTAGTCCGATCTGGACAGGTTTTATATCATAATCAAGATGTTTAGCAAATCCAGCTTTAGCTCCACATGCTTTCTTCTATTGGTGGTTTAGATTTTCTTAATGTGCTTGCTGTTTATTTATGAATGTTATTTATGAATGTTGCTTGTTTGTTCCATCTTCGTCAAACATTTTAATTCCCAATAATCCGAAAAAGCCAACTGAAATCCCAAATACAATTTCGTTATGTAGATGACATTTTTGTCGTCTGGTAACATGGAAAAACTCCATAAATTTCTACATTTCCTCAACACACAACATCTACATTTCCTCAACAATATCCTAACATTAAATATTCGTAAAAAAGAAAGCATGTGGAGCTAAAGCTGGATTTGCTAAACATCTTGATTATGATATAAAATATATAACGCACTTTGTCAACATTTCGGAGAACAATATTAGCAAGAAATCTCAATCCGATGATATAAGAACAACGAGGAAATTGCTTGATATACTACATTAAGAAAATTAGAGTGATGTTGGTTGTTGAATAGTCGAAAACTTTAGATATGTATAACAACCTTGACGTAGTCAAATTATTGAATGTCAAATTAACAAAATAGATATAGCAAGAATATATAGCAATAGATAGCAAGAAAAAACAGTAATTGTATTCTCGCATCCGTCGCATTCGACAATAATAGTAGTCATTATAGTCATTATAAAAACTGTAAAAATGGACGCGATAATTAAAGAGATTAATGAAGAGATTAATGAAATAAATTTAGATATAAATTAAAAATGGAACCAGAGACAAGTCAACTTCTTCTCAGAAAGAGTCTTTGTGTGACGGGTAACATGGAACAATTTGTATCATTACAAATCATTATAAAGATTTTTAGTATGTCTCTATATCATAAGATGTTTGCAAATAAAATCCAGCTTTAGTTTCATATGCTTTCTTTTTTACGAATTGTTTAATATAAGAAAGCCATCATTATCTTTTATATTAATTTAATCTTAACATTACCTTCATAGTGGAAGTTGAACAAACCAACATACTTCTTTTCCTAGATGTTTTAGTCACAAGAAAATCAGATGGTTCCCTGGGCCACCAAATCTATAGAAAACTTACATACACCAACAGATATCTCCCACGACTCAAAAGCAATCAGTCCTTGATTTATTAATATATAGAGCATTCACTATCTGCAATCAAAACAGCAACCAAAGTGAACTAAAAGTGAACTAAGAAACATTCTCCAACAAAATGGCTACGGTTACACAAACAAAATAACAATCAAAAAGACACCAAAAAAATTTCAAACATATAGACTGAACAATCCTAAGAATGAAAGTTGTAACGATGCATCTCTACATTGTTTCCGGCGAACATCGGCCGAATGCTATCCGACCATCCGTTAAGATAAGAGAAGGGGTTCGGTGTGTCCATTATTTTTAATCTTTTAAATCCGCGAAAAGAGATTTGCACCTGAAAGATTGTTTGTCTCGGTGCTTGGAATGACTTTGGAGACAACCGAGCGCCGTCTGTAATCCATATTATCCGCAACTCCTGGTGTTCGCATCGGCAGAGGTAATCTCCAAGGGGAGCCGACGCTCCAAGCGGGTATAAAAAGAGATCCAATTTTGTGCCTCTGTCGAGCGAACCAGCTACTACTATAAAAATCCATTGCGCAAACTAGAATTCATCCGAAGTTGATAAACCAAAAGGTCGAGTGCTCTCAATCTCCATTTCTCGACAATCAGCACCGATCCTTTCCCCACTTGCTCCGTGCTGATATCGAAAGGGGATAGAGCGTTTCCGCCGAGTGTTCTCGGTTATCGTTACGAAATCCGATCCGAATACGTTGAGATAAAAGGGGACTTAGTATTCTCAACCTCTACCGAGCTATTCTTGGCATCGTTCTTGTATAGTCGAACATCCACTATTCAACAGACCAATACATAACGAAGGGATGTTCTTTGCCTCTGTCAAGCGATCTCGGTAGTCAGCCTCGTTAGACGGAGGCCTTCTAGACGGAGATATCGATATGCGAGAAATAGAATGTTCTCCGTCGAGCATTCTTAGTCCAGGATTATTCTGTCAGTTCTATTAACCGCTCAACTATCGTAATATCCAAATCCCCCCGTAAAAATTTTTATACGTGGGGAAATGTGTACCACCGCATGCCACCGGCCTCGATGAAGGACGGGTGGTTAGGTGGACTCCCCGGGATAAAGTAGTTCCGGGTGTACCCACTAAAACCTTACGACGACCGTTTTCCCGCACTTTTAGAGAACGAAGTTGCATATCTTCAGGACCAATACTCAAGTCCCTGCATCTCCGTCGATACATTTGCGGCTTACTCTACTGCGAACTTACCCGCGCCACACATCCGTCGTAAATCGAATCTGCACTAAGACATCGTTACGCATTATAAGACTGGCCATTGATATGCACCAGGCCTTTAAACTTGTTGAAATCTACTGATTACGTGCTCCTAGCGTGTGCGACTTCAATCAGGCTCTATTCGCTGTTGTCACCTCGCTATATTCCCGACTCAGCATATGCGTTTCTATACGTGACCATGTTTTCTACTACATAATTGTAAATCCACTTTTAGTCAAATTTAATAAACTTTATTTTGTTTTGTTATCAAAACATGTCTAGGGTTCTTGGACTTTCTTAAACCCTAGTAACCGACGAGCTAGTTCACATTCATAACCAATGGTAGATCATTTTAAAGATGAAAACACCATCATCACTTTCCTTCCGTACATACTAGGAAGTATAGATAAAGTTGGGGGAGGGTCCCGTTAGGGCACGGTGCGATAGCCCACTACCCGATAGCACATGACAAATTTAACGTTATTTCCGATAGCCCACAACTCTTTAGCACACATCTCGATAGCACACCAAGTAAATCGAGTATTTTCTCGATAGAGCATGAAATAAAAAATGTATCATCCCGATAGCACACCAAGTAAATCGACTTTCCACGCGAAGCGACCCAGCGACCCATCGAATTGATATCGAATCGACATCGAAAACATACATTGAAAAATGATTGAAATACTCATCGATTTCGATTGATTTATGTCACAGCTTTCGATGAATTTTCGACACTCAGAACAATTTCGATTCAATATCGATTCAATTTCGATTCAATATCGATTATTTGACATTTTGTTTAAATATTTTTGTATTTATAAAGTTGTTTTTAAAAGCTGTTTCTTCACTATGTATCTTCAACTGGGATATCAGAAATGAGAAAATATATAATAATTTTTGGAAAATACGTTGAACTACATTAATATTTTACAAATTTTATTTTACAATAAAAAATAAAAATATTTGCAACGTACATTTATATAAAAATAAAAATATTTGCAACGTACATTTATATAAAAATTATTTTCAAGTAAATAGTTGTCAGTACAAAAAATAGACCTATAGGAAATATATCAAAAACTCCTTATTTAACAAGTTTACAATATATTTTTAACAAAATAATTATTTTATTGAATTGATGCATAATTATCCGCTGTTTTAAAATAATATTTATTATGAAAAAAGGCATAAAAATTTAATAGAAACATGTTTAAATGATTATTCTGGAGCATATCACCTAAACAGAAGAATATTTTTATAAAACAAAAGTAAACAAAATGCCAATTTTTACTAAAAAAAAACGCTACATTGATATCGTTAACCGAGAGGGTTTCCGGATGGATGCCACGTGCGTGTTGGGCACTTTGCAAAGAAACCCTCTCGGTTAACAATTATCAATTATCTTTCTCTCTCTCTCTCTCTCTCTCTCCTGATTCTACAGCCCTTTGTGGGCCCTGGCCTTCTCCACAATCTTCCTCCACTCCGTCCTGTCCATTGCTGTTGACCTCCACGACTTTATCCTTAACATCTTCGTATCGGTCTTCACCTCGTCGATCCACCTTCTTCTCGGTCTGCCTCTTTTTCTGGTCCCATACATTTTGCAGTTTAGTATTCTTTGATACTTCTATCATTGTCCATCCGCATTACATGTTCGGCCCATCTTACAAGTAACACTACCCAACTTTCACTCGCCGATTTTTTTGTAACTTGGTATACATATACTATATCGAAAAATATTTGACACGTATTTTTTTATATCGGCCCAAAATGATATTTAGGGGTTAAAAACATCCTTTTAACCCTTTAACGACCAAATTTGCACAATTTGTCTTTTGTAGACAAACAAATTTTTTAAAAAATTGAGACCTCCATATCCGACTATTTGTGAGGTCGCTCTTTCGAATGGCGCAGTTAAAATTTTCAAAAAATGACGTTTAACAGTGTTTTTTTTTCAAAATAAGTGACGAAAACGCGATTTTTCGGCTACTTTTTTTTTTAATGCAATTTTCACTATAATACCTGTTTCTGATCATCTTCTAACCAATCAGAAACGTGTTATCGATCATTTTACTTCAAAAATATGCTTTCACATATTTTGAGTTTTGTCGATTTGGATTTTAAAATGGCGTCTGAACGCCAAAAATTTTTCGAAATTAAGGAATTTTTTACATTCAAATCGACAAAAATCAAAATATATGAAAGCATATTTTTGAAGTAAAATTATCGGGAACACGTTTCTGATTGGTTAGAAGATGATCAGAAACCGATATCATAGTAAAAATTGCATTTTATTACTCACTTATTTTGAAAAAAAAACACCGTTAAACGTCATTTTTTGAAAATTTTAACTGCGCCATTCGACAGAGCGACCTCAAAAATAGTCGGATGTGGAGGTCTCAACTTTTAAAAAATTTTGTTTGTCTAGAAAAAACGATGTTGAAATCCGTGTGCAAATTGTGCAAATGTGGTCGTTAAACGGTTAAAAATCTACATTACGAAAGGGTCAATCAAATTATTTTAAAAAATAATTGGTCAATTACCTCACAACACGGTGAACAGAGTTTTCCAGATCGTTGTGATTATATATCTGAAGTTCATTTTTAAAAATTCACAATGGCGGGTGACAATTTTTTTTTAAAGTCAGATACGTTTAAAATTTATCACTCTAGGGTTTTTAAGGTCGTTGGTTACTATTCTTAAGTTAGTTTTCAAACATACGAATTGACGGATTCAATATGGCGGTAGATTTCTTGAGAATTGATCAGATTCGCCTGAAATTTGTAACTTGAGGAGTTTTGGATCATAAATCTAAAGTCAGTTTCAAAATTTGACATTTGACATAGCACTTTATGCTATTTCTTGAAACCGACTTTTCTGCGTGTAAGCGCTCTGACGGCCGACCACGCACGACACTGTTAAGGAGCAATAAAGTGAGCTCTCTACTCGGTGTCGCATTAATACAAATATTATATTGAAAATACAAATAATGTATTATTTTTTAATAGTATGCGTAAAGTACGTACTTTACGCATCTTTTTCGGTGCGTAAAGTTGAATATTACGCATGGTGTGCGTAAAGTTGAATATTACGCATAGTGTGTGTAAAGTTAGTGTGTAAAGTCATAGTGTGTGTAAAATATCGTTACATTAATATTGTTATTGTTATATTATCAAATCTTTTCTTGTAATTTAATTCGTTTTGCGAGAGTGGTACGCGATAGCAAATCTTTTCTTGTAATTTCATTCGTTTTGCGAGAGTGATACGCGATGGCAAATCTTTTCTTGTAATTTCATTCGTTTTGCGAGAGTGATACGCGATGGCAAATTTTTTCTTGTAATAAAACTCGCTTTGTGGTAGTGGGGGGGGCTTCGCCCCCCCCAACCCCCCACCAGGGGGCTTTGCCCCCTGGACCCCCACAAGGGGGGCTTCGCCGGCCCACGAGCGCAGCGATCCCATTCGGTGCGTAAAGTTTAACTTTACGCCCTTATATCGAAAACTACTAATTTCCTTCTTATTCTCTATAGAGGAATGTTTGTTGGAATTTCATTATTAACGTATCTTTTTTAACATAATGTCGTTGAATCCCAGAAACGTTATTAGTCTGTTGAAAATGAGTTTTGACCGTCCAGAATATGAAGTGCAATCAATGATTACAGAGGCAGAAAGATGTCTTGCTTTTCATCTGGAAGGGTTAATTAAAGACTCCATAGACACTAATTTTTTTGTTGAAAGTTTTGAATGTTTGAATTACAATGATACGAGTGTATATCCAGATCCAAAAATGGTTGATGAAGAAATTGATTATAGTTCTGAAGATTGCAAGTCTGATAGCAAGAGACCTAAAATGAGTTTCGATATTGACATCGAATATAAAAAAAGAGCCGTTGAATTTTGGCGTTCGGGAAAGAGGAAGCGTAGAAGTCCAAAAAGAAGAAGGAAGCGTAGAAGTCCAAATCGACAAAACTCAAAATATGTGAAAGCATATTTTTGAAGTAAAATGATCGATAACACGTTTCTGATTGGTTAGAACAGTGCTGGGATTTACTTGCAACTTTCAGTCTGATTTCTTGACTCACGCCTACTGTTCCCCCTCCTATCGCTCGCGCGGTAGCAACGCGTCGCTGGACGCTCGTAACTAAGAAGCGCAACGCTTGTCTCAGGGACGTATCACAGTATACGTATTACAGTACGTATCACAAATGTACAATGCTCATCTAATAGCACCGCAAAGTTTTTAT
The DNA here is from genome assembly GCA_901521435.1 of Crematogaster levior. NCBI lineage: Eukaryota > Metazoa > Arthropoda > Insecta > Hymenoptera > Formicidae > Crematogaster > Crematogaster levior. The sequence continues at coordinate 63,933 of CABEGB010000823.1, read as the reverse complement.
TAAAATTTTCTCTTTAATATTTTATATTAATAATTAAAATAATATTATATTAATAATTAAAATAATTTGTATTAATAATTAAAATAATGTTTATTTTATTATTAATTACGTATATGTTTTGTTTACAAACAATTAAAAATTTTTGTATTTTATTCAAAACTCTTAACGCGCAGTTGCAATCATATCGATTTATGTAAAGTCATGTTATTTATTTTCGCAGTATATATTTAAATAATACATTTGATGGGGTAAAAGAAGCCTACTGCATAATTATATATAAAACTATAGTTATAATATAATTACGAGACAATAGGTTTCCACATCACCCATGAGGTACTATTGTTGATGCGTTTTTTTTTAAGTGGTTTCCCCAATACAAATTATTTTAATTATTAATATAATATTATTTTAATTATTAATATAAAATATTAAAGAGAAAATTTTAATAAAAACTTTGCGGTGTTATTAGATGAGCATTGTACATTTGTAATACGTACTGTAATACGTATACTGTGATACGTCGCTGAGACAAGCGTTGCGCTTCTTAGTTACGAGCGTCCAGCGACGCGTTGCTACCGCGCGAGCGATAAGAGGGGGAACAGTAGGCGTGAGTCAAGAAATCCGACTGAAAGTTGCAAGTAAATCCCAGCACTGGGTTAGAAGATGATCAGAAACAGGTATTATAGTGAAAATTGCATTAAAAAAAAAAGTAGCCGAAAAATCGCGTTTTCGTCACTTATTTTGAAAAAAAAACACTGTTAAACGTCATTTTTTGAAAATTTTAACTGCGCCATTCGAAAGAGCGACCTCACAAATAGTCGGATATGGAGGTCTCAATTTTTTAAAAAATTTGTTTGTCTACAAAAGACAAATTGTGCAAATTTGGTCGTTAAAGGGTTAAAAGGATGTTTTTAACCCCTAAATATCATTTTGGGCCGATATAAAAAAATACGTGTCAAATATTTTTCGATATAGTATATGTATACCAAGTTACAAAAAAATCGGCGAGTGAAAGTTGGGTTGTGTTACTTGTTAGTCAAGCCGCGTTGGCGCATCCAACAATGCTCGGTTCTTTAAACAAATCGTACAGCTCAAAGTTACAGCGTATACGCCATTCATTAGGATTGGTGTTTATCGAGCCATAAATTTTCCTTAGAATTTTTCTTTCAAAGCAGGCAAGTCGGTTTTTGTCTTATTCTGTTAATATCCACGCCTCGCAACCATATAATATCACGGGTCGGATCAGCGTCTTATATATTTTTATCTTGGTGGATCTCGATACCGATCGGGATCTTATTATCAGTAAAAATACATAGTATGTCTTGTTGCCTTGGTTAATCCCCATTTTTATTTCCTCATTTATTACATTATCTTTATTGACTAGCGTCCCCAGGTACAGTACCCCTTAAATTCCTCCATCGCTTCAAAGGTACAGTCTCCACATACCAAGTCCTTGGTAACTCATGACTTATTCTTTGCGGTTGTGACTAGATATTTCGTTTTGTCACAATTGATTCTTAAGGGGTTAGGTCTCTGTAGCGCACGAAAAAAACAGCCTAATTTTGACAATTATTTACGAAGATAAGTAATGCAAGAAAGAAAATTCAAGTTTAGCATCTTATTGTTCATCTTTTTAAGTATACAAATGATTTTTTTTTTTTAATCGAAAATGTCGATGATAGGCCTCCAGTAGCACAGTCATTGCTTTTTGGAAGCGTCCCACGGACGAAAGGATTTCTCCCTTAATTTTTGAACTAGAACAAAACAAAAATTTTTAAGACCTAAACATGATTTTCCACAGAAGTACGTACGGATTTTTAATTTTATTGTGAATTTTTTTTGTTATAAACAATTTTCACGTACTCTTTTTCTTAAAAATTTTTTTTCATATGGACGCCATTTTCACAAAAAACGGAAAAAAAAATTTCCATACGTACTTCTATGGAAAATCATGTTTGTAGATCTTAAAAATTTTTGGTTTTTTATTCTAGTAGTTTTATTCAAAAAGTAATGGCTGTGCTACTGGACGCCTATCATCGACATTTTCGATTTAAAAAAAAAAATCATTTGTATACTTAAAAAGATGAACAATAAGATGCTTAACTTGAATTTTCTTTCTTGCATTACTTATTTTCGTAAATAATTGTCAAAATTAGGCTGTTTTTTTCGTGCGCTACAGTGACCTAATCCCTTAAGTCAAATCTGTCCGATTCTCTTTGCAATTCTTCATATGTCCCTTCAATATCTCTTCTTGATCTTCCTACTATGTCTATGTCATCTGCGTATGCCAGGACCTGGGTTGAGCGGTTTATAATGTTTCCATACGTTCTACTTCACCTTACTTTAACTTTTCTGATGGCCTTCAGAGCGAGATTGAAAAGCATCGGAGACAGTAAATCTCTTTGTCTTAGGACTGTATTGATCTTGAACATCGGCGATAGTCTTCCGCCAATTTTGACCATACTCTCCGTGTATTGCACTGTTAACCTGGTCATCCTGATAAAGATATCCTTCATCGGAATTCCAAACTCCCATATGACCTTCCATAGGTCGCTTCTATTCACGCTATCATACGCTTTTTCATAATCGATAAACAAGTGGTGAGTCTCGATTGATTGCTCATGGCATTTTTCCAGTGTCTGTCTGATGGTGAAAATTTGGTCTACCGTTGATCTGCCCTATTTGAAACCTCCCTGGTACTCTCCCAGAACCCTCTATGCATATGGGACCATTCTATATATATTAAAGATTATCCGATTATCAATTATGCTCAAGCCAAAAAAACAAAAACAACAAGAAAAAGTTTAGAGCCTAAAAAATTGCAGTTTATGGATAAATTGATGCAGGATTTGGATCTTGATTCTGGAGCTGATTCCTGGTGCAAGTAGCAGCAGCATGAGGCTGCAAATACTTTGAGTAATTACACACATCCATCTCCTTTATGATGATATTTAAGAAGGGTTAAAACCATTTATAAGGATTTATCGACTGATGATTTTGGAGCAATGCTTGAAACAACACGCAAAACAATAACGAAAGCTTTAATTAACGCGTGTGGCATTTAGTTCTTAAACACATTTTTGCTGGAAAATAATTGAGATTATCACATATATATCTGCATCTATTTTTAGTGAAGGTTTTAACCTTAGAACATATATAAATGGAAGAGGAATTGCCTATATTGCTTATACACCGAGCCTGAAGCAAGCATCTGTGCGAGAGAGATAGCTAGAGACTCCCAAATGTTCACAATGCGCATGCGTTAGTACCGCCGCAGCGCGCCGCTTTCTTAGTTGATTTAAATCGGATAGATATTAATATAGACACATTGAAGAAAAATATATATTTATTGATGTTTAAAATGAATTAATTTTGAAAACTTATGTCTAATAAAATCTTTTTGTTCACATAATGTTGCACATTTGCCTTCGTGAAATAACCGTATATTGATATATGTTAAAATAATATTTTTTATCAGTGCGGTCTTGTGGTCATTTAATATTTCTTGTTGCATAATATGTTCTGTCATTTCGATGTCATTAAAAACTGAATGGCAGACAGTTTTGAATGTCTTTGCAATCAAAATATTTTTAATATTTTTTATAATAAAAATTTTATGTTTATTTTCTCGAATGGTCATTTCACATACTCGAGCTATTTTAATGACATCAACTGATGGAAAAATTAATTTTCCTCTATTTTTTAATTTTATTAAAGATGAGTTGGTGGATTTGGCTATTAAAAAGCTCGAACAGACGTGACAAATTTTTCGCAATAATTTTTTCACAATAAATCCACTAATATATTGGATCACCTCTTCAACATATGCACTCAGTGACCATAAGGTTGACAAATAATCGTGATCAAATATATTAGTCGATATTGTATCATCAACTTCCGTAAATAAACCATCGCTTACATTACTTATATTTACCGATGACACATATAAAATTTGGATATCATTAATTTCACAATTTCCGTTTTCTGATGCTTGAATTTCATGTCTTACAAGCAATCTTTTATAACTATTTTGAAATTGTTTTGCGTTAGGATTATTATTGAAACCTCCTTTGCTGCGTAGCGCACTAAAAAATGTTTCAAGGTGATCCTGGTTTAATTTGTAAGTTAACAAATATGACAGCCCTTTTTCTTTAAGAATATTAAAAAGTTCGAACATATTTGTTAAGCAAACAATAAAACCGAGGAAACCTGTTTTTCTATTACCATGCAAAATGGATATATTGCTGAGATCAACGCATGCGCATTACAAACATTTGGGAGTCTATAGCTTTCTCTCTCGCACAGATGTTTGCTTCAGGCTCAACGTTCAATTCCTCTTCCATATTATATATGTTCTAAGGTTTTAACCCTCTCTTAAAAATAATGGAGGTTATGGGAGTTCCGAGATTGAGCCCAGCCATTGAACTTGCGCGCCTTCTATTCTTAAATAGAATAGTACGTGCATCACATAAGCCAACCGCCGCAGCACCGACGTCTCCAAAGAGAGCAGAATAGTCCGAAGAGGCTAACTTGAAAAATGTTGCGCAGTAATGTTAAGGAATTAGGCGTATATTTGTGATTAAGTACGTTTAATAAACCAATGTACAAAGTGGTGATTCAGTTCCAGAACAGTACGAATGTTGCTTTTCGAATGTTGAATAGTTGCTCATCGGTTAAAATTTTGTAAAAAAAAGTTGCTCAAATTTTACTTTTCATATTTTCAATTAAATTTGAGTGACGGCGTTTTTCAACTGTGGTATAATGACTTTGTAAAAACGAATTAAAGATTAATGAAAAGAAAAGAACTATGACACAAATAAAAGAATACAGTAATGTAATTGAGTGCACATCAAGCGAAGTGTCGCAACCGAACAGAAGACTATATCTAACGCGAACACCCGGGTATGCTACGGGACAAAAAGGTAGCGCCCTCAGATCAGAAAGCATGCGAGAACATTAGAGAGTGCATTAGGCGTAATATTATTCAACAAAAAAGCCTTAGAGGAAGCATTTTTGAAGGCATTTTTATATGCAACAGGCAAAGCTGATTGAGAGTAAGTAACTTTTACATACAATATTCGAGACACAAAACTTGGCACACGTTTTTCTCAAAATTACATTTTTTCGCGACGGACGCAATTACAAAAAACTACTTTACCAATCGGTCCAAAATTTTAATATATTATTCTATATATTAGTGACTATTGTATGAATTTTGTTAATTAATTAATATTTTCTTACTTTCTTTACAACAATTTACAAGAAAGTGCCATTTTCAGAATCCTTAACTTTCAAAGTCCACCATAAAAAAAATTTATATTTTTATTTTTTTCTGAGCTTTATACTTTATCATATTCATGGAGATAAATCCATATATAAATTAAAAATTAATTTGTCTTGTTTTTTGTTTTTCAGATAATCCAGTCGACCGCGTCTGCCAGCGAGCCATCAGTTTTTGAAAGCACCATGCAAGCTGCAAATATCTTTATAAAAAAAGCTTGAAAAAAAAATTAAAACTTTTTAATACAATTTAAGACTACTTGTAAAATAAAAAAGTTTAAATTAATGTGTCTTTATTTTATTATAAAAAAATTCTTGAAAATCAATAAAATTTTCAGCCAATAAAGTAGAATGTCCCCTTAAAATATGAAAATACTGCCCAACCGAATTCCCCCTCCGTTTCTTCTACCTCCCTCTTTTCCTCTTCTTCCTTCTCTCCTAGTCAATCACTATATAAAAGGTACTTAAACAAGGGACAACTCAGCAGGTTGTTTCTCTTTGATGAAATGAAAAAAATGTTCACGAAATGTCAGGTTAAATAAAAAACAATGTGATTTCAACCCGAAAGCTATACTTGATATTCATATATATCGCGAAAGCCTTAACTCAGATTCTACATGTTTATTTATATAGATACACGGATGATTATGGCAATCCAACTGAACACTATCCTATGAATCCGAATGGGAGTATACATGGTATTGCTGGCATTTGTTCTAAAAATGGTCGACATTTGGCGATGATGCCGCATCCAGAAAGATGCACTCAAATGTGGCAATGGCCTTGGAAACCAGCAGAATGGAATTACAAAGTTTCACCATGGCAGCGACTTTTTGACAATGCATATATCTGGTGCCAAGAATGCAATTAAAAAGTTTGTTACAAAATTCAATATTATATTTAATCGAAAAACTTTATTTTATAATTTACTTTATTACTCATTTCATGTATTTTTTATACTTAATAATGTATCTAATAACCTAATATAACCTAACCTAATAAAACCTAATAATCCAATATTCTACATACTTAATAAAAAAATTAAAAATCTAATAAAAAAAATAGATACTAATGAATGTAACCATGCACGTTAATAAATATGGTTGAGAAATTTGTGTCAAATTTAATCTACTATATCATATGTCCCAAACAATCCATTCAAATTTTTTTGTTAATTTAACATAATATGCATATATTAAATAATATTATATATTATATATTATATTTTTATTTATTATATATATATATACATATACAGGGTGTCCGATAATTCGAAGTCCACCCGTAAACTGCAGGTAGAGTAGGTTAAACTGAGCATAAAAGTCCTGTATCATTTTTCGATATTCTTAATATTTACCAAGATATTAACAAAAAATATCGGCGAATCCGCGCGCGCTTTGCTCGCGCGGCGAGAAGGACGTCCCACCGCTACGTGCTCACTAAGCGCGCAGTGTGGCGGTGGGAGATAGAGCGGTGGGATTATACCAATAATTCGGCGCGGTCGCCGCAGTGTTCTAGTATTACGCTCGTAGGCTCCTCCCACCGTCTCACTGCGCGCTTAGTGAGCACGTAGCGGTGGGACGTCCTTCTCGCCGCGCGCGCTTTCCTCGCGCGGATTCGCCGATCTTTTTTCGTTAATATCTCGGTAAATATTAAGAATATCAAAGAATGATACAGGACTTTTATGCTCAGTTTAACCTACTCTACTTGCAGTTTACGGGTGGACTTCGAATTATCGGACACCCTGTATATATATATATATATATATATATACAGGGTGTCCCATTATAAAACATCCAGTCGAATATTTCGAAAACCAAGCCCGGGAGAGAAAAATTTTTCAGACAAAAGTTATTTGGTTTCGAAGGGCCCATAAGATGATACCATTGGTTTGACCTTGAAGAATTATTTGAAAGTTACATGAAAGTCACCTCAATTTTTTAAAATGGCATCCCCTATTTTTTATTACATATTCTTGTAGCTGACTTCAAGAGCTTTCCAAAACACTATAATAAAGTATTTTTTTATTAAGTATTTTCCGAGTTATAAAGCTTGAAATAATTTCATAATTTTACATAAACTGTAAAATATCTCGTAAAACAGTGCTCGGAATTAGTTGCTTTTTTCGAGCCGATTCCCGAGGCGACGCCTCCTATTTCCCCACTACCGCTCGACGCTCGAGCAGACGCTGCGGCCGAGCCGCCGACAGCGTGTCTCTCAGGAGCGTCTCTAAAGAAAAAGAAAGCTAGGACCTTTTATATTATTAGTAATATTTTCCTAAAAAAATAATTTCTGCTTTCGTAATAAATAATTAATCGAAATGTTATGAATATATTATGTAATGCTATTTCACATCTTATCGCGAAAAATTCTACATCATTTTGTAAAAGAATATTTATAAAGGAATGCCTCATCGTATGAGATGAGAACGAGTACTTCAATAATTTTTATGGATATCATCCTTCGTAGAATTATGCAAACGACCGAGAAGACCAGAATAAAATTTTTACATCTTATGTCATAAGATAAAGATAAAATAGAAAAAAATCGAAACATTCAATAAGTAAAAATTTTATTCTGGTCTTCTCGGTCGTTTGCATAATTCTACGAAGGATGATATCCATAAAAATTATTGAAGTACTCGTTCTCATCTCATACGATGAGGCATTCCTTTATAAATATTCTTTTACAAAATGATGTAGAATTTTTCGCGATAAGATGTGAAATAGCATTACATAATATATTCATAACATTTCGATTAATTATTTATTACGAAAGCAGAAATTATTTCTTTAGGAAAATATTACTAATAATATAAAAGGTCCTAGCTTTCTTTTTCTTTAGAGACGCTCCTGAGAGACACGCTGTCGGCGGCTCGGCCGCAGCGTCTGCTCGAGCGTCGAGCGGTAGTGGGGAAATAGGAGGCGTCGCCTCGGGAATCGGCTCGAAAAGAGCAACTAATTCCGAGCACTGTCGTAAAATATTTACTTTTCGATGACCTCAATACCTCAATACCTTACCTCAATACTTTTATGCACAGAATAATGAGAGGAACCAATTGGTGTCAAGAAAACACATAGTTGTTTTTAAGAAAAAATATGCAATTTGTAACTAACAATTACATATTTTTTCTTAAAAACAACTATGTGTTTTCTTTACACCAATTGATTCCTCTCATTATTCTGTGCATAAAAGTATTGAGATAAGGTCATCGAAAAGTAAATATTTTACGAGATATTTTACAGTTTATGTAAAATTAAGAAATTATTTCAAGCTTTATAACTCGGAAAATACTTCATGAAAAAATACTTTATTATAGTGTTTTGGAAAGCTCTCGAGGTCAGCTACAAGAATATGTAATAAAAAATAGGGGATGCCATTTAAAAAAATTGAGGTGACTTTCATGTAACTTTCAAATAATTCTTCAAGGTCAAACCAATGGTATCATCTTATGGGCCCCTCGAAACCAAATAACTTTTGTCTGAAAAATTTTTCTCTCCCGGGCTTGGTTTTCGAAATATTCGACTGGATGTTTTATAATGGGACACCCTGTATATATGTATATATAGATATATTAAACATTAATATGTTATGTCAATACTTTAATACAAAATAAATGCAATTTTCATTATAATTTAAAATTAATTGTGTGTAAACTTAAAAGAAAATATTTAAATATTCTTAATATTCTTAATATTTAAATATTCTTTATGAAAAAATAAACTTGGAAAAAAGTTGTTTTCTTTAAAATTTTTTATAGGTAGTTATTTTGACAGGATTGATGTCGGATACATTGTTGTCCGTTCCTAGACAGCACAGTGATGTTTTAAAAACGTACATATTAGAACGTACATACTATGTTTCGTATGTATTTTAAATATCCAGATTAAAATGAAAGGCATTAGTTGACATCAAACTGGCAATGTGATTGGTGAGCTGCGAGCTGACTTGGTTTTGTCAGACTATTAACCGCAGTGATTCACCAACTTATAAAAATCGAAATTCGATTTACATTTTGGAGTTAATAAATCTCAATTCCACTCATAAGATGAAGAATTTATTGCGAAAAATATTACCTCAGCCAGGATTCGAACCTGGAACTCCCCCATTCCGTGCGGGTGTCATACCAATTCGACCACTGAGGCATGTGATAATATTTATCGCAATAATAAGTACACTAAGAGAGACGCTTTCTCAGGCAGCGCCTCTAGTGAGGAACACCAAATTTTCAAGTCAATGGTGGGATATAACAACGGTCATTCCCTTTGCCAGTAGTAAGTTGGTGAATCACTGCGATTAATAGTCTGACAAAACCAAGTCGGCTCGCAGCTCACCAATCACATTGCCAGTTTGATATCAACTAATGCCTTTCATTTGAATTTTAACTACTGGCAAAGAGAATGACCGTTGTTACAATCTAGATTAAAATTTTAACTTTAAACAATTTTAGGATGTTTTAAAGACAGTGTTATTCTTTTGGATTTCTTAAAATCATCCATTTTAAGGATACATTCTGTGTAAAAAGTATCCAGAATTGTTAAATAAAAAATTATATAAAAAAATTAATTTATTCATCAAAATTTATTTTGTCGCCTTCAAAGTAGGCCCCATCGAGTGTAATACAACTATGCCAGCACTTGATTCAATCCTCAATACATTTTTCGTAGGCTGATTGAGGTATGATCTTCAGTTCCTTCAGCGAATTTTCTTTTTGACCTCAATCGACTCAAAACGCCTTTCTCGAAGTGGTAATTTTAGCTTCGGAAACAGGAAAAAGTCAGACAAGGCCATATCAGGTGAGTATAGTACTTGGTCGATGACATTCGTTGAGTTTTTGACGAAAAACTCTTGTACAATGGCTTTGTGCGATGGTGCATTACCGTGGTGCCAAATTCATGAATTGTCCTTCCACAAATCTGAGTGTTTCCGGCGGATATTCTCGCGCAAACGCCTCATGACGCCTAAATATTGTAGTTCCTTATTCACCGTTTGTCCGTCAGGAAGGAATTCGGAGTGCATCACACCACAGTATTAAAGAAAACTGTCAGCATGAACAAGACAAATCAACTATCACTTCTCAGCCTTCTTTGAATGCTTTATACCATTCATATGCCTGTGTTTTTGACATGCACGATTCACCATAGGTCTTCTGCAACATTTTCAACGATTCGGCACACAAAATTTTGTTTAAAACACAAACTCTTTATTCAACTAATTTTCCCATTGTAAAAATCGCAGAGCACTCAAAAGTATAATTACAAAAACAGCTGATGTCAACACAGAGTGACAGATTGCGTTCAAATTGCGTGGTAACTCAGTATAGTGCCATCTCACTGAAAAAAAATTGTGGCGATATCTTTTACATGCGTCTTTTAAATGATAAATTCCGGATACTTTTTACACACAGAATGTATGCGAGCTAAAATTGGACCTATTTAAAACATTATAAATTGAAGCAGATGAAGTATATAATGTTTATTTGCCAAGCAATTAAATGTGATTTGTTTTACCTTAAGTTTGTATAAGTGGGTAGGTAACCCTTGTTAACAACTTAATTCCAATTTGCATTTAAAAAAAAAATGAATAACGCTAATTGTAACAACTTATACCTATACCTATAACAAATATTGATATTACTATATTATTAGACTTCAATGCTGATTCAATGCAAATATTATTTTCATCTCACATCGACAGCACGAAAAGGAAACTGGTCTCGTGCTCGTCTGTGCGCTTTCACGCACTCTAGCATAAATTTATAGATTTGTAATATAACAAGGTACAATAATTCTATCTAAATGCATTGTTGGTTTTAAGATTTCTTAACTTCAAAAAAGTATTAGTATTTACAATATTTTCTATTATGTGTAAGTAATAATCGGCATAAAGTATTTTTAGATTTTAAACAGATCTAAAAATATGTGTTATAATTATTTAAGTTATTTACTACTCACACTAAACACTTGCTGCGTGATTTTTTTCTTTTTAATCATCTTTATCATTCAGTGGCGCTACAGCTCGGGATGAACCTTGGCCTGCACTACTACACTCCTCCACGCGTCTCTATTCTCAGCCAACTTTTTCCAGTCAGCCACAGATATCCTCCTTATATCCTTCTTCACTTCATCCTACTAGCGAACTCTCGGTCTGCCCTGTGTTCTCGTTCCGATGCAGACAGCCGTCCCTATCCCTCTTGATGCTTTCTGTGCGTCCATACGCACTATATGCCCAGCCCAACTCAACCTTTGTGTCTTTATGAATTTAACTACATCCTCAACTTCCATCGGGTCAATTAACTCATGATTAAATCTGATTCGATATTCCTGATTCTTATCTTTTACTGGATCGAATATTGAGAATTCTTCTGAGAATTTTCCTTTCAAACACCTTTAGCCTCTTCTTATCCCTGGCAGACATCGTCCAGGTTCAGCGCCATAACACAAAATAGGTCTAATGATGGTTGTTGTGTATGTGAGGGACCGTAAATGATTTCAGCAGTATTAATTATTAGAGAGTTTACTATAAAAGAGAAGGTCCGTTACACGAGGTGTGTATGTTAGCGCCAGGAAGGTGCGAGACTCTGTCTCGTCCTTCTTCTCTCACACGCACGCTTACCACAGACCCGAATTGTCGCTGGGATCGCGTCGGTCGCACGTGTGTCGCGGGCCCATTCGCAAGTGCGCGCGCGTAATTAAATTAAGCGCGCACATTAAATTATTGTACGCATATCTAACACCCTCTCTTGTTAAGAGAACTTCTATTTCGCTGTACGTTCAGAAAAGAAATCTGGGCGTCTCCTAGTCCTAGCAAAACGCCGCACAGTGGGCGAAAAGGCGCTCTCTGTGGACAAAAATCGTTAGACGGCCCAATATTTAACCGATTTTGATCAATTTTTTTTTAATCTTCTCGTTATAAATTTTCCTACATCGGAGTACTGCTCATTTTTTAAAACAGGATACAGAAAGTTGTAAAAAATTGGTCAATTCTGAATCATTAATATTAAAATCAACATCAAATCAATGTTTCATTTATTTAAGTGAAATTATTATCCTTTCAACATTAAAAATGGATTTTGCACAACATTTTGATACAACATCAAGGCTTATGTGAATATATATATGTGTATATATATATATATATATATATATATATATATATATATATATATACAGGGTGACCCATTTTAACTTAGGCAGCCAAATAACTCGAAAAATAAGCACACTACGAAAAAATGTTTAGAATCAAAATTTTGTCATTTCGAGGGGGACGTACAATGACGTTAAAATCAGCCCCCCCACCCCTCCCCCTGGGCGGTGAGGGGGGGCAAGTTTGAAATCTTAAATGGGAACCCCTATTTTTTATTGCATATTCGGAATCTTTGGCTAAAAACACATACAATTTGTCTAAAACATTTTTCTCGATTCATGGTAGATGGCGCTGTAATCGACGAAATTCAATTTCTTCGATTTCTCTTACTGAGAACCCATGCTTACGATTCTGCAATAAATTAACAATAAAAATACTACGTTTTCATTGTTAATACTCGAAATTAGTCTTAAAACAAACTTCTCATTATTTTTTATTACTCATTAATTACTTCTCAAGAAACTGCTTTTAGCGTAACCCAGGAACAACGACGTGGACGTAGCAGTTTTCTGTTCCCTTCGGGGTGCTTGATTAACGTGAGTCTCTTCGCCTCTCACAATTCGGGGTGCTTGAACGTGTGGTAACCCAGCCAGTGAAGGCAAGGTCGTGTGGTGACCCAACCAGTTAAGGCAAGGTCGTGTGGTGACCCAACCAGTTAAGGCAAGGTCAAGTAGTGACCCAGCCAGTGAAGGCAAGGTCGTGTGGTGACCCAACCAGTTAAGGCAAGATTGCATTGTTATCAGCTCTCTCCACATGGAGGAGATGCTCAAAGTGTGCACCATTATTTTCTAAGGATAACAGTAATCGACAGCGAAAGTTACGTTGTACATTTTCTAGCATTAAAGGAGTTATAGCTTCACAAGCTCTTCTTATTCTTTCCATCATATTCAATCTTGTCCTTGGAGCTTCACTATACACTGCATCTTTAACGTATCCCCATAAAAAGAAATCAAGGGGGTTCAAATCCGGTGATCTCGGAGGCCACAGAACTGGTCCACCCCGCCCTATCCACCGATTTGGGAACCTTTGATTCAAAAACATCCGTACAATACGAGCATTATTAGCAGGAGCACCATCTTGTTGATACCATAAATTTAGTCTAACTGCAAGGGGAACATTCTCTAGCTATGCTGGCAAATCATTTTCGAGGAATTCTAAATACATTGGACTATTAATTGGACGTTCAAAAAAATGAGGTCCAATGACTTGGCCATTGCAAATGCCTACCCATACATATAAACTCCAACGATGTTGATTAAGCACCTCACGATACCAATGTGGATTTTCTGGTGACCAATAGTGGCAATTATGCCTATTGAGACTACCATTGCTGATGAATGTTGCTTCATCACTGAAACAAACATTACTAAAAAAATCTGGATTCTGATCTAACATCTCAAGAGCCCATCTACAAAATTGTACTCTGAGTACGCAGTCGGCCTCACTTAATTCCTGTACCAGAGTAATATGATACGGATGGTAATTGACTGATCGTAACAATCTATGTGCCGTAGTTTGAGGGATTCCCAGTTCTCGTTCTATTTGACGGGTACTAATATGGGGATTTTGATGAACCATAGCCAAAACTGCGAGCAATCTAGGGTCATTATTATTATGAAGTCTATTCCTTCGCCTTTCGCGATGAAGTGGATTATTACGAGATCTCCTTTCAATGTTTATAATTTGTTGATCAGTAGGATGGCGGCGATTTGGGAATCGCTCCGCATAAGTACGGGCAGTAAGTCTGTAATTTCTACCACATTCACCAAAGGTTATAAGAATATCGATTACTTCTGTAGGCGTATAATTTGCCATTTTACCAGAATTTTATCAGAGTACAAATGTTAAAAAAATACATAAACACTTGTGACTTTGGCACTAAATGGACAAAATTTTGGAGGAATACTTAGAGGAACTCCATCAGATGGAAAGTCCAAAATGTCTCGGTACTTCGGACCATTCAAGTTGCCTAAAGGACAGGTTACGCTAAAAGCAGTTTCTTGAGAAGTAATTAATGAGTAATAAAAAATAATGAGAAGTTTGTTTTAAGACTAATTTCGAGTATTAACAATGAAAACGTAGTATTTTTATTGTTAATTTATTGCAGAATCGTAAGCATGGGTTCTCAGTAAGAGAAATCGAAGAAATTGAATTTCGTCGATTACAGCGCCATCTATCATGAATCGAGAAAAATGTTTCAGACAAATTGTATGTGTTTTTAGCCAAAGATTCCGAATATGCAATAAAAAATAGGGGTTCCCATTTAAGATTTCAAACTTGCCCCCCCTCACCGCCCAGAGGGAGGGGTGGGAGGACTGATTTTAACATCATTGTACGTCCCCCTCGAAATGACGAAATTTTGATTCTAAACATTTTTTCGTAGTGTGCTTATTTTTCGAGTTATTTGGCTGCCTAAGTTAAAATGGGTCACCCTGTATATATATATATATTTCAATAAAAATAGAAACGTAATTGAAACAGATTAGGATGTTTTTGAAGACAGTACAAATGACATTAAAAATACATATACATATACATATGTATATTTTATATACATAAAGTGTTTTATTTTAACCGATCACCCCCAAAATCTTTTTGATTTAAAATATTTCATTTATTTTTTACTTATATTATGAACAAACACACATACACACATACAATCATTCTTAATTGTATTAGAATTAGTTTCTTTTCTAAATTCAAATTTTATTGGGCGGCAATAACTGACCGACGAAGGTCTTTCATTTTTCCATATAATATTATTATCAGCTATCAACTGAATGGGAACAAAAGAAATCATAAATACTGCGCCATCAAAAAACATATTAACTTCGTCGTCGTCATCGTCATCGTCAGTATTAGTTGACTGCTGATATTTTTTTAAATTATCGGTTTCTGTTGACCATTTTTGCCGAGTAATTTGTTGGCTAGAAGCGCCATCCATGCCCCATTTTCCATACAATATCAATGCCTTATCGCATAATTCATAGAGCTTTCTACTATCAAATGTCAAAAGTATCCTCTCAGTAGTATGCAGTAATAATGATTTAACATTAACACTTGCACCTAAGTCATTGAAATCTAGATCTGGTGGATAGCACTTTTCTTTTGCACACCTAATAACAGCATATGGAGGATATAATTTGTTTCCATGTAATTGCTGATTATATTTTCGCAACTTCTCATATTTAGCTTTTGTTAGATCCAAGTCAAAATACATGGCTAAAATATTATTAATATTAGTTTCAGTAGTTTCTTCCAAATCCGAATCATTTTCAGACTGATTTTGCAAGCATTCAGCAGCTTTAATAATTTCTTCCGCACTGTACTTTGAAAGTAGGTCTTCAATTCGCCTTTTTTTCGTTTTTTCACAACCTTCCTCATAAGACAAACGTGGACGACCTTTTTTATTTATTGCTGTTATGTCTTTTTCTGGTGTAGAAACTTCTGACAAAAAAGTTGATGAAGGCTGTAAAATATTTTGAGATGGTTTGTACAAATCGGTATCAAACTTGACGATAAACTTTTTATTTAAAAATTCCGCATACATTTTTCGGAATCGTTCCTTATTACGAGAAACAGCATGCCATTTTCTATTGTATGAAGGTAAAAATCTCTCACGTAACTTAATTTTTATTTGTTCAAATTGCTCTTTATTAAAATTCTGCTCTCTCTCATTTTTTAAATTACTCATAATTATTTCTATTTCATTTTTATTTGGACAATTCCATATATATTCACACAAGACTTGGTGCTTTATTTCTAAATCCATTTTTATGTTATTTGTAGGGCGCAGACGTGCACGATCCAGTGTCGCGAGTCAACGATCGTTAGTTACGTTTAGCTTGGGGATCGGCTAGCCTAAGAATTGACGATCGTAACGCACACGCTCACGCATACGCTTACGCATACTCGCGAGCGGAGTATCGCAGCGCACGAAAAAGACATAACAGCAATAAATAAAAAAGGTCGTCCACGTTTGTCTTATGAGGAAGGTTGTGAAAAAACGAAAAAAAGGCGAATTGAAGACCTACTTTCAAAGTACAGTGCGGAAGAAATTATTAAAGCTGCTGAATGCTTGCAAAATCAGTCTGAAAATGATTCGGATTTGGAAGAAACTACTGAAACTAATATTAATAATATTTTAGCCATGTATTTTGACTTGGATCTAACAAAAGCTAAATATGAGAAGTTGCGAAAATATAATCAGCAATTACATGGAAACAAATTATATCCTCCATATGCTGTTATTAGGTGTGCAAAAGAAAAGTGCTATCCACCAGATCTAGATTTCAATGACTTAGGTGCAAGTGTTAATGTTAAATCATTATTACTGCATACTACTGAGAGGATACTTTTGACATTTGATAGTAGAAAGCTCTATGAATTACGCGATAAGGCATTGATATTGTATGGAAAATGGGGCATGGATGGCATGCGCTTCTAGCCAACAAATTACTCGGTAAAAATGGTCAACAGAAACCGATAATTTAAAAAAATATCAGCAGTCAACTAATACTGACGATAACGATGACGACGACGAAGTTAATATGTTTTTTGATGGCGCAGTATTTATGATTTCTTTTGTTCCCATTCAGTTGATAGCTGATAATAATATTATATGGAAAAATGAAAGACCTTCGTCGGTCAGTTATTGCCGCCCAATAAAATTTGAATTTAGAAAAGAAACTAATTCTAATACAATTGAGGCATACCAATTTTATTCTGATGCATTCAATAAACTCGAGCCCTCATCTATCACAGTGGAAAAAATATTATTCAATGTAAGTTTCAACGTGCAATGTACAATGATCGATGGTAAAATATGCAACATTTTAACCGGTCAAAAATCATCAAATTGTTGCAATATTTGTGGAGTAGGTCCAAAAAATATAAATAATCTACAATACATTAACACCCTTTCATTTAATGCTGAAAACTATAAATATGGGCTTTCTACATTGCACTGTTGGATTCGTTGCATGGAATATTTATTACATATTACTTACAACCTAGATTTTAAGAAGCACTGTGCAAAGGGAGAGGATAAAATTTTAAAAATAAAAAGAAAAGAAATGATTAAAAGAAATTTAAAATCTAAGTTATCGTTAACTGTAGATGTGGTGAAACAAGGATCAGGAACAACGAATACCGGAAATGTTGCCCGTGATTTCTTTGCAAAAGCTGAAACAGTAGCTGAAATTGTTGGTATAAACAAAAATTTGATTATACGACTAGGTAATATTTTGCAAGTATTAGCATGCGGAAAAGAGATAAATAGGGAAAAGTTTAAAAAATATTGTCTTGACACTGCTGACATTTGCATTAATTTTTATCCCTGGTATAAAATGCCACCATCTGTGCATAAAATTTTATTACACGGCAGTGACATTATTGAACATTTAGGTTTGCCAATTGGTTGCCTCTCAGAAGAAGCGCAAGAGGCAAGTAATAAGATTTTTAGGAAAGCCCGAGCTCAAAATAGCAGAATGAAATCACGAAAGTGTACAAATGAAGATATTATGCATTACCTTTTGATTTCGTCAGATCCTTTAATTAGTAATATAAGGATGAAACAAGAAAAGAAAACTAAAGATTTATCTGCTGAAGCTAAAGATTTGTTAAGTCATTAAAATAAATGTTAAAAAATTAAAAAAAAAAAAACAAAAAATGCACGAAAAACCAAAAAAAACTCTTTTAATGACTGATACCTTGACGCAGTAAAAGAGCTTAAGTAATTTGTATTATTAATACAATAAGGCAAATTATACCAAATTCAGTCGTTTCGTTAAAATTTTAATAAACTTTTTAAGAATGATTGTATGTGTGTTTGTTCATAATATAAGTAAAAAATAAATGAAATATTTTAAATCAAAAAGATTTTGGGGGTGATCGGTTAAAATAAAACACTTTATGTATATAAAATATACATATGTATATGTATATGTATTTTTAATGTCATTTGTACTGTCTTCAAAAACATCCTAATCTGTTTCAATTACGTTTCTATTTTTATTGAAATATATATATATATACACATATATATATTCACATAAGCCTTGATGTTGTATCAAAATGTTGTGCAAAATCCATTTTTAATGTTGAAAGGATAATAATTTCACTTAAATAAATGAAACATTGATTTGATGTTGATTTTAATATTAATGATTCAGAATTGACCAATTTTTTACAACTTTCTGTATCCTGTTTTAAAAAATGAGCAGTACTCCGATGTAGGAAAATTTATAACGAGAAGATTAAAAAAAAATTGATCAAAATCGGTTAAATATTGGGCCGTCTAACGATTTTTGTCCACAGAGAGCGCCTTTTCGCCCACTGTGCGCCGCTGAGCTTCTAATACAGTTCCCTTAACATCTTTGTTGGTCTGTGAGGAAGATGGCGCAGCATTCTCAGGCACATCCGGAGGATTCTCCGTACCTGAAGTTGAAGGACTGTCCGGTTCCCGAGACTTTTCAAAATCCCAATAGTAATGGTCGTTTTCCAAACAACTTGTAGGAGTATCTTTTCCGATTTTGCATCTGATTAACGTGTCTTTCCCAAGAGCGACCATCGTCTAAACAGATTATATAATGCAGTTTTCCTTTTCTTGCCGACACTATACCGAACTTCCATTTTACGCTCCCGGAGTAATTCCGACACGCAACTCTCTCCCCGCATGAGAATGTTTTCAAGTTTTCTGTAGTATCATAATAAACATTTGAATTGCTGTTTAACGGAAATATTAGGTCTAGTCTAGTAAATATTTTTCGGTTAAGGAACATTTCCGCTGGAGTTTTGTTAGTTAACGCATGTGGTATTGTCCTATATTGTAATAATAATTTATTTAATGCAAAATTAACATTTACAGCTTCGCACTTTATTCGTTTTAATGCTTGTTTACACGTTTGTACAAAACGTTCGACTTGACCGTTTGTTGCAGGATTAAATGGTGAAGTACGTGTATGCTTAATTCCATTCATATGTAAAAATTGTTAGAATTCCGCAGAAACAAATGTTCTACCGTTATCGGTTACTATTACTTGTGGTAAACCATATGCTGCAAAAATTTCTCGGCACTTTGCAATTGTAGTTTTTGCAGTGATATCTTTGACAATATGTACTTCGGGCCATTTTGAAAAAGCATCAATCATAAGCAGGAACATTTTTCCCAAAAATGGGCCCGCAAAATCAATATGTACGCGTTGCATTGGCGCTGATGGCGCCTCCCATACATGTACTTCCATCTTTGGGGGGTTGTTCTTATGACTATTACAATTTGCACAATTCCGTGCCAAATTTTCTATGTCTCTATCAATAGCTGGCCACCAACAATAGCTACGAGCCAGACTTTTCATTTTAACTACTCCAAAGTGTCCTGAATGCAATTCTTTTAATACTTCCGCTTGTAACGTTTTTGGAATATAAACACGTGAGCCTCGCATAATTACATTGTTTTGTAAACTAAACTCGTTTTGCTCAATATTAAAATGCTTCGTTTTATGTATTAATTTTCCAGTCTGTAGTGCTTTTAGTAATTCGCTTACATTTTTATCTTTCCGTGTCTCTACTTCTATTCTGCCCGCAGTTACGGGGGTAAGGTTTCGATTATTTCCAATTGATACGCATCTACCACGTCTGCTACAGTTTGTGGTGTTGCGTCAACGGGAAGTCTGGATAAACAATCCGCATCCGCATTTGCCTTTCAGATTTCCGATTACTCAATTTCATAATTGAACCCTTGTAGAAATATTGCATAGTGCTGCATGCGCATAGCTGAGTAAATAGGCAAACTCTGAGAAGGCGAGAGAATTTGTACTAGCGGTCTATGATCCGTTATTAACGTGAACTTGTTTCTGTATAGAAATTGAACAAACTTTTTAACGCCGAAAATGATTGCAAATGCCTCTTTGTCGATCTGACAAGGGAAGTGTGCGAAGTGATAATCGCGAATGGGTACGAATTATATATCGTTAGAAGGTCTTGCCGAGTAGAGTTTAGCGAAATATTGCACATATTTCGCTTGAATGGCGCCTTTAGAGGGCACTGTGCGCAATAGAAGTTAAAGTTATATAGCGTCTTATAAAAGTCCGAAAACGTTAAAATATCTCGAAAAACATCAATTATAGCGAAAAATATGTAAGAAACAAAGTAGAGCTTAAAAAGATTGCCTAATGATAACAAAAGTTAGCTTTAGGTGAAGTTTCCAAAGACACGTGTATTCCCACACCACTGGTATCTTCAGCGCTTGGCCGCTACTCGATAATTCGGAGTAGGGAGCGTCGCTTGTTAGCGGCCAAGTAAACATAATACCATAGCCTGATATATATACGTATGTATATACATATATACATCAGTATATACATACGTATATATATCTATGGTATTATGTTTACTTGGCCGCTAACAAGCGACGCTCCCCACTCCGAATTATCGAGTAGCGGCCAAGCGCTGAAGATACCAGTGGTGTGGGAATACACGTGTCTTTGGAAACTTCACCTAAAGCCAACTTTTGTTATCATTAGGCAATCTTTTTAAGCTCTACTTTGTTTCTTACATATTTTTCGCTATAATTGATCATTTTCGAGATATTTTAACGTTTTCGGACTTTTATAAGACGCTATATAACTTTAACTTCTATTGCGCACAGCGCCCTCTAGAGGCGCCATTCAAGCGAAATATTGCACAGCTAAACTCTACTCGGCAAGACCTTTCTAACGATATATAATTCGTACCCATTCGCGATTATCACTTCGCACACTTCCCTTGTGAGAGTATTTTGATTGTACATTTGAAAATGTCTGGGACGCAAATTGAATGATCCTCTCGGACCCATCAGGATATCGGTGCGATAGCGCCGCTCCGACTCCGTACGAGCTCGCGTCGGTCGCTAAAACCAACGGTAATTTCGGTTAAAATGAACCAGGTTAAAATGAACCAGCACTTGATTGCTTGTAAAAGCTACTTTAGCCTTGTTAAAAGCTGTTTCGCATTCTTTAGACCATACGAAAGGTACTCCTTTTTGCAGTAATTTATTTAAGGGATGTAGGATAGAACTTAGATTTTGTATAAATCTACCGTAGTAATTTATCATGCCTGTAAACGCTCGTATTTCTGACGCATCTTTAGGCCGTGACATTTTTTGTATTGATTCGATTTTTCGATTGTCTTTGTGAATACCTACCCCATCGACCACGTAACCGCAATAATCGACTTTATCTAGAAAGAACTTTGACTTCTCTAGATTTATTCGAACATTGAACTCATGTAATTTACTTAGTACTTTCTCAAGACGCGTTAAATGCTCCGTATCTGTACTACCCGTAATCACAATATCGTCGAAGAAAATTGCGACGCCGGGTATTCCTTGCAAAATATTTTCAATTTCGCGTTGCCATATGGTGAGACCTGACGCAATCCCGTACATCATACGATTTACTTTGTAGAGCCCCTTACATGTACTGATAGTTAGCAACTCGCGATCCTCGGATGCTATTTCTAATTGAAGGTATGCTTGTTTCAAGTCAATTTTAGAAAGTTTTTTTCCATTCGCAAGCTTCATGAATAACTCGTCAACTGTAGGAAAAGGGTACTCGTCAACTATTAGATGCGGATTAAGCGTAGCTTTGTAATCACCGCAAATACGAATTTTTCTTTTTTCAAAATTGGGACGATGGGTGTAGCCTACTTAGACGACTCAACTCTCTCGATAATACCTGCTTATTCTAATGTATCAAGCTCCTTTTCAACCAACATTTGTAATCTAAAAGGGACTGGTCGAACTCGCACGAAAATCGGAGCATCCTTTTTTAGCTTTAAGTGTATTTGTATATTCTTAATTGAAACAAATTCTGAAGAGCGAACGTTTCGATACTTCTCTAATATTGCTTGTAGTTTACTTCGTGCATCTACTGTTACGCTATTTATCTGAGTATTACAGACTGAAAAACCAAGATCATTAAATTGCCTAATCCATTCGCGTCCTAGCAATGGCTTCCTAACTCCGCTAATTAAATAAATATTCAGATCTTTTACAATTGAATTATCGTGCTTAGCACTGACTGTAATATATCCTTTACATCTAAGTGCACGGCCGCAAAACGAAATTAAACGCAAATCTGTATGACGAATGGTCGCTATTGGAAAAAGTTTGGTCGCTTCAAACTCACTCATTACTGTAACCGCCGCTCCACTGTCTAACTCGAACTCGACTTTTTTTTCCTTCGATTTCCATTGACAGCAGGAATTTGTCGCGATAGTTCGCATGCTCCAAACTGAGCATTTCTTCCAAATTGTTAGTGGAGTATTCTTGAAGCAGACCGCACGCAAGTGCCCCGGTTTCCCACAGCTATAGCAACGTACGCTTCTATCTAGATTACATTTATTTGCCAAATGGCCTTTACCGCACCTGAAACATTTTACATTAGCATTTTTGTACTGTTTAGAATATTTGTTAGCCTGACTAGAATTGTCGAATTTCGTGGCCTCTTGCTTTGGCCGTCTGTCACCCGCATTTTTCCTTGGAGGTTTCTTCCCTGTCTTAAAATAGGCCACGCTGGCGCCTGTATAAAGTTAGCCCCCCATTTTTTGCTTTTTAATATTTTCTCAGTTGTTCCAGGTTGTTCTACGTTTGTTCTACATTGTTCCAAAGTTATACGTCAATAAAACAAAAAGCGCCACGGGAAAAGCAAAAAAACTGTTTTTTTTAGTAACCCCATATTTTTCGAAAAACTCAAATTTTTTTGCTGTTCTGGATTGTTCTAATTGTTCTAAATATTGTTCCAAAGTTATATGTCAATAAGACCAAAAGCGCCACGGGAAAAGCAAAAAAACTTTTTTCAGTGGCCCCCCCATTTTTCGAAAAATTTAAATTTTGTTGTTGTTCTGGATTGCTCTAATTGTTCTAAATATTGTTCCAAAGTATTAAATTTATCAGAGAAAAATTTCAAAAGACATAGCAAAAAAATAATATAGAATGTCCGAAGATTATTTTTATGTTTACACCTATCGATATTGTTTTATAAACATAAAATTTTAAATTTTAGCTGAAAATAAACAGAACAACCTGGAACAACTCTCACTTTTCCCGGACTTTACTCTTGGAAGTAGATACTTATTTCGTCTTCTTCGACCGTTAAAGTCGCGACAGCGGTCCCAAACTATAGAACAATTACGTACTATCATAGAACAACTTGGAACAACTCTCACTTTTCCCGGAACAATCATACAAAGGGGACTTTACTCTTGGAAGTAGATACTTATTTCGTCTTCTTCGACCGTTAAAGTCGCGACAGCGGTTCCAAACTATAAAACAATTACGTACACACACACACAAGGAGGGTTTGGAGTCTCAAAATACTGTGGAGTTGACGAACCACGGGGTCCTTGTGACACACATACACACACACACACGCGCGCGTTGATTGTTCTATAGTTTGGGACCGCTGTCGCGACTTTAACGGTCGAAGAAGACGAAATAAGTATCTACTTCCAAGAGTAAAGTCCCCTTTGTATGATTGTTCCGGGAAAAGTGAGAGTTGTTCCAAGTTGTTCTATGCTAGTACGTAATTGTTCTATAGTTTGGGACCGCTGTCGCGACTTTAACGGTCGAAGAAGACGAAATGAGTATCTACTTCCAAGAGTAAAGTCCCGTTTGTATGATTGTTCCGGAAAAAGTGAGAGTTGTTCCAAGTTGTTCTATGCTAGTACATAATTGTTCTATAGTTTGGGACCGCTGTCGCGACTTTAACGGTCGAAGAAGACGAAATAAGTATCTACTTCCAAGAGTAAAGTCCCCTTTGTATGATTGTTCCGGAAAAAGTGAGAGTTGTTCTAGGTTGTTCTATGCTAGTACGTAATTGTTCTATAGTTTGGGACCGCTGTCGCGACTTTAACGGTCGAAGAAGACAAAATAAGTATCTACTTCCAAGAGTGAAGTCCCCTTTGTATGATTGTTCCAGGAAAAGTGAGAGTTGTTCCAAGTTGTTCTATGATAGTACGTAATTGTTCTATAGTTTGGGACCGATGTCGCGACTTTAACGGTCGAGAAAGACGAAATAAGTATCTACTTCCAAGAGTAAAGTCCCCTTTGTATGATTGTTCCGGAAAAAGTGAGAGTTGGTCTGGGTTGTTCTATGCTAGTACGTAATTGGTCTATAGTTTGGGACCGCTGTCGTGACTTTAACGGTCGAAGAAGACGAAATAAGTATCTACTTCCAAGAGTAAAGTCCCCTTTGTATGATTGTTCCGGAAAAAGTGAGAGTTGTTCTAGGTTGTTCTATGCTAGTACGTAATTGTTCTATAGTTTGGGACCGCTGTCGCGACTTTAACGGTCGAAGAAGACAAAATAAGTATCTACTTCCAAGAGTGAAGTCCCCTTTGTATGATTGTTCCGGGAAAAGTGAGAGTTGTTCCAGGTTGTTCTGTTTATTTTCAGCTAAAATTTAAAATTTTATGTTTATAAAACAATAGCGATAGGTGTAAACATAAAAATAATCTTCGGACGCTCTATATTATTTTTTTGCTATGTCTTTTGAAATTTTTCTCTGATAAATTTAATACTTTGGAACAATATTTAGAACAATTAGAGCAATCCAGAACAACAAAAAAATTTGAATTTTTCGAAAAATGGGGGGCCACTGAAAAAAGTTTTTTTGCTTTTCCCGTGGCGCTTTTGGTCTTATTGACATATAACTTTGGAACAATATTTAGAACAATTAGAACAATCCAGAACAGCAAAAAAATTTGAGTTTTTCGAAAAATGGGGGGCTACTGAAAAAAACAGTTTTTTTGCTTTTCCCGTGGCGCTTTTTGTTTTATTGACGTATAACTTTGGAACAATGTAGAACAAACGTAGAACAACTTGGAACAACTGAGAAAATATTAAAAATCAAAAAATGGGGGGCTAACTTCATACAGGCCACGCTGGCAGCCTCTGTACTAGTGTCCTGCGCGGAGCTCTTGTCGGATAGTTCCATTGTAACCGCGATCCTGACAGCCTCATCGAAATCCAAATCAGTCTTCTCTAGCAGTCGACTTTGAGCCTTTTTATTACGCATCCCAAAAACCAGTTGATTCCGCAATGCAGTGTTAAGGTAGTCGCCGAACTTGCAATGTATGCTAAGTTTCCGTAATGCAGCAACATATTGTTGTACGGACTTATCCTCTTGCTGTTTCCGTTGGTGGAATGTAAAATTCTCTACGATTTCCAGCGGCGTCGGCGCGTAGTATTCTTGTAGCATTTTAACTAATTCATCGTAACGGCCAGTGAAAGGATCGCCCGGATCAAGTCGATCGCTCAGCATATCGAATGTCGTGGGTCCCACGTAATGCAGCAAATACGGGACCCTAGCCTGGTCCTTGATTCCGAAAATCATAAAAGCTCCTTGAAGGCGCTGTAGCCATCTTTTCCATGCAGTATTCGCCGGATCGAATGCTTCGATTGCGAGAGATCCAGGTATAGTCGCCTGTGCCATGATCTTCTCCTAAGCAATTTAGAATTTTGCACCGTATTTTAGATTTATAATGTAAACTCGTAACGTCAGCCTCGCCGTTATCCTTGTATCACGACTCGTGGCACGAGTCTTCGTAGCCTTAGCACGTGGCAATCACGCACCGATTTGCCAGATCCGCCGCAAAAAAAAAAACAATACGTCTTGTACGAATTTCTACATACGAAATTATGACGATCCCATCCTCGTCGCCAAAATTTTGTTGTGTATGTGAGACACCGTAAATGATTTTAGCAGTATTAATTATTAGAGAGTTTATTATAAAAGAGAAGGTCCGTTACACGAGGTGTGTATGTTAGCGCCAGGAAGGTTCTCGAGACTCTGTCTCGTCCTTCTTCTCTCACACGCACGCTTATCACCACAGACCCGAATTGTCGCTGAGATAGCGGCGGTCGCACGTGTGTCGCGGGCTCATTCGCGGAGCAAGTGCGCGCGCGTAATTAGTTGAGTGCGCACATTAAATTATTGTACGCATATCTAAAAATGGTTTTATATAATCTTAGCTTACAGGTTCTTGAAACTAGTTTTGATTTAAATATATTGTTGAGAGAGAGAAAGTGGCTCTATTGCACACATAATTCTGTGATTAATTTCATCTTGTATCTTATTTTTATTATTGAGGTATACACCCAAGTAAAGGAAGCTAATGATTGTCTCAAAATTAGAACTTCCTATGGAGATGGGACGCAGCATTCCTAAAGTTTCCTTCCTGATGACTTGCAGGTACTTAGTTTTTTCCTCATTTATGGTCGGTCCCACTCGCTTTTTCGCCCGTTCCAATCTGATGAAGATTTCTTTTATACTATGAATACTTCTCGTCACAATCACTATGTGCGTAAGCGTATATTTGATATGATTTATTTATTATAAAGAAAATGATCTTTCGTTACAGTTATATCCCACCAATGACTTAAAAATTTGGTGTCCCTCACTAGAGGCGCTGCCTGAGAAAGCGTCTTTCTTAGTGTACTTATTATTGCGATAAATATTATCACATGCCTCGGTGGTCGAATTGGTATGACACCCGCACGGAATGGGGGAGTTCCAGGTTCGAATCCTGGCTGAGGTAATATTTTTCGCAATAATTTCTTCATCTCACAAGTTGAGATGATATTTATTAATCTCCTAAAATTGAAATCGAATCTAGATTTCAAAAAAGTTGGTGAATCACTGCGGTTTAAAGTCTGACAAAACCAAGTCGGCTCGCAGCTCACCAATCATATGCCAGTTTGATGTCGACTAGTCTCCTTTCATTTGAGTTTTAATTTCTACTGACAAAGAAAATGATCTTTCGTTACAGTTTTATTTATTATGTGGCCTCTTTGGTATAAATCTTTTATTGCATTGTGTAAGACTAGTTAAATATCGTTGTAGAGAGCTCATCTCTCTGTCTCACCCCCGATCTGATTTCAAATTCGTCCGTTGAGTCTCCTTGTAGCATTATTTTTGCTGTTATATTTGCTAGCGTTATCAAAATTACAATAGATTTGTCAGCTTTATGGGAATTTTAAAGTCAGTAAAGATTCTGGCTATCTTACTTCTGTTAATCGAGTCAAAGGCTTGTTTAAAATCAACAAAGAGTAGGTGTAGGTATATTCCATACGCCATACTTCTCCAACGTTTGTCTAATTGTGAATAAGTGATCTATTGTGGATCGATTTGGCTTAAAGCCGCACTGGTAATCGGTGATCTCTTTTTCCACGTATGATTTGAGTCTGCTATTTACGAATTTCGAGAGAATTTGATATGTTATGTTAAGGAGGGAAACCACATTAGGAGGCTGATTTTTAAGCTTTTTTGTGAATATTTTTGAGACGGAAAAAATAATTAGAATTTATTTAAACTTTAAGGTCATTTTATTCATGTTTTGAACTATATCTCAGATTGTTTTCAAGTCGTTTTTGACGGAAATGTCAAAGTTATAAGCTGCCGCCCATCGAAGGTCATCGTCAGAGTTAGTTGCTTGCATGCAATGTGGAGGTCACAATTTTGATCTGAAAGCAAAACAAAGTTTGCAAAACGAGGTTTTCATACGTTATTAACATGTTTTCTTATTAGATGAACTAGGTTTCAGCTAAAAATGTTGAAAATTGAATGTTTTACGGGAATTTGAAAAAAAAAATCTCAATTTTCACCGTTATTTCAGTTCTTTTTCAAATAAAAAATACACTTTAAATTATGATATTATCCCAAAAGTTGGTTCATCTGATAGATAATTTAATAAAGAATAACTACAACTTTGTTTTATAAGGATCGGTCAATAATTTTTTGAGCTAGAGTGCACGCAAGTCGAAAAAAAGTCGTTTTGAGAAAAATGCATTTGAAAAAAAAATTACCGAAAACTAGAAATTTAAGACAGTAATAAATTATATAAAGTGCTTACCTTTTAATCTGCGATTCCAGTACCATATAGCAACCCTTCTTCTTCTTCATAAGCATCATTTAGAGCTTGCATCTCCTCTTTTCTTGCTTTCCGAGCTTCCTTGGTCTCCAAAGTGCTGCGTCTATTCTGTCGTTTCACGCGCAACTCGTCCATTTGTTGTGCGTAATTAAAGCTCCGCGAGCCAACTGACAGATTTCTCTTGTAACTTTCAACACACGCGTGGATGGCCAAACTGACGTTAACCGATGCTTTACTAAAATATATTCGAAATAATGCCGACCCTTCTACACAAACCTTCTATAGTGAGCATTTACAAACAAAAACATCTGGAAAAATACCCCCCTTCCCTCCTACTATCCCATAGTACATGTGTATTGAGCCAGGTAAGTAAGTAAGAGACTACCTGAGCGACCGCCTCCATTCTATCTGCTGTGCGCTCCAGCAGTGAACTGAGGGGCGCTCTCTTTTATACTCGGTATAGGAAAGACTTCGAATTTCATTTTGAAATTTTGGGAACATAATCTTGAATAGTTATACTAACGATTTATGCAATAAAAAAAAATCGATTTTTTAAACCGTCTAATGTGGTTTCCCCCCTTAAGAAGAATTATTGGCCTATAATTACCGCTCTATCTCCCTTTTTATGTACTGGTATGATAATTCTCTTTGCTCATTCCTCTGGCATCTTCTCCGTATCCCAGATATTCATGATAAGCTTATACATCCAGCTATGGCAAGTCTCACCCGCACACTTTAGCTCTGCCGTTATCGTATCTCCTTCAGGAGCTTTACCATTCTTAGGTTCCGTATTGTCTCGACAAATTCCACGTAATTGAGAGGGTTGGATTCACCATCAATCAGGCAATACTCTCCATTAACATCCCTGTACGTCTCTCCGACTGTCAGCATATCGGCCGAAGGACTTACTTCCGCATCTTGTTCCTTTGGTTGAAAACATTCGTATAATATCCTACTCATCGGTTCTTTATCTCTTTCTCCTCTGATAGCATTTTATTTTATTTGTCCTTTACGTTTGGTTAGTCTTGATTGGAATCCTGTTCTCTCCCATCTTATTTGTTTATACATTTCATGTATGTTCTGAGCTCTGTGTAGGTCACTAATATTCTTCAACTTTTTATTTAGTTCCTCTTTTTTTATGTCTGCAGACTTCCTTAGCTATTCTTCTTTTTTCTTTATATACCCTGGGTATCCTGGTAGTTCTATTCAGCATTGCCGCTCTCGCCTCATTTTTTCCCTTATTCCCTTATTCCCTACATTCCTGATCAAACCTCGTTTTGTTCCCTCGGTTTTTCTCCCAAGGCTTGCTGCGCAGCGCTCGTAATTGCCTCTCTTATGTTCCTCCACATCCTCCTTCGTCTCTTCTACAATATTTGTCGACTGGAAGTGCTCATTTATTCTCTTCTTGAAGGCTTTTGCACCATCTGTTGTTTTTAGGTTTTCAACATTCCATCTTGATCTTTTACCTATTTTGGTTTTTAGAGAACTGGATAGCTTCTATTTTACCTTAATCATCACAAGGTAATGATCGCTAACACAGTGTGTTCATAACAGAGGGGATCGCTGAGTGGGTTGTCAACCCTACGCTAGCTAGACACTGCATTTATAATCCCCAGGATGGCCCAGCTATTCCTCTGTGCTTTGAGATGCCAAAACCTCTTTTGCAAAAACAGAGGACACCGCTGATAGGCTAGGTTGACATTTGATTTGCAGAGACTACGCATGATCTTACGCACGACGAAACCCTTGACTCCCCTTTTCTTCTTAATAATATATATAATTTTGTTTGCGGTTAAGAGTCTTTGTTCCTTCAAGTAGATATATAGTGTCTGTTCTAATCCAGATCCTTTGAGAGGGGAGCGGGGCGGGAAGTACTCCGCGGGTGCGAGGGCATGACGTCACGCGGGAAGGGGGCGGTGAAAGTGTTCGGCGGCAATAAACATATTAAGTATCACAGAGGCGAGCGCCGATGTCCGGCTGCTCGAATTTATAAACAGATAGCGTTGCAAAGGCGAGCGCTGATTTTCGGCAGCTTAGATGTTTATAAACAAAAAGTGTTATAGAAACAATCGCTGCCCCCCTCACCCTTCCTCATTCTAGGAAGAATTGTGCATGTTGCGACAAGTTTTAATCAGGGCGGCATCTCGCATCGTAGAGGTTTATAAATATATAAGTTTATAAATATATAGCGTTATAGAAACGGAAGAAAGAAGAAAGGAAGAAGAGGAAAAAATAATATACGTTTGAATGTACGTTTGAAATAATATTTTATTATGTTTTTTTTACATATTACATTTTGTTAAAAATTAAAGCTATCAACTCGCAATTAACGAGCTAATGCTTATTGAAGGCATCACTAGCGCGTATTACATTCGATACATTCTTCTTGTCCGTTACAGTGGATGCGATATTTGCAAATTGTACTCAAACTTTTTGTCGACTTTTTCGAGGATGCTAGTCTGACTGATCAGACATTAAATCAATGCATCGCTCCAGATTAAATTGAGAATAACGTGGATTCAGTTATCGTCAAACACACGTTGAGTGCTTCGAGACGTATAAGTTTAGCGTCATTAATCGTGCAGAATTGCACCGTCAGCGGTCCAACGCTAATAGAATTTGAGGTATCCTTGTAGCGATTTCAAAGAAGATTTTGAATTGTTCGTAAAGTTCTTTCCACGTTTCGAGAAACATTATCAAATCGTTTGTGCGATGATCTCTTATGGCGATCTTGACGTAACTCTGTGGTCCAACATTGATGCCAATTTCCAAAAATTTATACCCCGTAGTTGTCAACGGGTATCTTTTACCTAGTATACGGACCGCATGATGCGCGGATAAAAAATGTGCTGTAGAAAAAATTATGAAAAAATATTTTAATTGTTATAAATATTTAAATTGTTGAATTTTTTAAGTATAAAAAAAACTTACGAAAAAACTTACTTGGTATGTTTTTTTTTAAACGGTAGAGTTTCACCATCCTTAAGTGGAACGTAATAATTCATACGCGTACTGCTTTCCTCAGCGGAGTACATTGTCACTGATTACGAGAATTTATTTTTTTACACAAGCTGTTGATGCAATACTGAACGCGTTCAATCATGTACGATTCTTTAACGTAACAAATTATTTCATGTTCAAATATGATCCGCGTTTGGTGGTGCGGGATTCGCAGGGAGAGGGGATACGCGCTTGTGATGTGGAGCCCGCAGGGAGAGGGGATATGCGCTCGTTGGTGCGGGGTCCGCGGAGAGAGGGGATACGCGCTCGGTGGTACGGGGTTCGCGGGCAAAGGCGATATGCGCTCGGTGGTACGGTGTCCGCGGGGAAGGGAGTCCATGACGTCACGATCTCGCTCTCTCTCGCGCCCGTTGCAGTCCTACGTTTGCGCGTTTCTCTCGCTCCCACTTATCACCTCTTGCGCGGCTCTTCGCGTTCGTGTTTCCTCTCTCGAACGCCCGTTGCGGTCCTTTCATCTCTCTTCCGCGCTCTCCTTAATGCTTAATACCTGCTTAATACTAATAGGGGAAAAAAAATAATTAAATAATTTTTAAAATAATTTAATTTTAATATTATAATTTATAAAATATTTATAAATAAAAATAATAAAAGTTTAAAAGTAATTATTAAAAAAGTATAAAAACAATATTTATAAAAATAATAAAAATTTTAAAATATTTATTTAAAAGTATATTTTTCGCGTTCGCGTTCCCTCTCTCTCACGCTTTCCTTACTTTATGCTAATGCTTAATAACTACTTAATTCTAATGGGGAAGGGGAAGGAAAGGAATAAAAATGGAAACAAATAATTTTTTAAAAATAATATAATTTTAATTTTATATTATAATTTATAAAATATTTACAGGGTGACCAATGGGAATGTGTTGAAAGTAAACGGTTATATATCCCCTCCTCGATTTCGGTAACTGTTTTACCGACTAGGGTCCGCTACCTAAGACCCGTCAATTTCATTTGAACCGTCGTATAAACCGATTTGCGAGTTATAGGATGGACGCGCTAAGCATCGAAGAAAAAGTGTTTCTCATCGAGTGCTTCTATAGTAGAGGCAAAAACTATAGTCAGGCGTATCGTGGATTCCGTAGTAAATATGGATCTAAAAAAGTTTCAAGCGAAACAATACTCAGAAGGTATGTTTTTGATACTTTTTACCCACGCTCCCTCTCCCTGGAATCGCGTCATCATTCCAATGTTGGTTAGGTGAGATTTTATTTTTATTTGTCGATATTTTTTGGCAGGATTATTGATAATTTTAATATGTATGGCACTTTGAACGATCGTAGACATGATTTACCTGGCCCATCTCGTACCGTTACAACGGACGAAACAATTGATGACGTTAGAAATTATTTTGACAAAAATCCAAACACCTCGATTAGGAAAGCTGCTCAGGTTTTGGATTTAAAGCGAGAAACTCTCCGAAAAATAATGAGAGACGTCATTAAACTGCATCCCTACAAAGAAACGCGGATTAGTAAAGAACTTCCATTTTATGCAGGATGGCGCGACCCCACATCGTACACGCGAAGTCTTTGAATCGATACATGAAGTGTATGGCAACAGAGTAATTGGATTAGGATACCCGAAATTTGCTCATGGAGGTCTGGAATGGCCTCCTTATTCACCTGATTTGAACCCGTGTGATTTTTTTCTTTGGGGTTACCTCAAAGACAAATGTTACGCCGTACAACCTCAAAAAACCGCAGAGCTGATAAATAGTATTAAAAAATGCACTCGCAGCATTCCTACATCTATGTTAGATAATGTATTTCAAAGTTTTTGCAAACGATTGCAGTTCTGTGCTAATTCTAATGGACAACACTTTGAAAACATATACCATTAATTCATATGCGCAAGCAAAATTTTTCTTTTTTTTTTATATTGTGTATTTCAATTGTTAAATTATTATATTTCTCTTTCATATATATGGTAATAAAATTGACAAGTTTTCTCTACAAAATGGCGTTTAATTCATTTTATTCGGCCTATTTGTTACGAAGTAATAACTATTTACTTTCAACACATTCCCATTGGTCACCCTGTATAATTATAAAAATAATAAAAATTTAAAAAATAATATACATAGTATGTATAGTGTAATATAGTAAAGTAGTGTAATATAATAATATTTGTATTAATATTATAAGTCCAATTTTCCTCAGGCTGACCTTCCTCGTACAGTCGGAGCCCGAACAGTCGCGTTAGGTCAAAAATGTCGAAAGGCGACTCATGTATCTCTTCCAACTGCCGGTCTTCAGACGTGTCATACCACAACTCGTTCAACAGTTCTCTGTAATGGTACCTTATGGACCCCTCGAATCCAAACAAGTTTTATTTGAAACATTTTTCTCTCCCAGGCTTGGTTTTCGAGTTATTCAACTGTACCGATTAAAATCGTCCACCCTGTATATATAGTATGTACCGGTCTTCGCGGAATTTGTACCCGCATCATATTGAAAATCGACACCTCTACGAAGGATGCGTTGTCGACCCAATATCCACTGAAAAATAAAAAAACACTAGTTAATTATTACACTACTACACTACACTATATTCATTACGCGTATAATTATACGTACCTCCTGCGCTGGGAAAACAATTTATCCCGAACATATCCTCAATATATCGCTCCATACTAACAATAAGAACTTTTTCTCACTGTAGTCACCGTGGATGTCTAAGACTGTTTGACCACTGTGCAACATTCTAGCCACGAAATTTCCATCAGAGATAACAGTCATCACATTAAAAATATATCGTAATAATAAAATCGTAAAGGAAACTGCAAACTCATTGCAATAAGCATGCTGTAATCAATTTTTTTTACAATTTTGTAAAATAGCTTTCTTGTGTTCCTCCGGAATGGAGAATTCGGTGGAATGATGACCGTTATGAGGATTTGCTGTCAAGCGATAAAATCGATATGGATTGTCTGGCTAGAATTATTGTAAGTTTGAATTTGTAAGTAAATTTGTCATAAATTATTTTTTGATTATACGAGGAAATAGCAAATTTATCAAAAATAATCTCTGATGAATACCTTTTTGTTTTTTCATAACTTGTCTAACTTGTTGAAAGCTATGAAGCAGACTGTATGTATAAAATATGATTTTTACAAAATATCTCATAAAATATTCACTTCTGGTTGGATCATGCTCGGATCTTGCCTTGATTGGTCAGAGTATGTAAAATGTAAAGACTATCGGTGAATATTTTACGAGAAAGTGAATATTTTACGATATTTTGTATTTTATGTCAAAATACTACAACTTCCAAGTCTCATAACTCAAAAAATACTTTATCATAAGTGTTCTGGAAAGCTCTTGAGGTCAGCTATAAGAATATGCAATAATATATCGGGTATCCCATTTAAGAAATTCAAGATGACCTTACAAGGAGAACACCAGGATTTGTCCCCTCCGATTTGGCTGAATTTTATATATGTTATAGTTCAGCCCTCCCACTAAATCGTGGTAAAAGGATACGATGCACCTCTCAAGCATTCGCGAGAAAAACGCGTTCAGAGATTCAAAGATTTCTATGTTGGTAATGTACCGAACGGTAAGTGTAGTTTGTCCAGCAGCGGCGTGGTGTAGTGAGTAAGGCGTCGGACTAGAATGTTGCATGTTGCTGGTTCGAATCTTACTTTTATAATTTTTTTTTTTTTTATTGTATTATAACAATTTTACAAAATTTAAAAATATAATTTATATTTTTATACGTTGCGTTTCTTAAAATTAAAATTTAATTAACACACATACATATTTATTATTAATTGTAAATTGTCATGCAATTTATATAAAATTTTTTTGTATAATAAGAGGAAAAAAAGAAGAGAAGGATAAGAAAATTTGAATCTTTTATTATGTTTGCAACTATATTTTATTTTGTTCACAATAAGCAAAATCTATTCATTATCAGAATCAGAAACATCAGAATTACATATGTTGGGATGATATTTATCATAGAAACACGAGAATAAAATATAAATTTAAATTTTAAGAATAAAATATAATTTTAAATATATTTATTACATAACAAATAAATTTTAGTTTAATAACGTAAATTTACAATGACAATTTACAATTAATAATAAATATGTGTGTGTGTTAATTAAATTTTAATTTTAAGAAACGCAACATATAAAAATATAAATTATATTTTTAAATTTTGTAAAATTGTTTAATACATTAATTTTTAGAATTAAATATTAAAAATAAAACATATACAATATAATACAATAAAAAAAAAAATTATAAAAGTAAGATTCGAACCAGCAACATGCAACATTCTAGTCCGACGCCTTACTCACTACACCACGCCGCTGCTTGACAAACTACACTTACCGTTCGGTACATTACCAACATAGAAATCTTTGAACGCGTTTTTCTCGCGAATGCTTGAGAGGTGCATCGTATCCTTTTACCACGATTTAGTGGGAGGGCTGAACTATAACATATATAAAATTCAGCCAAATCGGAGGGGACAAATCCTGGTGTTCTCCTTGTTAGTCTGACCTTGGCCATCCAAGGTGAACCTGATAGATTCAGTAAATAGACCTTTTTAAACCTTACAACTTTTATCTGAAACAATTTTTGATAAAACTTACATTTTTCGAAATATTCAAGGGTTTCGACCTTTTTCGGACACCCTATATATCTTCGATTGTCTAAAATATTTGATACTAATAATTGTGAAGACGGTTAGTTTGGCCGAAAACACGTTCTTTTATTTGGCGATTTGCTTCAATTACTTCCATGAAGATCCTGTTTTTGTACGATTATCAAATGACAAAATTAACAAATACAGTCTGTAGTGTAAGAGCGTGTACGGTATAAATGGCAGTTGGCTTCAAATATCGTCCTAGTTTTTTTGTGAGTCGATAGATGGAATCTTTGTCGTGAATGCTTTGTCACAAAAGATTCAGTTGGTGTCGAATTCTTATCTGAGAAACACGTTAACCGCCATGAGTGCCGCATACGCATCGCGCTACGAGGCTGTGTTCCTTTGTTTCCACCCGAAAGGACCAAAAATGTCATATGTAGCGGCTGCTAATACATGGGAAAGTCAAAATCGTTCATCGCTAAGTGGGTTCAGCAATATAAGAAGACCAAAAATGTCGATGACTTGCCAGAACGTGGCTCGATAGGCAAAGTGACGCCGAACATGGAAAAAAAAATTGTGAATTTGTTTAAGCGGAACCCGACCTTAACATTGCGACAAGGAGCAGCAAAATTAAAACAGAAGGGTATAGAAATATCACATACAACTATTCGAACCCATCTCCTTGCGCATAACATCAAATATCAAAGCACAATGAAGAAACCACCGTTAGGCGAAAAGCATGTGATGAAAAGACTTGGGCAAAGGAAAATTTGGACCGAGATTGGAGCAACGTGATCTTTACGGACGAAGCTTCTATTTGGGGATATATTACCATCCGACGTTCCTGGTCAACCTTGACCAATAGATTAATACAACGGACCGTTAAACACCCTGTAAAAGTTTATCTTTGGGGCTGCTTTTCAAAACAGGGTTTCGGAGCATTACATCTGTTTACAATTTAAATGTTTCGAAAATGCTTAAAATTTATGAAAAGTATTTGTTGCCGACTGCTGAACAATGTTTCATAAAAAAAAACGAGGACTGGATCTTACAGGAAGACAACGACCCAAAACACCGGAGCAAGCTTTGCCCCGAGTGGAAAGAGCAGTCTGGCATCGTCACATTTGATTGGCTATCGCAATCGCCAGATGCAAATCCCATTGAAAATGTGTGGGCATATCTCAAGCACAAGCTTCGAGGAAAAAAAGTACGCACTTTGAAGCACCTGACACGACAAATTCGTCTCATTTGGAGGTCTTTACCGAACGAATACGCAGTCAACTTAGTGGAAAGTATGCCTCGGAGATGTCAGGCAATTATCAATGCCGGTGGTGACTGGACTCATTATTAATGGTATAGCATTTTTCTTCTCATGAAGTAACAAATCCATGTACTTAAAAATCATTAAAAATAAATTTTTCTACACATTAACCTGTACACGCTCTTACTTTACAGACTGTATGTCGGTTCTTTAACTGCTATTAATTTGTAGATTACATTATTTGATTATGATGAGTTGAAGATCAATATACATACGTCAGCAAGGGGATGACTCTTATCGACAGTTAAGAATTCGTATTGGTTTACTGACAAAATCTGATTGTGATATTCTTGAAAAATATCTTTTAAAGGTGATTCTTTTGAATCTAGATTAAACGAAGTATATAATTTTATTAATGATTTTCCATTGGACACTGTTTATTTATTGCCTACTCGTCATTCTATATGTGACATTCTTAATGCTGTAATGTTAAACCGCATTCCTTGAAAAGAGATATTATTAATTGCTGAAGATACAATTGATTGTATTCTATATGTGAGAAAGAAGGTATTAAAAGTATTGTTGAATAATGATAATGATAATTCTAAAACTGCTGGACTTTCATAGGAAATTGTAATTGTAAGATTGGAACAAAAATTATGATAAGGCGTAACATTGATGCTATCTTGGGTCTTGTAAATGGTACAATAGCTAAAATAATTTCAATTATTTTCTAACAGCACTTAATACATTAGATAACTACATACAGACTAAATACATTAGACATTGTACTGCATTTGCATAACATGAAACATTGTCTATATTTTGAAAAGCATGTAAAACCCAAGCAACATGTTGCTGTAATTTTTTATTTTGACAATTCTCTTAAACAGAAACAATTACTTTTAACAATGTCCATGGGACATTTTGTATCTAAAGAAAATTAATTTTTTTTTATATAATCGTTATACGAGATACGTCTAACGATTATATAGAAAAAATTAATTTTCTTTACCATCAGGATTAGAATATTCAATTAAAAGAGTGAGTGTTAAATTTGAAGTGGTGGATAGAGCGTTTGTTATTAGAAAACAATTTCCATTGTGTCTGAGTTATGGAATTACCATTAATAAGAGTTAAGAATTAAGTTTACAAAATGCTATTATAGATAGGCAATTCTATATTAATTGTGGTCAAGTTTATGTTGCATTATCACGAGTAACATCTTCAGAAGGTTTACAATTGATCAACTACAATCTTTCGTCAGTAACAGCTGACGAAGGAGCTATTAGAGAATATAATCAGCTAAGACATAAATACAAATATGAAGCCGAAATAATTACTGTTTCAAAAGAAATCGCTATCAGAAAGTGAAAGATGTACCATGGACATTGTTAAAAGTAATTATTTCTGTTCAAGAGAATTATCAAAATAAAAAATGACGTGGGCAAAATATTGCGTAGGTTTTATATGGTTTTCAAAATATAGACAATGTTTCATGTTATGCAAATGCAGTATTACAATGTCTAATGCATTTAAGTGTTGTTAAAAAATAATTATTTAATTATGATAAATCAAATGATTTAAAAATGTTAATTTTGTCTCTATTTCGATATGAAAATGAAATTTGCACAATTTGAATACATATGCAATACAATGTTTAGGAGAATCCTTTTCAATAAACGTAAAACGAGATGCATTTGAGTTTCTTACAAGTCTGTGCATAAAATATGATTGTATAAAACAACTGGTCGAGCATCAAGTAACTTCTACTAGTCGGTGTAAATCTTGTAATTATAATTATAATTATAAAGAAAATTACTTATAATAATTTAGTTATTTCAATACCTTTTAACAATTTGAAAAAAAGCTACAATCTTAACGATTTATTAAATGTTACATTTTCAGATTGATGTCAATCAGATAGGTCATGTGAACAGTGTATATAGAGAAAATGATATTTTGTTTAAGAATGAAATAACATTGACGAAAGATATAGTTATTTTTTATTTAGTATTATTTAGTATGATTTTCATCACAAGATGATAAAATCTTAAAATAAATAAAAGCCTTTTTTTAGAACCAAAACATATGTATATGTATACATATAATGTGGTTAATAAAACTAGTGAAAGTAATACGCAAATTTAATATATGTACTATTCCTACAACTAAAGTATTAATAGCTGGACAATCGTATAAAATTATGAATGCTATTTCATAATGGTTTATGTGTTGAAGATGGTTATTACACGAGTATATGTAAAGAAGGAATGTTTAATAAGTGGATTGAAGTTGATGATGCGCAAATTAAGAAAAGACAATGGCCTAAGGGCGCTAAAGATCTTTATATATTATTTTTACAAAAAATGGATATAAATATTGAAGTACATAAATATTGAATCTCATGTCAATCAATATAAATGTCATGTAATATTATAACTTCACTATTTGTGCAGGTATCTGTTTGTTCTTTGTATTTTATGTACCATTTAAGCAAAATTTTAATGGATATTCTTTTTTACAGAAATTAACTCTATATTTAACAATTACTTATATATTTTGTAAAATTCATATTTTAAAATTGTTGTTTACAATATATATGTCAGTAGTAAAGCTATGCCGGTTCTAACTCAAATTGGAGTGGGGGTATGACGTCACGCGGAGTGGGGGTATGACGTTACGCGGAGTGGGGGTATGACGTCACGGGGGAATTAATTAATCAATTAAATTAATCAACTAATCAATTAAATTAATCAAACAATCAATTAAATTAATCAATCAATCAATTAAATTAATCAAACAATCAATTAAATTAATCAATCAATCAATTAAATTAATCAAAACAATTAAATTAATCGATCAATCAATTAAAAAATCAATTTTTCCGATTTCTCCTAATAAAAAAGAAATAAATAATCAATCAATTAAATTAATCGATCAATCAATTAAAAAATCAATTTTTCAATTTCTACTTATAAAAATTTATAAATAATAAATAAATAAATAAAAAACCTATGAATCACTCAGTTTTTATAAAATATCCGGCGCCTGAAGATAAGATATTCTAGTGCGTCACGCTGTGCGATGTGTTTAAACATTGTCACAAATTCCTAAAATTTTTTCTTATCTTTTTCTTTGTTCAAAAGGGTCAGAACAACAATAAGACCCCCAAAAAAACATCAATTCCGAGTTCCATGACTCACTCAGTTTTTATAAATTTCCGACGCCGGAAGATAAGATTAGATATTCTAATGCGTCACACGCTGCACGATAGTGTTTAAACATTGTCACAAATTTCTAAAAATTTTTTTCTTATCTTTTTTGTTCAAGGGACAATAAGACCCAAAGAAACATAAATTCCGATTTCTATAAATTCTATGAATCAGTCAGTTTTCATAAATATCCGGCGCCGGAAGATTAGATATTCTAGTGCGTCACCGGGTTACATGCAAACCTTTCCGTTTTTTCCCCCCCAAAAAACATTAACGCGTTATTGGGTAGTTTTGAAAATTCCATCTCTTTAAGATCTTTCTTGTAGTCCGGGCGCACTAACTTTTTTTCAAAAAAAAATTAGATAGTCGGGTTTGATTATTGGATAAATAGTAAAAAAAATCGCTCTTTCGAATGGAACATTTGTTGTCAATTTATTTTTGCTGGAAATAGTCGAAAATTGAGAAAATAAGTTAACCTATACGGTTATTCGCGAATATCTCGACAACAACTGTTCAAAGTGCAGTACAACCTTATATAAAAATGAAGCTTATGAAAAAAGGAAAAGATAGGGCCTTACCCGATTGAAATCCGTGTAGTAATTAATTTGTTACAATTAATGTTTGATGACTCGATGCGATGGGACGGCTGTCGGTAAGACAGAGTGACATGGTGTCTGCTACAGTCCGGCAGTGCTACCAATTGTGCGTGGCAGATTCAAAAGTGTTCGCGCGGCATCAACGTTTCTTAAGCGACTTGTCAGTGATATTTCATTATTTATATAATATGAAAACAATTTTAAAATGAAAATTGAATTTAAAAATTGTATTACAAATAAATAGATGTTTTATATTATTAAAGTACAATAAATTATTATATTTGACATCACAATAATTTCACAAATTACTAAAATTACAAATAATATTGAACAAAGCAACATGCAAAATGAAGTAAAATTATTTTTCTTGTAAAAATTTTCAGCATCTTCACGTGGTAACATGTACTCATTGTGCTTTTCTATTTGGAGTTGTAGTGGGGGTGAATAGAAAGTATAGGACACATCAGTTTTCGGTGAAAGTAGTGGTATCCCCATAGAGATATAAGAATAGAGCACGCGAGAGGACCGCTGATGTGTGATCAGCTTTGAGAGAGAACGCTGCCGTAAAGGCCCCTGCTGTCTTTGTCTAGCGAGCACGCGATTGGCTGTT
The DNA here is from genome assembly GCA_901521435.1 of Crematogaster levior. Taxonomy (NCBI): domain Eukaryota; kingdom Metazoa; phylum Arthropoda; class Insecta; order Hymenoptera; family Formicidae; genus Crematogaster; species Crematogaster levior. The sequence goes on along the minus strand of CABEGB010000823.1, from coordinate 22,293 downwards.
CTTAGTTCCAGCTACACGCGAGTGGGGAGTATATATATAGATATAGCTTCTTTAGACAAAGACAGCAGGGGCCTTTACGGCAGCGTTCTCCCTCTAGAGTTGATCTCGCTGCCGCTTACAAGCCAACATAGCACTAGCGTGCTCTATTCTTATATCTCTATGGGTAATGGGTATCCCTCACGTTTTGATGAAATAGTAGAGTATTGTTTGTGGCCTCGTGTCGGCAATAACGTATTTTCTGCAGTGTTAGGACAGAGCACGTGTTTTTCAAGACGCACGACTTAACAAATTAATTATCTGCATCGCTCGAATAATAGTATTAATTTCGTCGAACTTACGTTAACTTGGGCGTGAGAAGAAATTTGTGCAGTAAGTTTCATAATATACAAATGCATTATTTTTGCATCTTTCCTTCTTCTGCAGGTTATGTTTTTCTTGCATTTTTCCCTAAAGAGTTTTATAGTGTTACATTTTTTTCATTCTCATTAAACACTTACGTGTAGTTTGCAGATAAATTTGCAATCAACGGTATGGCTGATGAACTGTCGTGCGTATTATGCACGAAAGAGTTTGCAGCAGATGAGAAGAAGCAAGAATTTAAGAAAGTTGCCATAGCCAAATTAATATCTACCAGTGTGCGATTGAGTGATGGCAAAGATCGTCTTTTTCGGAGCTTGGAGTCCATAACTCTGCACCATAACTGCTACACTTCGTACACACGTGAAAGAAATATTATTTCAACACTAAAGAAAAGAAGCAAGGCTCCTACAGTAAGTTGTTGTATTCCAAGTACGAGCAATGAGAAATTTGAATTTTTAAATTTTTGTTTTTTCTGTGGGGAGGACGCGTCCGATAGTTACATCGATAAATTTAATAAATGCCCGCGAGTATACAAAAAAGTTCGCTTGGTTAATAATGATACCATAGAAAAAATACGTCAGGACATCCAGGACATGAGAGATGAGACCGTCGATTATCGATTGCTGAAAGAGCGCTTGAGTGATGATATTAATTTCGTGGAAAAGCGCGCACGGTACCATACTAACTGTTATGTTGCTTTTTTCAAGCATAATTTGTCACCGAAAGAAGTCGGCCGCCCTCGCGATGACAATTTAACGAATGCCGTTCAATTCGTTATTGATTATTTATACGAGAACCGCGAGGAGTGTCAGTTTTCCTTAAAATATATACTAAGTCAGCTCCCGGGCTCCGAAAACTTTTCAGTACGGTACATTAAAGAAAAGCTAATGGAGTTATTGGGTAGAGACGTAATTATTTATGCCGTTAAGCACGATTATGTAATTTGTTTTCTTGATGTCCGTGATAAGATCTTATGCAAGGATTGGTATGAAAAGCGGAAGGAAAACGAAAAGGAAGAGCAAAAAAGAATTGTCGATGCGGCTACTCACATTATATTGCAGGAGATAAGAGGTATGATTTACGATCTCGACAAATATATGGCCCCGAATTGTTTTTTGAACAACGTGTCATCTATGATTCCTCCGACATTAAAACAGCTACTGGACATTATCATAAAAAAAATAAAATAAGAGATCTGGAGCGATGGGAAAATACGTCAATAACAATTGCGCATTCGATAATATCTGCTGCCCGGCCTCGATCTTTCCGATCTCCCGTTCTTCTTGGCTTATCAAGTCTGATTCATAAAAAATACGCAGCAAAAAATCTCATTCTCTCATTATCGCGCATTGGGCTGTGTGAATCTTACAAAGAGACATTACGATTTGAGGCATCTGTCGTCGTGGATCCGCAAAAATACGAACTGGACGTGGCTTACATACAGTTTATTTTCGATAATGCTGATTTTAACGCGTGCACATTAGATGGTCGCAATTCTTTTCATTCCATGGGCGGCATTATGTGTGTGACGCCTGCAACGGCTGTTCAATCTGAAAAATCGGTTAAGAGATTAACAAATCTTCCAACTGCGGCAGAGATTGGTACTTTCGGAGATATCCCTCTTAGTTATTTTTCGAGAAGCTCCACGTCTAGCTTGGCAGACATTAAAATACAAAATTTAAAACTGGAAACTAACAAATTATCATTGACTGACGTGGACTTCCTTTGGTTTTTTGGAAAATCTGAAAACAGCGACGCAGTGCCAGGGTGGAATGGCTTTTTACAAAGTTGTACGAAAATGGATGTCTGCATTCCAACAAAAATTGTGCCTTTACCGTTCGTTCAGCATCCACCCAGCAACTACAACACAATTTTGACAGTGCTTCTTGAGGCTAGTCGTAGATGCGCCGCAAATGGTCAAGTACACACCTTTGTTACATTCGATCAGCCGCTCTATCAAAAAGCACGAGAAATCATCGCGTGCTCGGCAGGTACCCCGCACGAAGCCGATTTGAGCCGTGTTATTATTCGCTTAGGTGGGTTCCACACTCTCATGAGCTATCTTGGCGCTATCGGTTTTATTATGGAGGGATCTGGCTTGCTCGATGCCTTTAGCCTACTTTATGCCGAAAAATCTGCTGAAAAAGCTCTCACAGGACACCATTTCTCCAGAGCTGTAAGGGGACATACTCTCGTTCAGTGTGCTTTAGCGACAAATGCATTATCAAAGCTTGATTTGGATGAAAATGAAAAATGTATATTAAAGACGACCTTGTCTAAAGTTGGTAGTGAAAACTTATCTTTCACAAACGATTTTATTGGTGTCAAAGAGAAGTTCGTCAATTATTTACAGAGCTTCAAAAATAACGGACCAACGAGTGCACTTTGGGTACAGTACTTCGAAATGGTTAATATTTTTAAAGATTTCATTGAAGCAGAGAAAGTGGGCGATTGGAACGGACACTTGCAGTGTCTACAGCGCATGTTACCGTACTTTCACGCAAGTGGACACACGCTGTACGCCAAATCTGCGCAGCTTTACTTGCAAGATATGTTGCAGCTTGAAAACCGAATGGATCCCTTCGAATTCGAAGCTTATAGCAATCGCGCGTACTTTACTATAAAGAGAAAAGTAAAAAAGCGAGCAGGAAATTTTACAGACCAAGTAATTGAACAATCGCTTATGCGTTCGATGAAATCTAACGGGGGCTTAACACGCGGGCGCGGAATATCGGACAGCGTTGTATCCAAGTGGGTTTTATCCTCCTTGGTGATGCTCGACGTGTCAGATGCTATGGAAGATTTTTGCAAATTAAGTTTCTCGACGAGCGAGCAGCACGTTGACGAAACGGAAGGGCGAATATCAAGAGATTCTGTTGATTTGAAGAAACTATCATCTTTTTTTCAAAATCACAATCCTTTCCACGACTGATACAATAATGAGCATTACGACCGGAGTTATTGGCGACGAGAAAATAAATTGCCACGAGGCCTTCGCTGTTGGTAATAGTGCTATGGACGCTATCGTCGATAAAAACTTTGCAACAGTAAAATTTGAAAGAAAAAGAAAGGTTCTTTCTCTTAAGGCTGTAAATTCGTCTGTCGTTATAAATAATGAGACTGTTGTAGACTCGACGACATTATTTTCACGGGCTTGCTTACTCGTTAACAGCACAGAAGACATGCGCATGTTTTTGCGATACGAACTGTCGCCATATCCGCGATCATTATTTGACGATAGTGGCCTCCGAAAAACGACAAAAGCAGTGTTTTATTCTAATTTTAATGCAGCGACGTCTCATGTTCCTCATCTAAATACGAAATATGTTGTAGATGGGGGATACTTGCTTCACAAAGTTGTTTGGGAAGCAAATAACAGTATCGACCATGTATTGTCTTTGTACGTCGGTTATGTTGTAAAGCACTTCTCGCAAAATTGTTGTGTTGTTTTCGACGGATATCCGGAAGACGCAGACGTTCACTGCATTAAATTAGCTGAACGGCAGAAAAGGAAAGGGAAGTGTATAAACAGAGAGATAGATTTAAACACGACCGATAAAATTACAATTAATCAAGAATCTTTTTTGTCAAACGGAAAAAATAAAAAACAACTGATTGAATTGCTCCGGGTTAAATTGGAATCCAGTGGCATCCGTAGTTTCGTAGCGGACGATGATGCAGATGATTTGATAATAAAAACTGCAATAAGTTTGCACAGAGAGTCAGAAAGTATCGCAATTATTGGAGAAGATATTGACTTGCTCGTGTTATTTTGCCAACTCGTCCCTGACAACATCAGCAATATTTATTTTGTAAAGCCCGGCAGAGGAAAAATTCCAGAGCGAGCGTATGACTCGAAAAGTTTTAAATATCCATCGCTGGAAAATCTTGTTGCTTTTATACATGTATTTTGTGGCTGCGACACGACTTCCGCCTTTTTTAACGTAGGTAAAAGTAAATTAATTAAGATTCTCGAGAAGGACGTTAATTTGCAATATCTAGCACAGCAATTTTACAACGCTATCGCAAATCGACAAGAACTAGTACGGGCTGGAAAAATATTAATTGCTAAAATGTACGGCGCGAAGAACGAATGTGATTCATTAAATGATTTAAGATTTCAGTTATTTCAAAAATGTACGAACCGAGCAACATTCAAGCTTGAGGTTTTGCCACCAACCGATGACGCAGCAGAGCAGCATTGTTTCCGAGCTTATTTCCAGCTACAGAAGTGGCTGGGTAATAAAATGATTCCAAGGGAGTGGAGCTGGACGGTCACACAGCAAGGGCTAAAAGCAACGACAACTATAGGTCCAGGAATACCGGAACAGTTGCTGGTAAAATTGTCGTGCGGCTGTGAGACGGGATGTAAAAGTAAGGCGTGCACGTGTCGAAAAAATGGCTTACGTTGTTCACATTTATGCTTCGGATGTCAAGGCCGATCTTGTTCAAATGTTGATGCGACGTACAGGCCAATGGAGAACGGTACTCTGGATGTTTTAGATATCGACGAAGCTAGCAATGATAACCTTCTTCAATATCTACAAGTAGATGAGAATATTGACGAAAATGATGACTACAGTGAAATTATGGACTTATCTGTATCAAACGATAGTGCTTTCGATTATAGTAATGCAGATTATAATGAAGGTAGTAGTTTCGAGTGTGAAATTCCCTTTAACGAAGAACCTGTTATAAAAAAAAAATAAAACTTCATAAAACAAATAGTCGATTTTGTACTCAAAACATTATACTCAATATCGTTTTTTGTATTGTATACTAATGATTATTACTTTATATTTACATTGTACAATCGTTTAAATATTCTAACTATTATACAATCGTAATATTACTTTTGTCCAATAAAACATTGCTTTTCAGTTATAGATGATTTTTATTACGTAAACAGTAAAATGATATAATAGCTTATCATAATAATAATAATAATAATAAATAATAATAATAATAATAATAATAATAATATCAGTAATAATAATAAAACATTCCCACTTCACAATTGTTTTCATATTATATAAATAATGAAATATCACTGACAAGTCGCTTAAGAAACGTTGATGCCGCGCGAACTTTTGAATCTGCCACGCACAATTGGTAGCACTGCCGGACTGTAGCAGACACCATGTCACTCTGTCTTACCGACAGCCGTCCCATCGCATCGAGTCATCAAACATTAATTGTAACAAATTAATTACTACACGGATTTCAATCGGGTAAGGCCCTATCTTTTCCTTTTTTCATAAGCTTCATTTTTATATAAGGTTGTACTGCACTTTGAACAGTTGTTGTCGAGATATTCGCGAATAACCGTATAGGTTAACTTATTTTCTCAATTTTCGACTATTTCCAGCAAAAATAAATTGACAACAAATGTTCCATTCGAAAGAGCGATTTTTTTTACTATTTATCCAATAGTCAAACCTGACTATCTAATTTTTTTTTGAAACAGCTTTTTTTTTGATAGTGCGCCCGGACTATTGAGCAATAAGGTAAGATCAGTTCTCAATCGCCCATGAAAGAGAATATACCTTGCTCTGTGCATCGAATAGAATTTCAATCTTTAACGTTAAGTCGCGTTCGAGCGCCAAACGTTTGGCTGCTGCTATTAAAGTCGGTGACTACAGTAAAAAAGTGGAAGTGAATTAATTCGAATAAAAGCAGTGTGACATTCATAAAACATGGAACATCTCGAGGAATCTGAACGCGATCTGTTGGAGCAGGCCGATAAAGTCGTTACCGCGGAAGAATGTTTAGCGTGGATGCAACGATGCGACGAGTTTATGGAAGAGCTCAAAGAACGCAGTCGTGCTAAGCGTCCAAGGCTCACGATTGGAAATCAATCTTTGGTAGCTCGAATCGCACGAATCGAGGGAGCGAAGAAACAACTAGAAAGACGTTTTGTACACGTCGGTGGCGATTACGCGAGCACAAGTAGTGATAACGCGGAGAGACTCGTTTGGCGAGAGATCGAGACCGCGTTTGAAAATCGCATACTAACAGGCGCGGTGATTAACACAAATCACATCGAACCGCAAACATTTCTAAAAGACGCCGGTGGTGTAGTGCTCGAGCAAGTGCAAGACGCCATTGAAAAATACAATAGCGTAAAAGTGAATACCATATTCAATGGGGAGTTTGTGACCGGCGATAAACGTGCCAATAAAAGTATTAACACAAGAAATTGTGAACTCTACCGAACAACGGATCTGCAAGATTGGTACGAGCGACGCATCATCGAACCCACCCTGGCATCCCTCGAAGGATTCCAGGAGCGGGATAGCGGATGGGCGTTGTCACGGATACTTAATTTGCTTATTAACATAAACAAGCATAATCCATTGCACGCGGGATGTATGGTGAAAATGCCGCGAGTAATACAACTAAAGAAAGCGGTAATCAACGTGCAATCGAAGGATGATGCATGCTTTGCGTGGTCAGTAGTCGCCGCTTTGTATCCCGTTAAGAAAAATGCCGATAGATGCACCTCTTATCCACACTACGCAACAGTGCTGAATCTTCAGGATATAGAGTTTCCAATGACTCTTAAAAATATCGGTAAATTTGAACGGTTAAATAATATATCAATAAACGTATATGGCATCGGGGAGCAGAATAAGAAGAAGAAGAATACGCTAAACATTCTCCCGCTACGACTTACCGGTGATAAAAAGGAGAAGCACATTAATTTGTTGTATGTGGAGGATCCGCGAGACAACGTGGGACATTTTGCGTGGATCAAAAATTTATCCCGCCTTGTGAGCTCACAACTCAACGGAAACGATCATAAGAAATATTTTTGTGATCGGTAAGTACACATCTTAATAAAATTTATTAAAATAATTGTTACTACTTGAAAGATATATAAAAATATATGTTATTTTTTCAGATGTCTCCACTATTTTCATTCAAATCATAAATTGGAAGCCCACACCATTGATTGCGGAAGGATGAACGACTGCGCTATCCGATTACCAAGCGAAGACGACAAGTGGCTCAGCTTTGGCAATTGGAGCAACAAGGAGCGAGTTCCGTTCATCGTGTACGCCGATCTTGAATGTGTCCTGCAGAAGACGGACAAGAATTCAACCACAATTACGTACCAGCACAACCACCAGGTATTCAGCGTTGCATACTACGTGCGGTGTTCGTACGACTCGTTATCGTCGTATCGGTTTCGCCGCGATAAAGATTGCGTCGCGTGGTTCGTCGGCGAACTTGAAAATTTTGCGCACCGCGTAAAACAAATTTTATCAACAAATGACCCCATGGAAACTCTTTCCAACGAGCAGCGATCAGGAGCGTGCTTTTCGGAACGCTTCGCGCTGTCACATATGCGAAAAACCGTTTGAATTAGAGGATAAGCGCGTGCGTGATCATTGTCATCTCACCGGACGTTACAGAGGACCGGCGCATTCAACCTGTAATTTGAATTACAGAGATTCCTACGTAATTCCTGTGTTTTTTCACAATTTATCGGGTTACGACGCGCATTTTATCATAAGAGATATCGCGAACGGTTTCGAGGGTTCTGTCGAGTTGCTCCCGCTCAACAAGGAGAAGTATATATCGTTCACGAAGAACGTTAAAGACGCGCCTTACGGCAAAGGGGATAATTGCGTGAAGTTACGTTTTGTGGATTCGTATAAATTTTTGAGCACCAGTCTCGAGAGATTGGTCTCGTATCTCGACGATCGTAAATTGATAATCCTGCGATCGGAATTTTCTGAAGTCAGCGATGAGGATTTTGCTCTGTTGACGCGCAAAGGTGTATTTCCGTATGAGTATGTCGATAGCGCGGATAAATTGTCGGAGACGGAGTTACCGCCTCGCGAAGCTTTCAGCAGTTCGTTGACAGGTGAAACGGTGAGCGTGGACGATTACGAACACGCGTTCAACGTATGGCGACGTTTTCGCGTGGGAGATCTTGGAGAGTACAGCGATTTGTATCTCAAAACGGATGTGCTTCTGCTGGCGGATGTTTTCGAAAATTTTCGCGATAATTGCATTCGAAGTTACGGTTTGGATCCCGCATATTATTACACGCTGCCGGGATACGCGTGGGACGCGATGCTCAAATACACGGAAATCAAATTCGAATTGTTAACGGATATCGATATGGTATTGTTCGTCGAACGCGGCATTCGCGGTGGTCTCAGCCAATGCTCGAACAGATATGCGAGAGCCAATAACAAATACATGTCGTCTCACGATCCTTCGAAACCGTCGACGTACCTCATGTATTTCGACGTGAATAATTTGTACGGGTGGGCGATGTGTGAACCGTTACCCTTTAAAAATTTTCAATGGGTCGACGATCCTAGGAATTTCGACGCGATGTCCGTTGCGTCGGATTCTCCCGTCGGTTACATTCTGGAGGTGGATCTCGCGTATCCGCCGGAGCTTCACGACGCTCACGCCGATCTCCCGTTTTGTCCCGAACGCACCGCGCCTCCCGGAAATCGGAGTGAAAAGTTGTTGGCAACGCTGTTCGATAAGCAGCGTTACGTGATTCATTATCGAAACCTGCAGCAATGCGTGCGTCATGGATTACGCGTGACTAAGGTTCACCGCGTTTTGAAATTTAAGCAATCTCCCTGGCTTCGTGGGTACGTAGAGCTCAATACCATGTTTAGAATTCGCGCAACCAACGAGTTCGAGAAAAATATGTATAAGCTGATGAATAACGCGGTATTCGGTAAAACTATGGAAAACGTGAGAGATCGCGTCGACGTGCGTCTCGTGACGTGATGGGACGGGAGATTTGGCGCCGAGGAAGCGATCGCGAGACCGAATTTTCACAGTCGGAGCGTTTTTTCGGAGGATCTGATGGCCGTTGAGTTGCGCAGACTCGAGGTAAAATTAGATAAACCGATATACGTGGGTATGAGTATTCTCGAGATATCTAAAACGTGTCTGTACGAATTTCACTACGATTATATGGCTGCGTTGTACAACGATAAATGTAGAATTATGTATACCGATACCGATAGTTTGATATACAGTCTCGAGTGCGAAGACGCGTACGAGAATATGAAACGCGACATCTCGCGATTTGATACGAGCGATTATTCCGAGAGCAATGCGTACGATATGCCGCGCGCGAACAAGAAGATACCCGGTTTGATGAAGGACGAGAACAACGGTGCGGTTATGACGGAATTCGTGGGACTTCGAGCAAAAATGTACGCTTTGAGAGTGATTGGAAAGAACGACACGAAGAGAATCAAAGGTGTCAAGAGAAGCGTCGTCGAGAGAACGATAACGTTCGATGATTACGTGCGGTGCTTGAGAGACGAGATAGAGCAAACGAGAACGCAATCGTGTCTGCGCTCGATATTGCACGAAGTGTACACCGTATCCGAGTCGAAACTCGCTCTCAGTCCGTATGACGACAAACGTTACGTCATACCCGAATCTTGCGATACTCTTCCATGGGGACATTGTAGGATACCTTGATAGATTTTAATAATGTTATATATCTGTTTTATTAATTATTTTATAAATATTTTACGAAACGTGTAATAAAATTTTTTAAAAACCTAATGTTTATCGCAGAATTGGTTTTATAAAAAGAAAAAAATCTAATGACCATTGAATTGCGTAAGCTTAAAATAATATCGAAGGAGCTAATTACGTGATTACGAATAATCTTAGGATATTGAGAACAATTATATAACATATATATATATTTTATAACATATATCTTATAATAAAAAAAATATTTTACAATATATATCTCACAATACTGCATTTTTATCTATCCAAGAATTGTGCGAATCGTCCATTCCCAACCATTTCACGTAAATCTTTTTTCCTTGTTTGCGCAGCACTTTTTCAACGAGATAGACGTCGGGATCGGAGACTCGCGCCAATTCATGTTCGTAGAATCCGCCGGCTATCGGGTTTCCGCGATGATCCCTCAGCAGATACGTCACGGGATTCGTGCGTTGTATCTTGGCGATGCGAAACACCTCGGTGGTCCAATTAGGCGTGTAGCCTTTTTCGAACGTCGTTTTGAATTTGCTGACACGCACCGGATCGTTCGTCTTGAATCTCGCCGGGGCGGCGATCTTCAGACGACTGTACACCGTCGACAGGAGTTTGTTGGTGACGGCGGGTGTCGCGTCAACGGGACGCATTCCTATCGTTCTGTGTCTTCGATGATTGTAATCGTGCAACAAACGCGGTAGCGCGTCCGTCCATTTATACGATCCGTTGAGCGTGAACATTTTCCACATTTCGTTCTTGAGCGTGCGATTGAATCTCTCCACCACGGATGCCTTCATCACCGAGTGCGTGGAGTAGTGATTTATGCCGCGTTTCTTCGTCACTTTTCCCACATTGGCGTTGTAAAATTCTTTTCCCTTGTCCGTTTGCAAATTTTTCGGACATCGAGCGCTGTCGCGAAACACCTTGGACAATGCCGCGGCGACCTCGTTTCCACCTTTGGTTTTGAGCGGAAGCGCCCACGCGTGTTTGCTCAGAACGTCGATAATCGTGAGTATGTAGTTGTTACCTTTGTTCTGACGCGCGTATGGGCGCATCTCCACCACATCGGCTTGCCACAGATCGTCGTAACCGCGCACCAGAACGGAGCGGCGACGAAAGTTTCTTCGGGCGGGTGCGTGCAGCTCCCTCACCAATCTTCGCTTTTCGATGCTCATAGTCGCGTTGAGGGATGAATTGCGTTCGTGTTTATTTATTTAATTAATTTTTTCCCCTTTCCAAGGATTTATTGATACCTCTTCCAATATCTCCCGAGATTATATTTCTTCTGAGGTCGTGAACGCTCTTTAGTATTCTCTTGCGATCTTCACCCGATCTTTTCGCGATCTCCTCCAAATTCGTCAGTCGATCGTGATGCTCGTTTAATTTTTTCACGGTGTTTTCCACGTTTGTCAATCGAGCGACGTATTCGTTCGACGCGTTTTGCAAAATTTCCACATCGGTCTTCAACGAATGTTGAATTTCTCTTAAGCCTAGCGTCAATTCGTTTATCGCTCTCGCCGTTTCTCTCTTACCGTCGATCTCATTCTTTTCGACGACGGTCCTGAATCGCGACGCGTCTTCGTTTAATTTTTTCACGGTCCACGAATTATTCGTTCGACGCAAGCCACATTGGTCTTGAACAAGTCTCTAGCGTCGCTTTCTCTCTTACCGTCGATCTCATTCTTTTCGACGACGGTCCTGAATCGCGACGCGTCTTCCTCCACGATTTTCGTTCGACGCAGCGCGTCGTCGCTCGTCTTGTTCGCGCTCTCGAGCGCGCTCTCCAGATCTTTACACCTTTCGTTCACTCTTCCCATCGAGTTCTCCAGACTCTCGCGAAATTTGTTCGTTTCATCCCTCAGAATTTGGAGAGCGTCTTCCACGTAGCTCCTGTTCGTCGCATCGGTGTCGATTTCCGGTGCAGCCAGGCGGCGTATCTTGCGCTCCCTCGCGTCGTAAACGCCTCCGTCGAAACACAGCGCGTTGTCGCGCACGTAGCCTCGCAGGTGATGATCGAACTGCGGTCGTAATTTTCCGCTCTTCAGAGAGGCTCCGAACTTGTTCACCGACATCGCGCGAGACGCACTGCCGCGGTTACCGACGCTGCGGCTCAATTTATAACGATCCCGGCCTCGCGAAGCTCCTCGAGAATCGAGAAAATCTCATTTTCGTGCGCGTTGTTGCCAGCTCGATGCGAAGCGTCGAGCAATCGAAGCCGATCCACCAATTCGTTCGGATCGTCCCAATGAACGTAATCCACTTTGTTGTTCGTCAACGCCATAACCGGTGACACGGTAGCGAACGGCGCCTTCATCATACCCGTGCCGCTTTTTTTTACGAGCGGACCGATAATATTTTTATACTTATGTCCCTTGTTTCCTAAGACTGGCATAAGAGCGCTGTGACCGCGTCTGTAGGCGTTGGTCGCTAACAGTATGCTCCTGTATTTTTGCAGATCATTCTTGGTGTAAGCGGCGTCGTCGGGAAATCTTTTAAAGATCAACTCGTACAAACCGCGCGTTCCCGCGTATCTTGTTCCGTCTATTATCAGCGAATCGTCCGTTTCCACGTCGAATCTCTTATCGCCCAACATCGTGCCCTCCTCGCCGACATACACACCGTACACGTTATCGATTTCGCTCTTTCCATCTCCGCTGAGCAGAGCACCCACGTATCTTCGCCCTAACGGTCCTAGCTGACTGTGCAGCGCTTCGCGTCCTTGCGGAGTGCGCAGAGTCTGTCTCACGGAAGTTTCGAGCGACTGCGAATCGCCGTTTCTCGTCCCGAAGACATCATCCGTCGACGTTCCCAATGGAAACGCTCCCACCGTTCTCAACGGCGTGGAGGCGATTGGTGTGGAGGCTGTTGGTGCTGGTGAATCCGACGTCGCTTTCAAACGTTTATTCCTGGGCTTTTTAGGCGTTGGATCCAGCGCGAAATCGTCGTCGTCGTCGCCGCTTCTTTCGCGTTTCGCGAACTCGTCGTCGCTCCTCTCGTACTTAGCCTCGAATTTTTTCACCGGCGCCGATTCTCGCGCACCGTCCTCGTCTCGTTCGGCGATCCGCTTCAGCGGCTCCACGATCGGTTTGAATCGTCTTTCCAGGCTGATCTCTTCCTCCATCTTACCGGTTTTCAGCGCTCTGTGCTTCCTGCGAATGGACGCGCGCGCTCGGGCGATCTCTCTCGCCGTTTTCTCTCGCTCGGCGATACTCCTCTCCATGCTCGCTCTACAGCACGGCGAAATCGTTGAAGCCTCGTCTGTATCTGCCGTTTTTCAACGCGCTATCCTTGTTTATCACCACGAAACCGTATCGGCGTTGCCAACATTCGCGACACAGCTTGCAAAAATTTTCGTAGGACATATCCGTGGTCACGTGATCGTTGTAAACGTGACGTAAATTGGTGATATCCTGTTTGAACAGAATCAACAGATTCGCGTTGTCGCGTATCAGATGCTTCGGTATTTTTGCGTACGTCTGACAAAGATAGAAACAGTCGATATTCGAGTGTCGACCCATCGCAAAGTACTCTCTCATCGCATCCTGTTTGTCGCAGGCTACGTCATCGAAGACGAATATCGAATCGGGAAGCACCTCGCTGGGTGGCACCACGTCGCGATTGGACGAAAACGCGCGATAGCCGATCTCGTCCATCGAATCGAACAATCTTTCGAGATATCGATACTTCGGCTGCTGTAGAGACTTCGAGTATACGTATACATTTTCGAAACGCAGACCGTGCGGGCTCTCCAGCAGACTCACCAGAACGTTCGTTTTACCGCAATTCGATGGGCCGCAGACTACGCAGCGTATCGTGTCCGGCAGCAACGGACCGTGCCTGCGTCGCTCTCTCGCCGTCTCCCCCGACATCGGTTGCGTCTTGCGATCGAGATTGGGCACCCCTATCGTCACCGGTTGTCGTACGAATCGCATTTTTTTTCGTATCGCGCGTGCGCCGATCCCCTATTTATACGCGAACCGCCGGTCGGTTTGCGCATGCGCGAACCCTCTATTTATAAGCGAGAAATCGTTCGATTCGCGCAGTGTTCGAAAATGTTTCTCTTATTGACGAACAGACGCGATATTCTCGACTTAACCGTCGAGCAACTTCAGTACGTACCGAAGATCCTTCTGTTGCGCGACTTTCACGATTACGTCGAACAGCTCTGGGACAAATTGCCGGATCACCTTAAGGCTGATGCAGAAGTGCGGAGTTATCGCGCGTGCCTGAAACATTACAATCTTCCGTCGCAGCGATCGCACGTAGACGGTCCACCGCCGCTCGTGAAAAATTGCCACGTATGTCAATCGCGACCAAGAGTCGGCGCTGGAATTCTCAATCGCGCGATAAACGCACTCCCCTTTGAACTGCACATACCTGGATATCAATTTTGCGGACCCGGTACTCGACTGGCTGAGCGATTGGCTCGCGGAGATCGAGGCGTCAATCGATTGGACGCAGCGTGTCGCGAACACGATATCGCCTACTCGCGAAGCGGCGATATCTCGGATCGACACGTCGCAGATCGAAATCTCGCCGAAAGAGCGCGCGAGCGCATCATCGCGAGGGATTCGACCCTCGGCGAGAGAGCCGCGGCCACTGCCGTATGGGCTGCCATGAGAGCAAAAACGAAATTGGGCATGGGTATGAAGAAGAAGAGAAGGAAAACGAGGAGGAAGAGAGTACTGCCGGTGGCGAATCGCGGGGGCTTCTTACCGATTCTACCGATGTTGGGAGCGCTCGGATCTCTGATCGGAGGCGCAGCTGGTGTGGCGAGAGCGGTGAGCGACAGCAAGGCTCGACGTCGACTCGAGGAGGCGCAACAGGGTCGCGGATTGTACCTCGCGCCGTACAGGCGAAGCGGTGGTAGTGGTGGTGGTGCGAATACGAGGGGAGTGAAAAAAAGAAATAGAAAAAGACCCGTTAGGAGACGGTAGGATTTGCCTCCGGTCGGCGTCACGACGAACGAACAATTGAGTCGAGCGGCGCATCGTTTATAAGTGCCTTTCTTTAGAGGGGTATTCATGCGCGACGCGTTACCAACGAGAGTGCGTCGCGACGAGAGCGGCGTCGTGAATCTCGATTCCGCGGGACCCGGTACGCACTGGGTCGCTTATGCGAAGAGGGGAAACGACGCGATCTATTTCGACGGTTTCGGAAATCTTCGTCCTCCGAGGGAACTCGTGCGTTATCTCGGGGACGGTGTGAATATAACCTACAATCGTAATTCGCATCAAACATTTAATCAGAATATCTGTGGTCAATTGTGTCTGCGATTTCTGTTGAACGTTGATCGAAAACGTCTCTGAGGCGCGCGTTATCGTCATGTCGCTGACTCTCACGCTGACCGGAAGGAGCAGCGTTCTCACCGCGAGTTTTTTTCCCGCTCTGAATTTGGACGATGGCAACTACGAACTGGGTCTCGCTAATTTCGAAACTTACAACACGATACCAAATGTAAATTCTACGAACAATAAATTTTACTACGGTGACAATAAAACGATCACGATTCCCGAAGGATCGTACGAATTGAACGCTATAAACAGATACTTAAGAGCGGCGATTCTTCGCGAAAAAAACGCGACGGCAACGATGACGACGAACGAGAGGGGCGATTACGCCGTGTACGATAGCGACGATGGAAAAAACGAACGTTTTTCCATAATTCTTCGCGCTAACGAGAACACTATGAGAAGCGAGATAAAATGCACGCATCGAATGAATTTCGCTAAACCTAACAACATCGGCTCGCTGTTGGGATTTTCAACGTCTCGTGTGTTGCAACCGAACAGATGGCACGTGTCCGACGTGCCGGTGAACATCATGAGTGTGAATATGATTCGCGTAGAGTGCAATCTCACCGCGGGGGCTTACAGCAATGGAAAACCAGTGCACACTATACACGAATTCGCGCCAAACGTTCCACCAGGATATAAATTGTCTGAAACTCCAACGCAGATCATTTATCTTCCGATCGTCGCGAGGATCGTTACCGAAGTGACCGTACGCGTCGTGGATCAGTGCGGACGACCGATCGATTTTCGCGGGGAGGAGATCACGATTAGATTGCACGCGCGCCGCAGAGGTTGATATGCTTTCGCGAAGAAGATGCTAGTGCTGAACGATTCGCGTCTGAGGGAGAGACGGGATGCATTCGTTCCATTCTTTCGCGATTCATTGAGAAGAACGAACGATAAAAGAGGAAAAAGGAAAAGACGTGGATTGACCGCCGCGAACGCGAGTTTTCTTCGATCGTTAGGTCTCGTTTTGAGCGGTGATCATGGTCGACATTTTGAGTATCGGCGGTGAGCCGATCTTCGACGAGCGCATAGTTAAGATCGAAAATCACACGTATAATCCGTACGCCAACACTACGTTTGATTATAGCGACGAGATAAGAATACTAATTCAACAGCAGGATCTGTATACTTTACCCTGCGAAAGTTTTCTCTACGTCGAGGGATCGCTACACACCGAGAGTCAAACTGCCCAGACAGAAACGCCTTCGTCGAGCCCGGTAACGCTGGTGAATAATTGCGTGGCGTTCATGTTTGACGAAATTCGCTACGAACTCAATGGTGTGGAAATTGATAAAGCTAGAAATACCGGAATAACTAGTACGCTTAAAAATTACGCGACGATGAGTCGCAAAAAGAGGATGATAATGGGAAACGCTGGATGGGATCTCGATTCTTCGGAGAGAGTGTACGATTTTAATTTTTGCGTTCCCATGGATTCGCTTTTGGGATTTTTCGAAGATTATAAACGAGTGGTGATAAACGCGCGACACGAACTCGTTCTCATACGCGCGCGCAACGACAGCAATTGCTTAATGGTGCGAGATAACGTCAATTTTACAAAAATTAACGTGACTCTCACGAAAATACAGTGGCGAATGCCGCACGTGGTGCTGAACGACGTGAATAAGCTTTCGCTTCTGCGAACGTTGGAAAACGGACGCTTTTTGAGTATGGCTTTCCGTTCGTGGGACCTGTACGAATTTCCTCTGCTGCAAAGCACGACGAAACATTCGTGGGCCGTTAAAGCCGCGGCGCAACTGGAGAAACCTCGATACGTAATTTTCGCGCTGCAAACCGGAAGAAAAAACAAGAATTCCCGAGATGCGTCCGTGTTTGACCACTGCAAACTCACCAATGTAAAACTGTACCTAAATTCGGAATTTTATCCGTACGACGATATGAATCTGGACTTCGCAAAAGGAAGATTCGCCGCGCTGTACGATATGTACGCGAAATTTCGAAAAGCGTACTACGGAGACGAGACCGACGAAGCGTTGCTCTCGGTGAGCGCGTTCACGATACACGGACCGATCGTTGCGATCGATTGTTCACACCAAAACGAATCGATTAAGAGCGCTACTGTGGATGTTCGTTTGGAATTTGAGTGTAAAGATAACGTTCCACAAGATACCACAGCATACTGCTTGATCATTCACGATCGTGTGGTCGAGTACAGCCCGCTGACCAATATAGTGCGTAAAATTCTGTAGTAACGACAGTGTATATATATATATGTACGTACATACATATATTTAGTTTAACGTATTACGAGTACACGCGTTAGAGTCGTGATTTTTATATGGAAATCCGGTATTGATAATGAAAATATTCATACGTTAATCCCCTTGAGCCGCATCACACGTGGGAATTCCTGCGATGATAAAACTTAGACTTTAATCCCTAAGTCACATCATGCCCTGAAAATGCTGCTACGATAAAACATCTATTTTAAATTGGGTTTTCCTAACATTCAGCTAAATATTTCTTACGTGGGAAATCCAACGGTGATAACGAGAGTCTTCGCGTTTATACCATGCGTTTTCTTTTCGTGGCGACCTCTAACCCTTATGCTTGATCTCACACGGGAAATCCTGTTGAGATAACGAGCATTCCCACTAATATGATATTATTTAAATAAATACCATTTCATTGTAAAATATAACCCTTATATTCGATATTACGCAGGAAATCCTGTTGCGATAACGAGCATTTCCGCTAATATGACATTATTTAAACAAATACGATTTCAGCGTTAAATTTAACCCTTGTATTCGATATTACGCAGGAAATCCTGTTGCGATAACTAGACTCATCACCGATGCAACGTTGTATTAAAAATTTATTCCTCCTGCTGCTCAAGGTATATAAATCTCGATCATCGTAAATCGTTTGCAATCAATTCGAGGCTCTTCCGCGGTCGTCAATCGTGTGTGTATTATATTTAAAAAAGTCATCGATCTTGAAAACCATGTCGAACGTGCCGCTATTCGTAGATATTCAGGGCTTTACGGTTCGCGACAAATTTATAATTAAAGAATTAGCTGTTTTGAGAAACGGAACAGAATTAACCCACCATGTGTTTCGCGCACCGATGCCGTGGAATATATTAATTGAAGGAGAAAAATCGCGAGCGTGCTGGTTGACGACGAACCATCACGCTCTGGAGTGGAATGACGGTGACACGGACTACGTTCGAGCCGAAACGATCGTTCGACGCGCCGTGCGCAACGGAACGGAGGGAAACGAGACGTTGAACATTTACGTAAAGGGTCTCGAAAAAGTGAAATGGTTGAGAGAGATTATTGGCGACACCGTTGACGCGCCGATTTCCACGATGGACGCGGAATTCGAGGATATCGATCGTTTGAGAAATCTCAGTCGGATCAAAACGTTCCGTTGCGCGCGTCATCGAGAAAACTGCGCGATGGAGAATGTCTTTAAATTATACAATTGGTGGTCGGAACGACAAGGTGTGGATATGTGAAACGACGCCTCAAATGAAAAAATATTAGAATAAAATTATATTAGAATAAAAAAATAAAAAAGAGAATAAAAAATAAAAAAGAGAATAAAAAATAAAAAAGAGAATAAAAAATAAAAAAGAGAATAAAAAATAAAAAAGAGAATAAAAAAATAAAAAAGAGAATAAACAATTCTAAGCAATCACATAATCTCGATAGGAGAGAGAAAAGTGAAACTTCCGGTACGAATGATGCGTGAAGGAATTACCTCATAGACGCTTAATCGGAATATCCAGTTTTTCACCCAATATATAGCAGAGCATTTTGGCTAACAGCATCAGTCTTTGCAGTGAAAGTGTAACATTTATACGTGACGTTGTAAGATATGGAGGAATCCCAAGAAATCCTGACAGCTTGCGACGAGTTTGATTTTTATTCTAAATTTTTGTCGAAGCGTTCGGGAGATTTGGCAAAATGCGCGAGTAACGTGTATATGGATACACGAAAAATCTTGAAACATGGACCAAGATCAAGACTAGTGAGGATGAATCTACGCTTCGACGGGAAGGAGCAGTTTATTAATAAAACGTAAGTAGCTTTTTTATACATTTCCTGTAAAATCGATAACTATTCTTTTTTCTTTTACGGTTCAATTTGATAATTTTATTTCACACGTACACAGGAAAACTGCCAAACGATCCGTCGATGAGGCGATTAAAACGTTGAACGACGCTCTAACGGAAATGTGGATTTTGGAGGCGGAATTGACGAGAGTCAGCAGAGGGTTATCGCGAACCGAGGACGAGAACGAGAAAGGTGAAACAAACATCATCATCGAGGAAGGTGAAACAAACGACAACGAGGAGTCTGTATAATTGATAGAGGCGAAATTGACGAGAGTCAGCAGAGGATTATCGTGAACCGAGGACAAGGAAGGTGAAACAAAACAACATCGAGGAAGTTGAAACAAAAACGACATCGAGGATGCATAATTGATAGATTATATTTTTAAAAACGATTTTTTGTATTATAAGGAAAATATATAATATTATATTCATTTTAAAATAATAAGTTTTCATTCAGTGTTTCCTTAAACTCTCCTCGAAATATATAGTTTTAAATCACCGTATGATATTTAAATCCGTATAATAACTATGCGTCTTATATTTTAAACATAATATATATTAAACATACTATATATTTCAAACGTACTATATACATATTTCATACGTACTATATATTAACGTACTATAGTATATTTAATTTTAAACGTATATATTATATATAACGTATATACTATATATTATAAACGTACTATAGTATATTATAAATGTACTAGTAATATTTCAGGTTCACTTTGTGTGTATTACGCAATCTCGATTCGACAGGAGATATAAATATATACGCGAAACCAAGCTTATCGGTGGCTTATCGTTAGCGTCCTCGTCAATCGCGCACGGACACTCGAAGCGTTGAGATAATCTTTTTTTTCCTCGTATCTCGTATCTCGTATTTTGTATCGCGCGATTCTCACAGATGTCGCCAGCGTTCGCTCTCGTGTGCGCGATCGCCGTCGCCGCGGCGAGCCGCGAATCCGGCGACGGCGATGTCGAAACAGCGATCAAATATCTGCGAAGATACGGCTATTTGGACGACAATACGCAGACGCGCTCATCCGAAAACGCGACGCTGATTTAAGCAAGGCGATCGAACGATTTCAAGAGTACTATCGATTGCCAGGAAACGGTAAATTGAACAACGCCACGTTAAATCTGATGCGTAGACCGCGATGCGGAGTGGAAGATTTTTTAAATCACGAGCTTAGTCCGCTCGCTAGACCATGGCCGAAGAGACATCTCACATGGAACTTTCATCTGGCTGACGAGGAACACCTGAAAACGACTCGAGTCGCATTTGACTTATGGGCGGCGAATACGACGCTGACGTTTGAACGCAAAACGTTGAATCCGGATATATTGATATCGTATCGTGAGGGTCTTCACGTGAATACCAACAGACGAAACGGCGAAATGTGCCCGGCACCGTTGGACGGACCGGGTGGAACTCTCGCTCACGCTTTTTTCCCCACTGGAAATCGCGACGAAGTATTGGAGGTACACGTGGATAGAGCTGAACCGTGGCACATAACGGTAAATAAGAATCCTGACGACAAAGCGTATCTGTTTCACACGCTCACGCACGAAATCGGTCACACCTTGGGACTGAGACACAGCGTGCACGAGAATTCGGTGATGTTCGCGTAACGTTTACGTGACGCCCGATCGTTTTCCGATCAAACTGAGTCTCGAAGACGTTTTAAATATTCAACATTTATACGGTGTTAGGAATAATATTGAACCAAAATTGACGAGCACGACACCAACTACAACCACCACCACCACCACCAACGAGATTCCTACTATCGCGACGAAAACCGTTACGGATCTGTGCGCACTGCGAAGCGTGGACGTCATTTTAATAATAGAAAATCAAATATACATAGTGCACAATGATAACATTTGGACGATGGATATAACGGGAAAATTTTACCACGCGCCATTCTCATTGAGAGATTACGTAAAGATTCTTCCTAAAAATTTCACGCGTCTGTCGGCCGCATATCAAACGCCATCGGGCAACATCGCGCTCTTCGCGAATCAACAAATCTATATGGTAAGATATCCGAGTTTCGAACCGATACCCACGTGGCCGAGAAGATTCGTCGATTTCGGATTATCGGCGAACGCTAGGATCAACGCCGCGATAAATACGAATATGGGACGCAGCTTCGTAATCTATAACGACGACTTTGTGGGTGAAATAGACGATTGTTCCATGGAAATTATAAGGCATAACACGATTAAAAGCGTCTTCCCAGGAAGACCTCCGGGAGTTAATTCAGCCTTCCGTTATATCGACGGACACCTATGCTTCATCCATAAGAAACAATATTATAAATTTAACGAATTTTCCAAATTAGTGACATCAGCGGGTGATTTCGATCTGCAGATGGTCGGCGCGGTTTGTCCGAGGGACGGACTGTTGCAACAATTGAGAGATCTTCTGAATCGTTTAGTGCGAATCAGTGACGTTGCAACATTCGAGAATAATCTGGAGGAATGAATGGAGAATTTTTAGGTTAAATCTAATAAAATGTAAAACAACGACAATAACGACGATTAGAAGGGAAAATGTCAAAGGAGGAATCTCAACGAAAGACGAAGAAGGGGAAATCATTTTATTAAACACGCGCACGACTCCTCGATGGAGCATTCTCGCGGAAACCGCGCAACGACGATAATGTATTCGACGTTAAACGGACCGTTCACGCAATTCGAGGAAACGTTTCCCGCGTCGTCTGGTGGACACACCCCATTACTGGAACATTGCGATTTTAGTAGTGGAAAGAGAAAGAAAACTACCATTGACGAACGGTCAACGAATGTGGAGATTCGACCGACGAATGCAGAGATTCGACCGACGAATGTGGAGATGCGACCCAGCGATCGCGAAAGGACGAGAAACGCGTGAGTGTGCGATGAAATTTCGCGCATAGCGACGCTTAGGTATCACTGTGTGTGAATCATTATTGTTAATATTTTTATTTTTTATGCACAGCGACGCTCCGAAGCGAGACGCTAACGGTGAATCTCGTCCGAGACGGA